>JAQQTO010000055.1:29337500-29740000 GCA_029884595.1 Ormosia semicastrata | reverse complement strand
CGTGAGTTGCCACAATGGTGTCCTTATCACAGCCTCCTTTATTTTCACCACATGTCCCTTAACAAGAGTAATGCTCCTCACACGTACTAATATGTTATACACATATTATTATACATCTACATAATTTTTATCGTTTGATTATAATTAGTTTTATTTTATTTTCTGTATACATACACTTTGATTCTGTCATCTCATCAGACATGAGAGATGTGAATAGGTGAGAGATTAATTTTACAGAGTATGATTATGCTCACAAGAGAAAATTTCTCCTAACAAAATTATTTTTATACATAAATTTCTAGATTAAACACATGACTACATGCTTAAAAAATTCAAATACTTTTTAGTCAGACTAACACGCATTACTTATATAATAATTATTATTTTATTTCATTTAGATTTAGGTTTGTTTCTTTAAGTTGGGTTACCTTGTTTGTTTGGGGTTGATTGCTCTCTTGTGTTTCCTTTTTGTTTAAGAGTCTCTATGTGTTTTAATTAGGGATGTATTTCAGATTATATTTACTTGATAAATTCAAAAATTTAATCCGAACCAATTTAATTAATTTGAGTTGATTAGAGTAACAGGGTCCAATCGGGTAATATCTGATCGAAATTAATATCTATTGGTTCGGTTTTAGAATTTATGATTTTTGAACCCAGGACTCAATTACTTGACCTCTAAACCTGATCATATATTATTATTATTATTATTATGATACCTAATGCCATACGTTTCCTTGATCGAGGATGAGAAGTTTCTGCCGCAACTTCATTTCCTCATTATAACTTCAGAGACCCTCGTGCTCTAGGGTACCTATCTGTTGCGTCGCTGCTGCCTGACCAAGTGCAATGCTGATGAGCTGCTGCCAGGGGCTTGCAACTGTAACAAGACGACGCCGACAAGTTGCAACGATCTAGGAGTGGGATGACCTGCGACTATGACGATCTGGGAAGGGACGACCGTTTGATGGAGAGGCTATTAGCTGCTCCAATGACGTCCTTGTGATGCAGCAACCTCTAATGGTGTCTGATGGTCTAGTGACTCATGAAGGCCAAGCCTGCTACCTCACCCATTGTTGTACTGTTTTCTTGAAATATTGTCTTCCAATATTGACGATGGTTGCATAATAATGGTGGGGATCTGTTATAATACTTTTCTTGGTTGGTATTTGGTTTTGTTTTAGGCTGAAATTAGGAATTTGGTTGGTGATATTTGGTGTTGTATTTATGCTAATTTTGGGGATTTTTAGGTGTTGCTAATAATTTTTTTTCCAAAAAAAGAAAGAAAGAAAGCAAGAAAGACTAATGAATTCTATATGTTTTCAAAGACTAATTTTCTTAAATAAAATGATTTTTCTAAAATTATCTCAATGTAAATAAATCTTGGTAACGACTTTTTTTTTCTTCTCTCTTTTTTTTTTTGGCGTTCCGGCCATCCAGTTCGTCACATTAGATTTTGAGTTTGAAGTCATTCTTTCACAAAGCAAATAATTTGATTTACTGTCCTGTGCACAATAATGGAAAAACTTCATATATCAGAGCAAAAATATAGATGTAGTGGACAACAAGTACATAGATTGCACTAGAGACCATTATAAAAATTGATGATAACTACATCTACTGCTTATGCCAACTACGCAAATCTAATTTCTAAACCAAAAGACACGAGATCATAGCACAATAAACACCATGAATTGGAAAATAATTCAGTTTTTATGCCATAAATTTGTCTCAGTATTCCCAGATTGCACAAAAAAGAACAATATATTCTGTACCTGCTTCCCTCTCAATAACATAATTTTGACAACCCAATTGACAGATACTCGAATCTTCAGCCAACCCATAAAAATGCAAAACACCAATGAATAAGAACCCATCAAGTCATCACCCACATTTACTGCCCATTTCCAGAATACCCCTTACTTCGAAGCTAGATTAATTTTTGTGAGATGCACGGAGTTACAAAAGAAGAATTAAAAATTTAAAATATTGAATTATATAGTAAGATATTAATGAATTGTTTTCAGAAAAACATATTCATGAATATTCAAATTTTAAATTATTTGTAATAAATCATTAATTTTTTTTATTTGGTAATAGATTAAAATTTTAAAAACTTAAAATTTGAATTATGTAATAAGATTTTAATGAATTTTTCTATAAATGAATTTTTTTAATTTTTTAATTTAAAATTTGGTAATAATTTTTTTATTTGTAATAATTCTCTCATACTATTAATCATTTCTCTTTTTTAAAGTTATATAACTCTTTTATTGCTCCTTAAGAAATTTGTTAAAAGCAATTGATGAAAAAAATATTCCCATCAATTCTTTATTATTGACTTTTGTATAAATTCTACATTAAGGGACGTATCTATGTATAGCAAAGTGGAGATGCATGTCCTTACTTCTACTTTAAAAAAAAATTTGATCTTATATATATATATATATTTTTATTTTTTTATATGTAATTTTTGTCTCATGTCTCCATTTCTAAATATATTATTTTTGTTGAATGATTGTTTAGTTGCATACATAGAGAGAAAATATTTGATAGTAATAATAATGAAAAGATCATTCAATATTTTTAAAATATGAAAATGTAAAGGAAACAATTATAAATTGATCTTTCATAATTTTGTATTAATATATTTTTTAATATATGATTATAATTATTAAAAAATTATTTTTTATATTGATAGTATTATCTTTGCTCCAATTACCTAAAATTTCTAGATCTGTCACTGCTTGCATTTAATGTTTAAATTATATTTATTTTTAATTAAAGCTGTTCATATTATTCTTTGACTAGTATTTAAGTTACATTTGTTTTACTTTTTAAAACTGTACCAATAAATGGAAAAGTAAGCAGGTAATATTCTTCTATGACATGTATTCAATGCTAGAGATTATTTTTTTCCTTTATTGGAAAAATGCCTAAATGTAAAATGAAATCCCATGGTATTTTCTTTTTCTTGTTTTGGGTTACAAACCATGTCTGGTCGTTTTACTCATGAAAATTTTAACCACATTTACTTACCGTTATAAAATCCCACTACATTTCATATTTGCGTCAAGTACTTTGAACTCACAATGAGTATGACTTTCTTTTCAAACATGCCTAGAGTAATTGTTCATCTTCTGCTTCTCATTTTGTCACCACCATTATTTCACCAAGCCCAAAATCTGGCTGCAGCAGATTACAAATTGATTCAAGCCTTATGCCACAACTCTGAGACACCTGAAACTTGTATGAGTTGTGTGCAGTCCGCAAAAGATGCTGAGAAAGCTGACAGTGTTGGAATAGCCATAATCATTGTCAACTGCATCAACAACCAGGGAGAGACCTTGGCAACCAACTTGACAGACTTGGCTTCTAAGACATCAAATCGGAAGCTGAAGCCCCTTTGTCAGAGTTGTGCACATGACTATGAGTTTGCCAAGAAAGAGTTGGCTTCAGCGAAGCAAGACTTGCAGAATCACAAATACGACAATGCTGAATCTTCTGTGGTTAAAGCTTTGAATTTTGACCATACTTGCCATAAAAATATTGATGGCTACCAAAACCAAAGTGATGTGCTAAGTGATGTTCTTTTTCATATGAAGATATATGAGGAGCTCTCTGAAGCTGCTTGTAGAATAATTGAAAAGCTTTACGTATGAAGCTGATGCCTAATAAATTGTCATGTTTTAAAGTTATGTATCTCTTGGTTGGCATCTATAACCAACATGATGTTTTAAACTAACTAAATTTATACGCAAATAAACAACCTTCTCTGCTATATGTGCATATATATGTCTTTAAGTGATTCGCTTCTTCAAAAGGAACGGCTTCTTAATATACCCCAGAAAATGTGTTTCTATATAGTTTTTTGACAAAAATTGATTAAGCACAGTAGTATAGAGTTGCCTGCTACATCCTATTTGAAGCTTTGTTTTTGCAATTGCTTCAATTTCAAAATTCCAATAATGTCGATTCATAAGTGCCCGGAGGTTTTTTTTTTCTGTTAATGAGCTTTAAGAACTCCGAACCCATAAATAAGATTGGAATGTAAGTTACAACTTCCAAGTGATTGTTATAATTGAGTTTAATTGATAACATACGCAGAATGTTGGAACATGTCTTGTTTGGGTGCTTGAAAAATAGAGTGGATGTTATTTTGGTCAAAATTCAACGGTCTAGATTAAAAGACACATCTTAATATCTTTTTTATATTTAATGGTTCAAAGCTGGGCCCGTTGTTTTTCTCTGTCCAGGCTCTCAACTTCTTTGGATGTCCAGCAGCTGTTTTTGACACATGCTTGTAATGAGATATTTTAGAATAAATCTAGAACACTTAAGTTTGGTGCATTAGACTAATTATATAATTAATTATAATGAATTATGATAATTATTAATTAATTAATTATAATAATTGTTCTATTCATTAATAATGTAATTAGTCTAGCATACCCAATTTAATTAATAATCCCTAATTGCCTACTAGCACAAATCATTTGGACCAAAGAAAATGCCAAGATATTGACCACCACTAAACTCTCAACAATAACTGCAATTTCTGTGATCTGATGATCTTAAGGACATTAAACAAACAATAAATAACATTCTATTCTGGAAAAAGAAAATACCAAATATGCCTCAAAATTTGGTGTTCACATCACGTGCTGTGTGTAACAAGGTGCCTAAAGGAAAAACATTGTCAACTTGTTATGGTTTATTATATCTGAAACCTCTTTATTACCAACACCAAATTTCCCTTCATTCCTTTATCCGATATTTTCATCTATTTAAGGTTTTTTTTAATAATATTATACACATATCACTTACACGCAAATTACTCCAATTCTGCCATCTTACTCTAATATTAGGTGATGTACAATAAGATAGATTATTCTTTCTTCTTACATCAGGTCATGCATTTTGGGATTAAAAGTTGGTTTCTTGAGAATCTTCAATATTAATTTAACTATAAGCACTAAAATAAAAGAAATGGCATTGTTAATACAGTCACTTTAAAGTCAACAAATAAGAAGTTTACTGTCAATCTATATATAATGAAATTAGGTTCATAAATAATTAAGAGTTAAATTTTGATCTATTATCAGTATATAATTTTTTACACTAAAATCACACATTAATCCATGTTTACTTTCAAAAGGTATGAATGAAATATAATTTAAATTAAGGATGCTGACAAGTTGAGTCGAGTTTGACTTGACTTGAACTTGACAGAGTTATGACTTGACAAATGATTGGGTAAAGACTTAACCGACTTAATATTTAAATAAAATGTACAAGTTTAGAGATTATGCATAACTAAGTGATAAAATTTTAAAAGTCTAAATTAAAAGATGTTTTACAATATATATATATATATATGTCAAAACAAGTTATAGTAATACAAAAATATTATCATGTTATACAAAATGTATTAATTTTGATTAAGAAATCTTCTAATTAATCACTAATTTTTTAAAATATTATAAGTTTTAAAATATTATAAAATATTTGGCCGTGTTGAACTAATCTAAAGTGTGACTTAAACTTGAATAAAAAATAGTTTAAGTCTAATATTTAAATCCAAACTAACCCAATTAACTTTGGATTGGATTGAGTTTCGAACACCTCTATTTCAAATATTCCATTAAATAGTACGATTTTTTTTTACTTCATTAAATAATATCTATCGATGCAAGGAATACACCTTGAATATATGAATTTATACAAAAGTCAATAATAAAATGCAACAATTAATAATAATATTAAATGCTTGTTAAAAATTAAAGAGAAAAAATGAACTAATTTTTTATTTCAAATAAATCAAAAACAAATTATGCAGCAATTGGATGGATAAACTTTTTCACTTGTTGATGCAGATTATCTCAAAAATTTGGTACTATCAATTTTGTGAATAACAATTAATAATTTTTCCTTAAACAAGTGCTTTCGCACATTTTTCACTTGTACTGTTTTGCAATTGTTATGTTTTTTGTGTGGGATTTGGTTTTCCGAAGCCAAGAATAATCGATTTCTAAGAGAGTTTAGCTGACTGGGTTGTACTTTAATTCAGAATGTATGAGAAATCACGGGTTTGTATGCTTTGTTGATGTAGTGGATAGATTGATTATCTTGGATAGCTGCCAATGTGATGATCACTACTCCCAGTTTCCCTCCTTTTTTGAGATTTCAATTTTCAAATTGTGATCTCACGTTGGAACTTCTAAGGTCTATAAATATGGAGTCTTGCTGCTTAAGTATGGTGTGCTCCCCTTTCTTTGCTACCCTACATCATAGTTTCTCATTTGTTTTGTTTGCTTATTTGCTGTTATGGCTCCAAACTGTGACCCATTGAGCAAAATTTTTCCTGAGAGGGAGGCATGGATGGTGAAGGTTCGGTTCATTCGTTTGTGGACTGTTCCCACCTTCAGCAATCCATTGGTTCCCAGCTCTCTTGAGATGGTTTTCATGGATGAATTTGTATGGACTCCTCCTTTCTCCAAATTGCTGACAGGTCATCCTTCTTTGTTTAAAGATGTTCAATTTGATGAAGTTGTTTTAATTAGTTCTGGTTTTGCGGGTTGTTGTTTTAATTTGTTAACCAATTTGGACGTGAGTTGGGTAGGCATATAATAGTCTAGGATGGGGAGGCTAATACTTTTCAGCTGCCACTGGGTAAAAATGAGAAATGCTAGTATCTACAATATAATTTGAGGGAGTTGTTTAGATTTTATGGTACAAATATAGGTTTACATGTTGCAATAGAGTTGTGAGCTTGGTGTTATTTTCTGGATTCGGGATATAGACCTCTATCAAATGATTTTTGCAATTCGTGTGGGTTGGATTCATACTACATTGTCACAGTTATTGATCTATATGGTGTTAGAGCTTCACATCGCTACTCTCAATTTTTCGGGTGCAGTTTATATACTTGTTGGGTCACTTTACTTGATACTAATTAGTTTTATGTTAGAATTTCATATAATATCTGAGTCAAGATTCCATCTTTATCGCCTATTCTGCTAGGCTCGCTTGTTCCATCCAGATCTCTGTAGAGGAATCCCACAACACCTGTTTCAATCTTTCGGATGTGGTTATATACTTATTGGGCCACTCGACTTGATACCAATTAGTTTTAGGTTGAAATCTCATATATGGAAAGTCATTTCTTCTCCAATTTGAAAGGGCTTGGTTAACTGAAGGATTGTTTGATCAAATATCTTTTTATGGTGTTGATGATGATTGTGTGCTGCGTTTGGATTTTCGGGGTGAGAAATCCTTTCTTCTGAAGCTACAGGTATGGAAAGGTATGAAAAGCATGGTCTTTATGGACGTACATTTGAATGCACAATTAGATTAACATGGGCTATGGTTTTGACTGAAAAACTGGTCAGTTTTATATGTGATATTATTTAAATTCATTTATTCTTATTACTTAGTTGTTGTCTTAATTTGTCACTTAAATGTATGCTTGGTTTACTAACTTTGTGTTGGTGGCCTATGATGGCTAAATTTTTTCTTTAGTACCTTCCTGCAAATTTTAGTAGGCTTTGCATCAGTGAGGAGGTTGAAGAAATTGCTTTGTTGGCTTACCAAGATATGGATGCATGCGAGCTCAATTGCATTCGTGGAAGGGATGAGGTGTGGATTTCCAATGGATGGGAGCTGGTTTGTATAAAAGTATGGCTTGATTGATGGTGATTTGTTATGTTTTAGAAAGATACCATATACCATATTTTTATAACCTGTTTAGATTTTTGGTTTTCCCCAACTAATGGCACCTAAAACGCTGCTTTATTAGGAAAAGTGTTTGTCAGCTGTGTGTTGTTTACATGTTGCGTTGTTTTCTGGGAGTTCGGCGAAAATTGTATTTGTTATGTTATTGTGATTGCTTTGAGCTAGGATTTGGATTAGCGGTGCACTCTACATAACTGCAACCATTAAGGATGTTATTTGTTATGTGTAATTTTGGGTTTGACGCTAGCATCTTCGCTTCTATTCCTTAGGTGGTGGTATATTCTGAGATCTGTGTGGTAAAAAACTTTCATTGCTGCTGGTTGTTGTTTAGCAGGAGTTAATTTTTTCGGTAACCATCTAGAATCAAATGTGCTTTTTTTTGGTTGGTTTGCAAAGTCAAATGCACTTAATCTAATCAAAATGGTCAAGATCATTGTTTAAACATGTTGTGTTGTAGGTCTTGATATTTTTTAAACATTGTTTTTTGAAGTCAGAACATTGTCACGTATTAATGTTGTTGTGTGTTAGACCATATAAAATAATAGCCATTGTTAACTGGTCTCTGTGTTTGAACTCACCTAAGCCTTACGATTGGAGTAGGATTTCCGGCTCATAGGGATAGTAATTAATCTCTGTGTACGACACTTCCTAACAAATTTTACATATAAAGAGTGTGAAATTTGCAGGAAATTTCATATTTAAAAAGAAAAATATTCATATAAAACTTCATTGAAAACTATCACAACGAATCTCGAGGGTCTCGTAACGAAAAGCAACTAATTTTTTTTAAAAAAAATTATGAAATCACCATTAATTTTATTTAAGAAAAATAATGGAAAACATTTTTATTAGCACCTCTGGTCGTTGAAAAAGAGCTAAAGGATTCTGATTATATATAAGAGAGAGACTAAATCTCATTGCATCTCCAATACATTCGACAAGAGAAATCAATAGTGTTGAAAATCATGTAAATAGTATCCAAATTTGTTATATAAACTAACTAAATCACAGTCAAATTATATAATTACGATAATTAAGATTTTTTATAATCTTTGTATTTATTATGTTAACCTTATATAATTCAGTCTCTCTTGTGTAATTGAGACACATGATTTCACAATCTTAATGTTTATCTTTTCTCTATCTCAAAATGGTATTTAGAGTTTAAAGAGAGATAATTCTAGAACTGTGCATGTCCAATGAGCCCACTGTTCTCCGATGAAATTTTTTTTCGACTATCCATGTTTTCACTCTAGTTTGCCAGTAAACACCATCTCCTTTGTTGTCACCTGCTGTGAACTCTGTCTTATGGGTTTTTCCCGTCACAGCCACCATCTTTCGTCGCCGACGCTGTCACCTTTTCCAGCCAGCGACCTCACCAGCTACACCGTCGAACTCCAATCGACCAACCACTGAAGTCATGCCTCCAACTGCCTTTTCACGCGCTCCTACACGCCTCCCCCACTGTCTGCACGTAGATTCAAGTGTTGCCCTTCCTCTAGTGCATCTGACCATATTTTCGGTAGTTGCTAATCTCCTCTAACTCATCTTGGTCTCCTCTACTAGGATTTGCCCTCACCTCCTTCAATCGACCTCTGTGTGGACCTGTACATTTACGCAAAGACATTCAAGTACTTTTGATTTTGATTTTTTGCCCCTTGTGTTCTGACCTATGGCTAGCTCTACCTCATTAGTTAGCTCTAAAGACCCCTCGTAGGTTGAGCCTCTCGTTTTCACCAGTTACGTCAGTGCTCCTCTTTTTGCTAACAAATTGGGTGTTAGCAACTATGATATTTGGGTTTCAGACATTAAATTGTGGCTCGATGACCAAGGCTACGAAGAGCACCTCACCATAAAACTTGTGTCTGTGCCCGAGGCTGAGAAACCCAAGTGGAAAAATATTGATGCCCAGTTATGCAGTGCTATCAAATCCACCATTTATCCCTCACTCAAGCAAATCTTCCATGCCCATATCACCTATGAGTCTGTTTGGGAGTAGGCCAAGGTTCTTTACACCAGTGACACTCAATGACTATATAGAATTTGTCATAACTTCATGAGTATTGTTGCTCCTCGAAAGTTTGATGGTCCTATGTCAGCCTATTTGGGAAAAGTTTATGGTGCTCTCCAAGACTTCAATGAGTTGTTGCCTCCTGCTGATACCCTACCGAAAGAACTTGAGCAACGCAGTACCGTCTTCATGCTTATGACCTTGTATGGTTTGCCTCCGGAATATTCTGCCAACCGTGATCAAATTTTAGATTCTCCCACTATCCCAACTCTGTCCACGGTTTAGTCCACTTTGCTCCAGGTCCTGGCCAAGCAGCCCTCTGATTCTATCATTGCTCTGACTCTGGCTCTGGCTTTGGCTTCGGTTGATACCTCTGCCCTTGTCTCCCAGAGCACCAATCCTGGTCGTTCTCATACTGGCAACTCGAGTAGAGCTCATCCAAAGTGTGATCACTGTAACAAGTTGGGTCATACTATGGATCAGTGTTGGATTTTATATGGCCACACTCCACGAGCTGCCAATGTTGCCTAGGTTATTGCCCTAGATCCATCTGAGCCCTCTGCCCAACCAACCACATCTCTGGTTACCTATGCAGATTTTCTAAATTGGGTTGAGCAACATCAGGTCTCTAGTTCCACTGCATCTATTAAGCACACTAGTAATGCATTTGCTTGTCTCTCTTAATCACCATCCTTGGGTCCTTAATTTTAGTGCCTCTGATCACTCTCTAATAATAAACACCTTTTCGCCAAAATTTCTAAATCTGGTTATTTACCTATAATCATTTTAGCAAATGGTTCCCAAACACAGTTGCAAGAGATTGACACTATTCATCCACTCCCTTCCCTGTCCATTGATTCAGTGTTTTTTGTTCCTGGGAGTCCTTTTAATTTATTGTCCAATAATCATTTGACCCGTTCTTTAGATTGTAAAATCACATTTACTAAAGACTATAATTTTGCAGGACCAAAGTTCGGGACAAATGATTGGCGCCAGATATGAGTCTAATAGCCTCTACTAGCTCTCTGCCACCTCTAATGTTTTCTCTATCACGGTTTCCTCTCTCACCATCCATGCTCAATTGGGTCATCATACCCTTGCCAAACTATAAAGAATGATGTAGAGCTTATCTAAGTTATCCAATTTACCTTGTAAGTCGTGTCAACTTGGGAAACACACTTGTAGTCCTTTTCCTGATAGAGTTTGTCATCGCACTCCGTCTCTTTTTGCTTTAGTTCACTTTGATGTTTGGGGTTCTAGTCGTATTAAGTCTAATGTGGGATCTAAATATTTTATTACTTTCATTGATGACTATTCTTGATGCACTTAGTTATTTTTAATGCAAAATAATTATGAGTTATTTTCTATCTTTTAGAATTTTTATAATGAAATAAAAATTCAACTTGGTGTTCTAATTCATACTTTACATAGTAACAATGCCCGTGAATTTTTATCTCATCCTTTTCAACATTTTATGGCATCTAATTGCATTCTTCATTAAATATATTGTGCCTATACCCTTCAACAAAATGGGGTTGTGAGCACAAAATAGACACCTAATTAAAACAAATGGTCGTGTTCATTTCTGTTTTTGGGGTGACGCGGCTTTTACTACTTGCTATTTAATTAATCGCTTGCCTTCTTTTGTGTTTGATAACTAGGTACCCACATTGTGTTGTTTCCTCATCAACCCCTCCATTCCCTTTTGCCTCATATTTTCGGGTCGACGTGTTTTGTTCATAATCTCATTCCCGGTCTTGACAAACTTTTTACCTGCTCCAACAAATGTGTTTTTCTTAGTTACAATCGGTCACAAAAAGGTTATCATTATTTTTTACTAACTCTCCATCGTTACCTGGTCTCTGCCAATGTAACATTTTTTTTCATTCTGTTCCCTACTTTGGCTCTTCTCGCTTGACTCTTGAATCCATTACTGAGGTCTTCCCTGTTCCTCCTCTTCTTGTCTCAGTTGAACCAAATACACCACAGCCTCCTCCTATTGGTGAACCGAAAACTACCATTCACCCATTTCAGGTCTATCATTGTCAACCATAGCCACCTCCACCATCCCTACCTTCACCAGAAGTTGTAGAGGTCACTGCAGACTCTCCTCTAGAGCTAACTCCTCTACCAGCTCTGGCACTGCCTCCTGAGCTTGACCTTTCCATTGCTATCCGAACAAAGTATACGATCTACTCGTAACCCGTTTCCTCATTATGCTACTTTGAGTTATCATCACCTATTTCCTTTGCATTATGCTTGTTTCCTAAATCTCAAGTGACGCTTTATCTCATCATGGGTGGAGACAAACTATGATTGATGAAATGTGTGCCCTTCAGAATAGTGGTACTTGGAAACTTGTTTCTCTTCCTCTAGGGAAGTTTGTTGTAGGCTGTCGGTGGATCTATACGGTCTAAGTTAGCCCTGATGACAAACTTGATCGCCTCAAGGCTCAACTGGTAGCAAAAGGGTATACCCAGATCGTTGGTTTGAATTATGGGGACACTTTCTTATAGGTGGCAAAAATGGCTTCTGTTCGACTTTTTCTATCTATGGCTGCTATTCGCCACTGGCTTCTGTTTGACTTTTTCTATCTATGGCTGCTATTCGCCACTAGCCCCTTCATCAGCTAAACATCAAGAATGCTTTTCTCCATGGTGATTTAGAAGAAGAGGTTTACATGAAGTAACCACCAGTGTTTGTTCCTCAGGGGGAGTCTTCTGGCCTCGTTTGTCCTCTTCACAAGTCATTGTATGGCCTCAAACAATCTCCTTAGATTTGGTTTGGTTGATTCAATACTGTAGTTCAATAGTTTAGTATGATTCGAAATGATGCCAACCACTATATTTTTGCCATACAGCCTGAAATTGCATCTATTTGATTGTGTATGTGGACGACATTGTTATCACTGACAACGATCACCAGGACATAACTCAGATAAAACAACACCTCTATCATCACTTTCAGACTAAAGATCTTGGCAAACTTCATTATTTCTTGGGAATTGAAATGGCACAATCCAAGGATGGTATAGTTATCTCATAAAGGAAGTACACTATGGACATCCTTGAAGAAACAGGTATGTTGAATGCAAAACCTATTGACAATGTTATGGATTCTAATGTTAAGCTTCTACCGGATCAAGGGAGCCACTTTTAGACCAAGGAAGATACAAAATATTGGTTGGAAAATTAAACTGCCTCACTATTACCCGTCAGATATCTCTTTTACAGTGAATGTGATGTCAGTTTCTAAACTCACTTTGTGAAGGACATTGGGATGCAGTCATTTGTATCCAGAAGTGTATTAGAGGAGCTCCAAAAAAAGGCCTCGTCTATAAAGATAAAGGTCATACTCATATTATTGGATATTCAGATGCTGACTGGGCAAACTCTCCAACTAATAGAAGATCCACTTCTGGGTATTGTGTATTCATTGGGGAAACATGATATCTTGAAAGAGTAAGAAACAAAATGTGGTTGCAAAATCAAGTGGATATTTAGATGCAGACTGAGCATACTCTCCTACTAATAGAAGATCCATTTCTAGATATTGTGTATTCATCGGGGGTAATATGATATCCTAGAAGAGTAAGAAACAAAATGTGGTCGCAATATCAAGTGCCTAAGCAAAATATCGAGTAATGACTTTAGCCATTTGTGAACTCATTTGGTTAAAACAGCTATTTAAAGAGCTTTGATTTGGGGAGATTATGCCAATGACGCTCATTTGTGATAACCAAATTGTATTGCATATCTCCTCTAATTCAGTGTTTCATGAGAGGATCAAACTCATTGAGATAGATTGTCATTTTATTAGAGAAAAGATCCTATCAGGAGACATCACCATTAATTTCATCAATTCAAATGATTAACTGACAGATGTTTTCACTAAGTTTTTAAGAGATCCTCACATAAGCTATATTTGTGACAAACTTAGTACATACGACCTATATGTTCTAACTTGAGGAGAAGTGTTGAAAACTATGTAAATAATGTCTAGATTCATTGTATAATCTAACATAATCATGTAATTACGATAATTATGATTTCTTGTAATCTTTGTATTTATTGTGTTAACCCTGTATAATTCAATCTCAATTGTGTAATTAAGACACTTTCACAATCTCTATGCTTTCTCTTTTCTCTATCTCAACAAAAGGCACCCAGCAAGAAAGCCAAACAGCATTCAAAAACAGATAAAACAAAGGGTGAAATTAATAAAGGGCGTGAAATTTTCACAAAATCTAGTGTTTAAAAGGAAAAACACCAATCTAAAACTTTATTGATAACCTTATAATGAATCATATTACAGAAAAATACAAGCAGAGAATAAATCACAGGTTCATGCCCCAATTGAATGAATAGATTTTGCTTTTGCATGATAAGAAGAATAACATAATGGGTGCTCGCAGCTGCAACCTTACAATTATTCTACAATAATTAAGCATCAGGAAATTCCCATCCAAGTTATAATTGTGGAAACCGTATCACCAAGAAAAATAATCGCCTCGCCCCTGGTGCAATGGTATTGGTCACGCTGCATGAGCCTCAGCAGCTGAAAGACTCTCCCTATACTTTTGGTCCAATATGGAAGCATGAACCCTTTAACTTAGTATCACAAAACATGCAAACAGACTAGGACGTCAGGAAAGTTAGCAGCTTGAAACAGAGGGAGTCCACGTAAACTTCAGAGTTCAAATAGCTCATGACCATTGATAGCCAAATCAACTGGTGAAATATAGCACTTCCCTAGGATTCATATATCTTCAAGACAGGCCACGTGATTGAGCAATTCCAACCAGCCCATTCTTACCTGTCAAAAGTCACTTTTATGTTCACTATGGGATCAGAACCACCATTTATAGGTACCGCATATTAGAATCTTCTCATTTCACAGGACGTACACCAATTGTTCTTACACGAAATCGGTACTGGGGCAAAGATTCTTCATCTTCATCGTCGTCATCATCTTCACTAGAATCATCTTCAACACTGTCCCACCGTGCATAGTCTAGAGCTGAATGTCCTTTCGGTTTTGGAATTGTTTGCCATCCTTTGGAATGCTGCTCGGTTGATTCCCTGTTTGGTGCTTTGGGTACTATAGCCTCTGCTGTGGACTTCTTAGGCTCATAGTTTTGATCTCTTCCTTGTTTGGATGAAGACTTGGAGTCTGTTTCCTGGGAAGTACATTCAGCACTAATAATACCTTTGCCAAGCTCATCCTTCTGATTTCTCCTAATATTAGAAGTTGCTGCATATTTCTCTCCCATTTCTTCCTTCTTATTCTCTCTTTTTAGTATCACCTCAGTTTTGTCATCTCCCTGTTCTTCAAACTCCTCTTCTGACTCTGGTATTGTAGCAAGTGACTTTCCTTGAGCAAGAAAAAAAACACCATTTCTTACTACTAGCTGAGAAAGTACTTCATTTACAAAAACTTAATTCTAGGCCGCCAAATTTACTAGGTTAGTGGACTAAAAACTTCCAAAAGTTAGCTCTAGCTCTTTGGTTTGCAGGAAAGCAGGGGCAGATGAGTCCTCCCTCTCATTTTGCACTTCAAAGAACAATTATCAACCTACAAGTTCTAAACTACCAAAAAACACTAAAGACATTTAAAGCCACTTGAGTTTAAATCAAATTAGACTACAAATTATATAGCTCACATATAGGCATAGCAAATTTTCTGAAACAAAATTAAGTTGTTTTCAACCATATCAGAAGACGCCAGTGTAGTCAAAGGTGCCAAAAGACATGCCTAAGGCAATGAAAAGTCATCATCATCATATCTACTATCAATTATCAAATGCTTCAGGAAAGTCTAGGCTTTATTTGATTGTTTGTCAAATAATTAATAAAAGGTCAGGATTAAAAGTAATTAAATAATAAAAATAAATAAAATTGATTTAGATAACTACACGTCTGCACCCCATTTCTTTCTCCAATCTCCTTTTTTTCTCCCACATCTTCCGCTTTCTCTCTCTCTTCACTTATCACTTTCTTTTAAAAGAAAAAATTCTTGAATCCAACTCTTTTTAACTAACACATAATTTTTTATTTATCTTTATTTTTTTAACTTGCACATGCACTTAATGAGTTTGCCTACTACTAGCAGGATGAGAAAGAAAGGGCATGGACAAATAAAAACAAAACCTAACTAAGAAAATATAAAATCCATCCAAATTCATGTACCAAGTTGTTATTGTTATTATTGTTCAGTCAGAGCCATAAGCCCACAGCCATACTAAGTAATCCAGAGGATGCAGGTGATGCTTCACCTCTCAAACTTCAAACCATGTTACCAGCTGTGCAATGCATGCAACTGCAATGAAAGCATACGACAGAAGAGATAACACCCTACCAATTGTGTCCTCAATCGTGCTTGAAGATTTTGATAGACCTCTGAGGATGGGTTCAACTCTAAGAGTCTGTTGACATCAAAAAGTGCTGAATGGTACTCCTTCAGGGTGACTAATGTTTGAGCCCGCAGCATCAATGCTCCGCTGTGCTTTTGATCAAGCTCAAGCACTGAGGTACACTCTTCTGCAGCCTGAAATGGTAGTGGCAACGATTGATGGTATCCAAGAAAAAAACATAAGACTAGAAATCATACAGCAGAAGGTTGCAAATAGACAGATGGAAAGATGGAAGGAAGATGACAAGCAAGGGCATCATAACAGTTCAAAAAGTTAAAATCCTAACCAATGTGTTACACAATTTATAAATTTTATAATACCAGGGCAACTAAAGTCTGAGATTCAAGAATCATATGACAGATAGTTCAACATTAATAAAGCAGCCAATATTTTTTAGCATTTGTCAGTTGTTACAATTACAAATTGTAGATCCTTCGACCAAGGTTTAAGAGAAAGAAGCGAATGCATTCAACTAAACTTTTTTCCATTCACAGTCCATAATTTGAATATAAATGCAAGCAAGTTTACCAGCCAATCCAAATCAAATTTCATGTTCATCTGCAATATTGTTACCATCTTTCTGATAGTCTAGAATAAGAAGTAACTCAGTGAAAGCAGCTATCCAACCAGAACATTGTTTCAGATAAATTAAATAATTCTTATTTCTTAGGAGGATTTTCTCATTAGTAAACCGTTAACTAATAATACAACCAAGTTTCTTACCTTACTAGAAAGAATTATATAATAAGAATTCTGTTTCAATAGACCTTAACCAATCAAATTCAAAGAGTTCCTCCCTCTTGAGCAGGGCTGCTAAAATTACTCTAAATTCTATAATAAAATCCTTTCATTAAAAAAAAAAAACTAATATTTCCACATCTTACGAACATAAGCACCAGCAGAATTTAGAAAATAGCCCACTCATATTATTCAAATTTATCACTTATCAGCCCATAAACTCTTACTAATTCAAATTGTACCCAGCACAGAATAGCACTTAAACGAATACCAGCAACAAATTATTATTTAAAAAAAAAAAAAGAGAACCTTCTTGAAATCATGAAGCTTGAGATAACAAGCAGCACGATTGCTGTGCAAAGCGATCTTCTGGGGGTTGGTCTTGGCCATGGCGATTGCCTCCGTGTAGAACCCTAGCGCCTCGCCGTAGCGACCGTCGCGGTACATCTGGTGAGCGCGTTCGATCTTGTTCGATGCCATCGAGATTCAAATTCGATCATAAGATTCCAAAAAAAATCTCAAATCATAAATGAATTAATTTATCTATATAACAATAACAAATTGAACTTTCAAATTTAAATAGTTTATAGCTCAGCTTGCGTATATATTTATATAGAGAGAGAGAGAGAGAGAGGGAACGGAGACAACGAGAGGAACAGAGACGGAAGACGACGCGGGCGTTATAAGCGTTTCGAGCAATTATTGCCCACGTCATTGAAATGCGCATTTCCTTCTTGTCTTCATTAAAAAAAATATTAATAAACAACGTTTTAGTAATTTACCTTTATATCACACATTAACAAAATCCTTTTTTTTTCCTTTTAATTTTCTATGAATGTTGTTTAAAAACAAACAAACAAACAAACGTTAGTACACCTCACTTCAAAATTTATGTACCAAATAAATCCGTTTCTAGACAACCGGCTGCTCGTTTTATTGTTTTTAAAAAATATAATTGAGAAATTTTCAATTCGTACCATCAAAATATTTGAAATAGGCACGTAAAAAGAATGAAATAGGATTTGCCAATAATCAGGTAGTTTAATTGGGAACGGCATATATGTTTACAATTTGGATATAGATGGTTAATAAAGAGATAGGCAAATTTTGTTATGTAAAGATTTAATATAGGTTATATGATCTATTAATTTTACTTTAAATAAATTATATTTTTCTCTTTCTAACAAGATACTCTTTTATTATTCTACTAACAAGAGTGAATCTTAATTCTTTGGGTATGAAGATTGATGTAATGCAACTGAGAGGCATCCTGGTTTTTGACCAGTTCGCATTGTTTACATATAGTAATGTTTGGTATAAACAGAAGACAAAAAAAAAAAAAAAAATTGATTTGAAACATAAAGACAAAATTTATTCTATAAAGACCCAATATGAATTATAAGATTTATTAATTTTAAAATTTATTTTTGCATCAAATAAATTTGTATTTTTTAATGAAATGGAAATTTCTTTTTAATATAATAAACTAACAAGATAGTCTTTTATTATTCTACTAACAAGAAAGAATCATAATTCTTTGGATATGATGTTGATGTAATGGAACTAAGACATCTTAGTTTTTGACTTATCGCGGTCTAAATCAAAGACAAAAAGAAAAAGAACAAAGATACTGTTAAGCATTGGTTGAGCGTTAAAGTGACGGCGATGTGGCAAAGATCGACATGACCATGGGTCAATGATTTGAAAAAATAAAAATATAACATAAAATTTAGATAATTCTTTTAAATATTTATGATATTTTTTAATAAAAATATAACATATATATATTTTTTTAAAACTTATCAATAAAAATTTTAAGAGTGTCATATTACAAAAATAAATACACAAATTTTATTATAATAGAACCTACGATTATTTATGTAAGATATATAAATTTAAATTTTGTATCTTTCTCTCTATAATGAGAAGCAATGCTATATACAACGAAATGTGTTTTACGAACTAAATCACAAATGGGTTGGCAAATTTATATCCACTTCATCTTATGGACATCTAAAAAACCAAATTAACAAAAGACAAAACCAAAACGACATTCCTTTCAATCTGTTCATGTGCGTTTTCATGAAATTCTTTAGTGTGAAATAGTATTTTTGATTAATGAGTAAACATAAAGGGATCTTGATCCATACAATAGTCAATAGTCAATACCCACATCCATGGTGGTTTTTATTTAAATGTTAGCCACTACACTTTATTGATTGAGCCTTATATACAATAGGGATGAAGATCTTCTTATATTACCTACTAACATTATTTTTTGGTCTTTACATCCATCGTGGTTTCATACACAATAAGCAGCCTAATGGGCCAATAATCTTTAGTCTACAAGAAGTGATTGACAAGCACTTTCTATTGGGCCAACCTTGTCAATGAAATTGGCCCAACATACTGTACGTGGACCCTGAATCCTTGATAGTTTTATACATGATACCAAAATCAATTTCTAATTCTTAATTTTGTTTGTCTAATATGCATTCTTATTCATCTTCTATCATCATCATAATCTATTAATTTATAAAATCTGTGCACAATACCAACAGTAACAATTCCCGCTCAAATTTTATCTCCCATTATAACATGTCATTTCTAATAATATCCTTAAATATTTTTTAAATTGTAATAACACTTTTTTTTTGTCATAACTAACCCGTGCAAAGCACGGGTATTACAACTAGTTCTAGTGTAAGAAGATATGCTTTTGGGCGCCGTTTAATGTGCACTCCGGTACTCTATCAATATAAAATCATTGGATATTAGTGAAAAGTAATAGACGGTTGTGATGGGGCATGGGCAACCTGCCAAGTTAGTTAGTTTAGGAATGTGAAGTTTGCAATCTAATACATGTTAAGTGTTTGTAATTGAAGTCCTCCTAAAAGTGGTATTGAAATTCCTAAATCCAAACATTATTATTTTTTCCGGTAGAAAAAATTAATTTTGAAGGTCAAAATTAATCTTTAAGAGAAGTAATTTTTTTTTAGTGAATAGAATTAGTAGGCCAATTAAAATAGCACTCCAGGTAAAGAATTTTCTGCACCAATTCCTTCAGAATTTTTTGGCTTCTTACCACCTGATTCAACAAATGAACAACATCCATTTAAATGGTTAGTAGCTACGCGGTTGAACCTCTACTTCGTGATCGAGAAAGGAATTGAGTTCTCAAGTCTTCTGTTTCAGCTGGCAAACCATTATATCCTTAAATATGTAGGAATAAGACAGATACTTTTTCTCTAATCTCTGGAATCAAAGCCTGTTGTAAAGGGGAAATTTGCGAAATATGTCACTTGTAGTCAACCTAGTGAAGCCACAAGGTCATGCTAGTGCATTACACCTTACTAAACAGCAGCCAATTAATTCACAAACATTCAGCACATAACATGACAAAGATGAAGAAGCCACTTTGGAAACCAACATAGTAATTAATTCCCAACTCTCTGGTCTATCCTCTTCACTATCAGATATATAGACATGTACATTAGAAATTGCTTTCGTGTAAGAAGTAATTAGTATATGTTATCCTTGGCAAGTAGAGAAACTATACGTGTGTGACTGGGTGTTTGGTAACGTAAATAGGTTTTGGATTTTGCAGTCGCATCGAAGTTTATGACTAGAGGATCAAATGAAGAGGGAAATCACTATCTAACACAAATTTGCTAACTCAAAATCATTATCTCCGTGGCAAGTCGATGTTATTCCAACATATTTTGATTTTAGAATGTTACTCCAAAATGCTGTGCTTTGGCCAAGGGTTACAATCAACGCTAAATGCCATGTACGTGTTTGGTAAATGTAATCATTGGATTTTATTGTGTCTCATAGAAGTTTAGAACTAGAGGATCAAATGAAGATTGAAATCACTATCTAACACAAATTTGCTAACTGAAAAGCATCTTGGATGATTTAACAAGTGAAGACAATTTCAACTTAAATTTTAATAATGGCTTGTCTGTTTTGGGTAACTTCAAAACATCTAAAAAAATGAATTGGATTAATTGAGGATACACAGTTCTTGCTTGTAGAGGTAAGGATCTAAATTAGAAGTGAAAAAAAAGAAGAAAGGAAATTTAGATTATTGAAACAGCTAGAGACATGCTATAGAGATCAAGAGTGAAGTGACATACAGTGATACAGCCGTATACAGGAAAATCAGAGTTGTAAAATTTTTTAATTTTGTGACATGTTTGGCGGCTGCATACCGAATTTCCAAGTCATTTGTCAAGCAGGTAAATTTAACGTTGGTTGGTGCAATATGTTTTTGTTTCTTCTTTAATCGCAAGAATATCAAAAGTATTTGCACTAACAGAAGTGTTGTTGACAGAAATTTGAGCAATTTTACCTTCAAAGAACTCGCAAAAGCAACGAACAACTTTAGCGAGGAATTGGGAAGGGGATCTTGTGGCATTGTTTACAAAGTTACAGTAGAGATGATTAGTGTGGCTGTCAAGAAATTAGACAAGTTGTCCCAAGACAGTGATAAGGGATTTAAGACTGAAGTGAATGTGATAGGCCAAACTCATCACAGGAACCTGGTTCGTCTGCTTCGATATTGCAACGAGGGACAACACCGGATTCTGGTATATGAGTTCCTAAGCAATGGCACTTTAGCAAGCTTCCTTTCACACATTTAAAACCAAATTGGAACCAACGAGTCCATGTTGCCCTTCGGATTGCAAGAGGTCTTGTTTACTTGCATGAGGAATGTTGCACCCAGATCATCCACTGTGACATAAAGCCGAAGAATATACTTATTGATTATCATTCTAATGCTAGAATTTCAGATTTTGGGTTGGCAAAGCTATTATTGATTAATCAAAGTTGCACTGAGAGTGACATTAGAGGAACAAAAGCGTATGTTGCACCCGAATGGTTCAGGAATGCACCAATCACAGCTATTTGCTATTTGGTGCCTTCAAGAAGATCCCTTTGTTAGGCCAACAATGAAGAAGGTTGTGCAAATGCTGGAAGGAATAGTTCAAGTTGCAATTCCTCCAAGTCCCTGCCTAAACGGTTCTGTTAGCTGCAGTTGAAAATGATTTCTTTATAATGTGGCTTTTCCATTGCCTTTCTTTTTCTTTTCCTCATTTTAGCTGCTCATTTAGTTTTTTTGGAAATTGATTTTTCATGTGACATAATAGAAACTTAGAGCTATTGTTAACAACGAGAAGTTGATCCCATTGTACTTAATAAATAGCTCTGTTTAGGGGTACACCTTCAAACCCAGCCTTATATACTAGTGCATCGTTCGGGAACTTACTTTCAACTTCAAAACTAATTAACCAATAGGTTGAAAATGTTCTATTAAAAAAAAACCAATAACAACAAAAAAGACGAAACCAAAAAGATGTTGTCATTGTGTTTATTGTAAAATTTGTCTAAGACAAATTTCGATTCCAGTTAACATTATGAGAAGGGAATCTTTTCTTCTCAATGATTTTCAACTACTCGGTGATTTGTAAATCAGAATAATATCATAAACTTGTTTTGAGTTTAACAAGAAAATGTAGAAGTATTAGTATAAAAAGTAAGAATTGAGTAAATAATCGAAAGATGAAGTAATATTTGAAATTAAAAGAATACAAGTAAATTGAAAAACAGTAACTGTAAATGTAAATAGCAATAAACAATGATAACTTAAACAACAGCATGTAAAGAAAGTGAGTAAAGAAAAACATGAAAATAATAAGCAAGTACATAACATAGTTTAAATGAAAGCAAGTAAAAGAAAAGTAATAAAGATGCAAAGAAATAAACTTGTAAAGAAGTAAATGAAGCAAGCAAAAGAAAGCAATTAAAGGAAAGCAATAAAAATACAAGAAAGTAAACCTTGTAGAAAGATAACCTTACAGAAAAATAAAAGAAAAGCAAGTAAAAGAAATCAAATTATTCAAAGAATCACTCGATCAAAAGATAAAGGGAAGTTTGCAAGAAATGTAAAAGAATTGTTTTAAATTTGCATTATAAAGTAAAGATTACATAAATAAAGCAAGGTGGAAGGCATACTTGACTAGTTTCTTTGAGTATACTTTGAAGTTTGCCACAGACGTGATAGGAATTATGAGAGAATTTGTGCAAGTGTTTTCCAACCAACTAAATGCCTTCACCCCCTTGAGTATTTATAAATAAGAGAAGTAACTGTCATTCTAACAAGTTAGGACAAGTGTCATTGACATAAATAACTTCCTAATTTAATAGTATTCATTGTCTTGTATTAATATTACAGACTCAACTGTTAAAAGCTTCTTAAATTCAAATTCAAACATTTGAATTTGAATTTTTAAATTCAGTATAACTGTCTTGAATCTGCCTTAAAATGCCCTTGGTCTCGAACACATATTTTGTTATTCTGAAAAATTTGCTAAGTGTTGTTTATGGTGTTGTTTCGATCTTCCTATGTACCTTGAACAACTTTTACTCACTTATTCGAAATTCACCTTGACAATGTCTTCGATTATTTCTTGACCTGCAAACATTAATTTGAACAAAACTTCAAAATAACTATTTTTCGATAAGATGATCAAATTCTAAGTTTATCAATTAGATTGATCAAGAATGTTCAAATGTCAATTTATTTCTTTTATGGATCGACATGATTTTATTTTATACCAATAGATGTCCCTCGATATTTATCTTCCTGAATTTTTGAAAGAAGTAAATATTATTATTTCAAAGTTTAACCTTTCAATCCATTTATTTGATTTGACAAAGAAAGAAAAGACTCGAGTCTTTTCAATTCTATCTTTTGGGTCAAATGAAAAGACTTGAGAGGGAAATTTTTTTTTGAAAAACCCTCAAGCCTACACGTTCTCATAACTGTCCTCACGTTTTAGCAGTTTCCAATATTTTGGATATTGCGCCCTAATGATGGGCTTAATGATGTGATAGTTGTAGCTGCTACTTTGATGAATAGTGGTCGCAGGTGATCTGTCATCTCTCTTGGACTTTGAAGACTGCTGAGTTTTCTTTAGCTTCAACCATATCTTCCTCTACGAACAATGAGTCTTCTTTTACTTCCTCAAGCTCATCGAAGAAATCCTCCTCCATATTGTCTGCAATTGAAGATATTGTATATTCTGCTGGGAGAATCGAGACCACATTCACAGGAAACTCCTTCAAGATTGCTTCCAAATCATCATCAAAACCTGATTCAAAGGAATCAATGATCATATCTTCCTGATTCAAAGGAATCAATGATCATATCTTCCTTTGTTGGAATCGATTGCTTTCCTTTTCTAGTTTGGATATTTGCTCCTTTGACCACCTCTGCATAGGGTTGAACCTGCATCTGAGAAGCTTCTTTCTGAAAAGCTGCTTATTGAACTTGTTATTTTCAAAGCCTTTGAGCTTTTCTCCATTGAGTCTTAGATATGTATGGACCTTTGAACTAGGTTGAAGACTGCTCAACTTCATTCCTTGTCCATGTATTAGGCTTCGCCCTACTTCTAAACATAGGGTATTGAATTCCTAACTTGAAAGTATACCAATTAGGCTTATAAGTTGGAGTCTTCTGGGTATTCTGGCTATTTCGATACCACTTATTGGGCACCACATTAGCTTGTGGTACTTTGGTCTTTCCTTTTGTAATCCCTTCTGCAGGATCAAAGATCATAATAGATTTCTGATTGACAAGTTGGTTCTGCATTCCCAGGTTTTCTGATTCCATGAATGTAACCTTGTTCATTTTCTTCTTCTTTCTTGCTGCCTCGAAAGATTTTACTGCTAATCTATCGAAAACAACACTACACCTTAGGCAAAGTGAAACCTCCATTTCCTCTTCCTTTTAGCAAAGCAAAAATTCTACCAAGGTTTCTCCTGTCTTAAGATACACTTCATTTTTGTTAGCTTCAAACATGTCGAGATCAATATCAATATTGACCTTGGAAACATTGTTCTCTGAAACTTCCACCATGTTAATTTGGAAGAGCTCAGCTAATTTGACATAACTAGCATTCACTTCAAAAGGATTTGAGTCAACCTTCATTTCCTTCTGCATTTTTTCCTCAAATTTCAGTCTGCCTTCCTTAATTCCTTTTTGAATAAGATCCCTAAAACGAACACATTTGTTAGTCGAATGACCATATTTGTGATGGTATTTACAGTACTTTCAACCCTTAATCTCCTCAGGGGGAGGAGTTTTGTGTTCATCAAGTAATTTGATTTGTTTATCTTTCAATAAAACATCAAATATTTGATCATCTTTAGTTATATCAAAACCATAAGATTGCCTACTTGTGAATTTCAACTTGTCTTTAGCTCTAACTAGTTTTAAAGATGCACATACATAGGAAGGACTAAATTGAAGTTCAACTATATTTACTTCATTACCTTCCTCGTCTATATTTTCGTTCTTATCTACTTCAATGTAGGCTATTTTATCTCATCTTAAGTGTTTCTTGTATCTTTCTTTTTTGAGTTTCAGTTATTCAATTTTTCTCACTTTATTAACCAATTGAGGCATATCTAATAGTTATTAGTTAGCTAGTTTCTTTCTTATTGAATAATCAAGACTACTAGTAGTCATCTTATAACTATTTCAGCTTTAGGAATAGTTGTGAAACACCTGTCTTTCATTTGCCTGAATTGAGTTAGGTAATCATCAATAGATTCCCTACTTATTCCTTTTATATTGAATAAGTTTATTAAGCTCACTTAAGTCTCTCCTCGAAAGAATTGTTCATGAAAGCTTCTTTCTAACTAATTCCATGAATAAACTGAGTTTGAAGGAAGAGTCAAAAACTAAGTAAATGCATTCTTGGTTAAAGAACTAGGCAAATATTTCATTTTTAGATATTCATTGTTAGCAATATCCCCTCCCATACTTGATTGTATATCAAGCTATATGTTTGACTGTGGATTCACCCATTTCCTTTGAAAACTTAGTTAATTTTGGGATTTTCATGCCCCTTGGCAATTTTTTCTGTTGTATAAAATCTAGGAGTGCTGACATGAAATATGGTTGATTTGCATACTCTACATTGAAACCTACCTATTTAACACTTGTTCCACAACCTAGTTAATATTTTGATACCCCCAAGATTGTTTTGCCGAAACCTTTCCAGATATTGATCAATATTTTGATTTTGATTTACCAATCGAACTCCATTAGGCTGTATAGGTTGAGAAGGTTGATTTTGCTCATTATGTGCTAGTTGGGCGTTCCCTACTTGGTTCACTATAGGATCCTTAAGATGTCCAAACACATAAGCAATTCTACACATTTTGTCTAGCTAAGCTGTTATATGCATTATTAGTTGACTCGATTAAAGGTGTTATGACTGTTGTCACTTGTTGAGTCAGCATATTTACCATTTTATGGTTGCTCTCATCAACTTGTTATCGAATATTACTCAGAGTAATGTTTGTATTTCTTTGTTGGATTGATGATAAATCCGTAGGCGAGTTTGGGAAAATAGGTGTCCCTAGATTCAACCTTTCATTTTGATTTGTATTCGTTCCTACTCCTTGATCATTAACATTGCCTTGATTTCTTGGTGAAATGTTTGGTAATGTTGTAGTATAAGTGGCCTGAGCACAACCTAAAGGTTGCATTGCAACTTGGGGTACAAAGCCAAGAGGCAAACTATATATTAGTGTCGTTCCAAGAGGTAATATGTTTCTAGTATCCTTTAAAGTTTGCAATATACGAGATATGAATTGTGAGAGAGTTTGTGCAAGTCTTTTCCAACCAACTAAAGGTCTTCACCCCTTTGAGTATTTATAGACAAGGGAAGTAATTATCATTTTAACAAGATTAAGATAAGTGTCCTTAACAGAAATAACTTCATAATCTAACAGTAATGACTGCCTTGCCATAATATTACAGACTCAACTATTAAAAACTTCTTAAATTCAAAGTCAAACATTTGAATTTGAATTTTTAAACTAAGTATAACTGTCTTGAATCTATCTTAAAATGCCCTTGGTCTTGAAGACATCTTTTGTTATTCTGGAAAATCTACTAAATGTTGTCTGCTGTGTTGTTTCGATCTTCTGATGTACCTTGAACAATTTTTACTCACTTAGTCGAGATTCACCTTGACAATGTGTTCGCTTATTTGTTAACCTGTAAATATTAATTTGAACAAAACTCGAACAAAACTAGTTTTCTATAGGATGATCAAATTCTTTTTTTTTTTGTTTTGTTTCTCAGAGTGTCCTCTCACCAGATAGTTGAGAGACTAATCTCCCAAGGTACGATCAGACGCCTAAGTGGGTACCCCTCCCAACAGTATTTTTTCTATACACATGAATCTCGTGATCGAACCTAATACCACATGCTTAAAGGACTCGAGCTTCTTCCACTCGGACCAACACACGTTGGTAAGATGATCGAATTCTAAGTTTATCAGTTAGATTGATCAAGAATGTTCAAATGTCAATTTATTTCTTTTAGGGATTGAAAGGATTTTATTTTATACCAACACTTTGTCTACATCAGACTCCTTAGGTTTATTGGCACCTTAGCCTGAATTTATCAGAGCGTGCACCTACTAAATCTTCGGAACACAAGCTAGAGTCAGACCCAATTTTTTCATCAGTCATACTCGTTCTAAGAGTTGAACCATCGACTTTAATAACACATATTGACAAAAAACCTTAAGGTATTAGGTTCATAAGTCTATTCATTATATATTTCTCACTTTTTCTATTCTTTCTCAAAGTGAGACTTATGTCAATCACACTTGAAATCGTAACACTTTGGTACTTGATGCCCATATGCTTAACTAGATTGCCTTTCCTCATCTATTAGACAAATATATGAGAGCTCGTTTGTGTAGGAAGTATCAAGTAAATGTTATCCTTGGTAAAGTCACTTGTATACACCTCCTTCGAGTGTTTTGGGTTGGTTTGTAAAGAAGATATGCTATACACGTGTAACTAGTCGGTAGACTCAAACTTTCAACTCAAGGCAAAAAGCAATAAACTACTTCAAGTAAATGAGAGGGTGAACTCTGGTTTCAATTTTCTTGTGTTTTGTTATTAACAAATTGAAACTCACTTTTCAATTATCTTGTATTTCGTTATTAACAAATTGATCGGGATCGTTCCTTATATGTTGTGTTGCCTAAATAATTAAATATAGTGAAACACTTAATTCGAAGCTGAAATAGTTATAGAAATAGCTTGTTTGTCACTCCAACCGTTTCAAATTATTTGTCACCTTTGAAATTTTTACACAGATTAAGAAGAATATTTATTACCCTTAATTAAAGTAAAAATAAGTGTATTTTTATTAAATTGACCTTATCTAATGCTCTATTACTCACATATATAATAAATTAGCATCTCTTTATTAATTATCCACTCACATACTCTATAATGACAAATTTAGAAAAGAATAATTAATACCTTCTCAATAACTTAAACGTGATAGATAAATTGCAACAAATCAATATTTCAAAGATGACAGATAGTTTAAGATGGAGAGAGTAATACTTCTCTATTAAAATTTCAACTAGTAAATTAATGATTCCCCTTATTGTGAATAAATCAGCACTAGTGGTAATTAATTACTAGTATAATTAATTACTAGCTCTACATTAGTTTAAGCCTTGTTACTTATATAGCTTATAAATAAGTCTTAACCACTAGCATCTTGAGTATAGAATGAAGAAACAAGAATTGAATGAAGAAGCAAAAACAAAAAAGAAAGAGAAGAAAGTAAGAGTTAAAGTAAGAGAGAAGTATTCTAAAAAGTAGGGGTGTTCATTGGGTCAATTAACCTATGAATTTGTCAGTTTCAACCTAACTCAACTTTTAAAATGCGAGTTAAGTTGTTTTCGTAGGTTAAGTTTGATTGAAAAATGTTTCAATCCGTAGTGTGTGGGTCAGGTAGCAAGTTAGAACACATCTAACCTGCACAAACTTGACCAATCAACGCTTTTTTTTAAAGTAAAAAGTCGTTTAAATCATAAAGAGTATATAAAAAATAGAGAATAAAATCAATGATTATATCAATACATATGACATGTGTGATGACACTGATTTTGATTAGTTAAACTAATTTGTTATTTGAGTTATGACTAGTTTTGTTTAATTTATTCTAAACTTAGTAAGATTAATTATTTATTAATTTTTTATACACTTATTGACTTAAAATATTTAGTTTATTTGATATTGAGACCTATTATGTTTGAGTAAGGTTAATTGAGACTTATAATATTAATTTGTTAGATTGAAACCTATTATATTTGAGATTGAGACTTATAGTATTAATTTGTTAAATTTTGTAATTTGACTTTTTTTCAAGAATTTATTTTAAAAAAAGAAAATATATTAGACTTACGGGTTTGACCTAACTCAACACATTTTTTAGCAAATCAAGTTGGATCGGATTGAGCGAAAATTTTTTTTTAACCTAACCTAACTTAACTCACTGCTTTAATGAGCAAGTCAGATTCAAAAATACTACTGAATTCACCTACCTCACTTAACACACATCCATACTAAAAAGTATGTGTGAAATAATTCTTTAGAGTTATATTCTACAAATATATTAATAAAATAAAGTGAAATTCATTTTACTGTTTTTGCATACTAAACTAAAGTGAAATTCATTTGACTGTTTTTACATTCTAAACTCACTCTTTACTCAACCGTTTACCACCATATTACTATTTTTTTTTGTACGAAAAATATATGCCTCTATATTATTATAATTTCATATTTTACAATCTTTTATTTCTTATAAAGTTCGAAATCTCCTGCGTAATTTTCTCTGGTCAAATCTAAAATAATTATGATATTTTTATCATAAATAATATATATATATATATATATGTATATTATTTTTATATTTTATTTAATATTATTCATTATATTTATTTTTTTTATTTTTTTAATCACATATTTTTAAAAAAATTATATATCATACTTATACTTTTAAAAGAGACATAAGATCGTCTTTTTCCTTTTTACAAAGCATGAAACTAATTTCAACTCTTTTCGACAAGTTGCTCTCCATAAATTTCCGTGAAGCCAAAGCTGGATCTCTTGTGTAATTTTCTCCGGTCAAATTCAGAGTTTCTCTTTACAGTTGTAGGAACAGGACCACCCCAGCTGATCGATAGAAAAACCTGTGACCAAGCATTTAAGTTGCTCTGATCCTTGATCTGTCACAGGTTGGCCTGTTTTCATTTTTTAAATTAAAACTTCAAATATATAACTTATAAAAGGATAATGTTTTTTATACAATTAAAAAATATATATATATTATATTTATATTATAAATTTATATAAAAAAGATATTAAATTAAATTATATATTATTATAATTTTTTTATAGAATATAAAATAAATTTATAAATAAATTAAATAAAAATTAAAATATTTTAGTTGAATGAATAATATTATTACTTATAAAATTTAAACACATTATTTAAAATGTTTTGTAACACATTTTACTATTTGATTATATGTTCTAGATAGTAATATATTTAATTTTTTAATTTATAATATTATTTAATTAATAAGTCATTATCATCATTAGTTTAGAAGTATTTTTTTATATTATGTTTTTTAATATAATAATATTTATATAAAGTAATTTTTTAATATGATATTTTCTAAAACATAATTTTTTTTATTTGAATTTTTCAATTCAATCACTTAACACACGGTCCATTCGATGACTTGACCTTCTAAGTTAACTTCTAGTTTAACTTATACAATTATGATTTTTTTTAGACAAAATATAAAACTAACTTCAATAACCTCAAAGAATTGATTTAATAGTAGATAAATATGTGATATATGAATAAATATACTATTATATATTTAAATTCTAAATATATTAATTTTTTAGGATTAAATTATAAAAAATATATTTATAAATATTTTAATTTCAATATAAATAACTTATCTTTAATTAAATAAAAAATAAATTAATCAAAATATGTATAACCTAAGACACCTCTTGACCAAAGAAAAATATGTCTTTTCACAAAATTTCCAGGTAGCCAGGCTAGACTTTGTCTTCTGTTCTTCATGTGCACGGTGCACAGCTGGTTTTTCATTGGTCCCTTTTCAAAGTCTCTGTCTGTCTCTTTTTTTTTTTTTTGAATAATAATAATCTTACACATTTTTTAAGAGTATATAATTATTCACATTAATTTTAATAATTATGATTAAGTAAAATAATAATAATAAAATAAATATAATAAATAATATTAAAAAATAAAAAAATATATATATATATTATTTATGGTAAGAATATTATTATTATTTTTTTTAATGTTTTGGTTGACTAACGTCACTCAAAGTCTTTCTAAATAACTGTAAACCAATAGAAGTAGTGTCCCATGGAGCACTTTTTTTTCTTGACCACCCCTTGACTTATAAATAATAGTTAACAAAATGTTATTAGTTATTATGTTAGTGGTTGCTCTGGTGTAATAAAAAGAGTGTATCATTAATAATATTTTATAATTTTTTAATAATATTTTAATATATAAGTATGTAAATAAAAGTTATAAATTTATGTCATAATAGTGTTTTGTAAATTTTTATTTGTTAGATTTTCTTTAAGATATTTTTTGCAAATTTATAAAACACAATACATGTAATTATAATTTAAAAATGAATATAAAATTCTTGATATATGTATTCTCCAAAATGAATCTATTTACTTAGACCTCAGAAATCAAATAGTTCTAAATCCTCAAATTGAAAGAATAAACTAATTGTACTACAAACTTTTTATTAAATGAGATATTTAATAAAAATGCACTACAGACTTTTTTTAATTTAAAAATGAACTTTTTTTATTGATGGTTTATGAGATGCTCATTGACGCTTAATAAAAAAAATGACATGCTCATTGATGTTAGAGGTCATGTACTTCCGAATGAAGGTATTTAATTCTTTTGAATAATTAGCTAAATACACGATAAATTATAACAAATTTCGTAGTGCAATCAATTCATTCTTTTAATTTGAGAATTTAAGGTTACTTGATTTCATAAGTTTAGGTAAACAAATTTATTTGAGAGGGTATATCAGAAATTTTATATTTATTTTTAAATTATAATTGCATAAAAGAGTATCATGTATTATGTTTTATAAATTTACAAAAAAACCCTCAAAGAGAGTCTAACAAATAAAAATTTATAAAACACTCTTGTGACATGAATTTATGACTTTAACTTATATACTTATGTGTTAAAATATCATTAAAAAATTATGAGATGTCACTAATGGCACATTCTTTTTGGTTGTACCAGAGCAACCATCTATTATGTTTTCCACTATGATTCAAATCTCCTGTCTATAATTATATTCTCCAAATTAAATATTATCAATTCAATAAAAAGCCTTAATTAAAAAAAGTTATTATTAACTTAACAAAGAAAAAGATGTTTTTTGTTTCTTAAAAAAATGTTAATGGAAACGAAGATGATAATGGACAAGAGATTGTTTGCAATCCATAGTGGTGTTATTTTTTGGGGGATCACCCCTTAAATTATAATAGTTAACAAAATGTTGTGATTCAAATCTTTTGTCTCTGATTTTGATCTCAATTAAGTATTATCAATTGCAAAGAAAAGTTAAATTAAAGAAGTTATTATTAATTAAGAGAATAAAGATGTATTTTTTTTCTTCTAAAATTATGTCAATGGAAAGGAAGTTGATACATGGATAAGAGATTGTTTCCAATCCGTAGTTGTGTTGGATAATAGGGAAATTTGTTAAGTATGTCTAGTGTCTAGCATAATTTCTTATCTGTCAACTTCCTCTTGAACAAAACAAATATTGAATGCTGTTAAAATGGGAGCGAAAAAATGACTTGATAATGCTCTAGATTCTAGTTCAACTATTTAAATAAATTGATAGAATTAGATGACATGATAAAAATAATTCATATATAATAACAGATCTGTTCTCTACTTAAGGAGTGGTTGTTGGAGAGTCTCAGGTTGATCGTCTAGCAATTCGTTGGCTAGAGACTGGGTGAAATATCCATAAAGACACTTCAACGAATAAGTCTTGGAGTCAAGATAATGATGAATGTATAAATAGAGAAAAATGAATATGTTTAGCTTCTGCTACTAAGTGTATTTAAATAGGAGTCTCGGGTACTGATTGGGATCACCGAGTTTATTAGGCCTAGACGGTACACAACTCCCTAACTTAGGCAATCAATGATGATAGCCTGAACTTGTATTAGCAATGTTTAAATTTATCCAAACTTATTGGGTCTAGACAGCTTACAGCCCTCAGCTTGGGCAATAACAAGGTGAATAGCCGAGCTTAGGCTGGACCGTCCCGAGCCTAAGACACAATAGGCCTATCGTAGAACTATACAGGCCGACCATACAAGCCCATATGTTAGGTAAGCCCACTTCAGAATAACAGGCCCAGTAGAATCTAGGTCAACCCGACCGAGGACTTGCTTGTAGGATTTGACCGGTTTATGTCCGAATGAGAAACAACTCGCTAAACACGTGTTTAATATGATCCCCTAATGGTCACTAGCCGGTCAGCACCATCATGACCAACGGTTGTGAACAACTTCACACTTTAATAATCGGGCATATAACGAATCCTAACGCTCGGAACCCTAAATGGCTTGAACGACAAGTATCTGAGGAGTCAGTGCTTAGATCATCTATATAAACTGGCCTAACATCCTAGACTAGGCATATTCCATCTTGACCCAAACACTCTTACTGACCATACTTTGCGATCATTCTGCTGACCTACCTAGTTGTCCTTGACCTTACTGTTGCCTAGCCCGTAGGTCTCCAGCGAGTCCTCTTCTTACTGACCTGACTATACCGACCTAGGTCCCGATTAGTATCTAGAACATTTGGCGCCCACCATGGGGTTCAGGTAAAACTTTCCTACCCCATAACCAACCAGCTTCACCTTCACCACATATTATCTTTCTAACTTCACCTTCACTGAAGTCATCTTTCCAACGAATCATGGCCACTAATAAAAACAACGTCAACAACAGAATCCACCAAGAAAGTCCTCAACCCAACCCCATTGAAATGTTGATGCAGGCCATCAAAGATATTCACAGCTGAATCGATCAGATAACTAACAAGGACCAGCCGCGTGCAGAGCTTGAAAAGGAGACAAAAATGAGGCCTTAAGAAAACACTCCGAATAGAGAAGCTCGCCGACTGACAAGTTATCCTCCTCTAGTTGTTGACCATCCTTTCTCCAATTTTATAATGTCGATTCCCTTCCCAGAAGGTTTCCTACTCCTAGCCATGGAGCTTTATGATGGGACGACCGACCCTCAGGAACATATTACAATGTTTAATTCGATGATGCTCTTGAACGGGAGAACCGACCAGATCAAATGCCAAGTTTTCTCGGTGACCCTGAATAAATCAACATTACTTTGGTTCTAGAGCCTTGAAGTAGGTTTGATTTATGATTTTGCAGAGTTGTCGGCTAAATTTCTTAACCATTTTTCTACTAGCAAGACTCACCAGAAGACTTCGGCTAGCCTTATCAACTTGAAACAAGGTCAGGATGAATCACTCGAGGAGTTCATAAGGAGATTTGGTGAGGAAGCAATTCAGATTAGGAATCTCAACCCTGCTGTGTCTCTACATGCTATCATGGTCGAACTGTGACCTAGACCTTTTGCAGGTTCTTTGGCCAGAAAACTACCTATGGATTTGGATGATTTGAGAACCAAGTCTATAGGGTACATAAAAATAGAGGAGATTGCAACCATAAGAAAACAAATGGAGCAGCAACACTCAGGATTGGAAGTCGGAGGAAATACAAGTAATCCTTAATTTTTTATCCAACTGAGCTTTTAAGACCGACCATATGGAAAACGAAGAGCAAATTAGAAGGACAAACCAATGAGGGTGGAGGAAAAAATTAACCGATTTGATCATTCCCCGCGTGTAGCATTAAGCCAATCACAACCTCAGTACGATGTGCATATGCTACTGACCACCTAGCGGGAGTAAATACTTCGGGAAGTCTATAACATTGGTATTATCCGGCATCTAAAGAGTGCAGAACAGGCGAGAAAGCGGGTCAATGTTGATAAGAGCAAAAGGTGTGATTACCACAAAAGGTATATGTATACGATCGAGGAATGCATTACCTTGAAGGATAAAATCGAACAACTCATCCGAGTAGGTCATCTTGGAAAATACGTCTACTGAAGTAGAAGCTGAAGCAGAGAAGCGAGAAAAGGAAACTAGTCCAGACGGAAGAGTCTGAGCTCGAGAGAAAAGGGCAAAACAGTCACGACAAATTCTGATTTTAGAGACCAGATGATCAGGAGAGTCATAGATTGAATAGCAGGTGGGTTCGCAGGAGGTGGAAGCTCAAATTCGTCTCGAAAGTGCCATCTTCGAGTTGTAATGTCTGATTTTTTCCACTAGATTTTTCCTAGAAGGTTTTAATGAGGCAAATCTTAATTCCATCATATTATTAATAAAGTTATTTTCCATTGTTGTCACAGTTAGAATAAAGTTTTTAAGGCTCAATCCTGCTAAATCTGGTTGAGGTCATGAAGACGACCAAGCTCAATAAAATCAGCCGAGGTCATGAAGACGACCTAGTTCGGTAAATTCGACCGAGGTCATGAGGTGACCCAATTCGGTAAATATGACCAAGGTCATGAGATGCACCAATTCGGTAAATCCGACCCAGGTCATGAAGACGGCCGAGCCTAATAAATCTAGCCGAGGTAATATAGGCCCAGCTCGGTAAATCCGGCTGAAGTCATGAAGACGGCCCAACCCAGTAAATCTAGCCAAGGTCATGAAGACGACTCAGCCTGGTAAATCCAACTGAGGTCATGAAGGAGGCCTAGCCTGGTAAATTCGATCGAGGTCATGAAGATGACCCAGCCTTGTAAATCCAGCCGAGGTCATGAAGAAGGTCCAGCCCAATAAATCCGGCCGAGGTCATGAAGACGACCCAGCTCGATAAATCCAGTCAAGGTCATGAAGACGACCCATCCCGATAAATAGAAGTCATGAACACGGCCCAACTTGGTAAAATTCGGCCGAGGTCATGAAGACAGCCCGGCTTGGTAAATCCGATCGAGGTCATGAAGACCTGCTCGAAGAAACTAAAGACATATGAAGTCATTCGAAGTGAGTAGACTTTTCAAATCGACAAATCAAACTGAATGCACAGTATACAACTTCAAACTGAAGGACAAGGGCAAAAAAATGAACCAGAGGTCCATTTATCCATCAAATACAAATCTGAGTTTAAAAGACTACAAATTCACCAAGATTAGAAATGCGTTATAAAGTTAAAAAAAAACTGAATTACACTTCATCATTAATGCTCGGTCCTCCTACATAAGCTTGGCTCATCTTCACAGATGACCAAGCTGAGGGGCTATGGACCATCCTTACCCATTTCTCATGCGGCCACACTTAAGCTCGGCCTATCTTTACAGATGATCAAGTTGAGGGGCTGTGGATCGTCCCGGGTCTAAGACATAATAGGCCTACCGTAGACTTATACAAGCCGACCATACAAGCCCATATGTTAGGTAGGCCTATTTCAGAACAACTAGCCCGATAGAATTTGGGTCAACCCGACTGAGGACCTTCTTGTAGGATCCGACTGGTTTATACCCGAACGAGAAGTGACTTGCTAAACACGTGCTTAATATGATCTCTTAACAGTCACTGGTCGGCCGGCACCATCATGACCAACGGTTGTGAACGGCTTCACGTCTTAATGACCGGACATATAATAAATCCTAACTCCCGGAGCCCTAAATGGCCTGAACGGCAAATATCCGAGGAGCCAGTGCTTAGATCACCTATATAAACCTGCCTAACAGTCTAGACCAGACATGTTCCATCTTGACCAAAACGCTCATACCGATCATATTTTGCGATCATTCTACTAACCTACCTAGGTGTCATTGACCTTGTTGTTGCCTCACCCACAGGTCTCCAGCGAATTCCCGTCTTACTGACCGAACTATATTGACCTAGGTCTCGATCAATATCCGGAACATAGACATATATTATGTAATGATTCAATCACCAATTATTTACATGTTGATTAATATTTCCGATCACTGTATAATAGTATAATACGGAACAATCACTAATTATTTTACACATAAATTACCGGATGTATAAATTGTGTGTAAAAAAAAAAAAAGCAAGTAGACTTTTCCAATAACCTCGCATCACGTAACCACACTAGATAACGTAGGGAGTTCAGAAGAATAACTAAAGAGGACATATTTGGAAGCTGATTTGCGATGAGAGTAAAGAGAATTGATGGGTAGAGCCAGAGTAACCCAGAAGAAGAACGTCATTTTGGTGTCCCACCATCGTTATTGCGGTAGACTTCAACTCGGAACCCTTCATAAATTAATGGGCAGGGCCCTACACAAATTCCTAATTTCCTTTCCGAGCAGTGCTATTTCCTACGGCATAGTTTCTACGAAATGTCCAACGAATTGTGTATGACGACCTGTCAGAATTCAATGCCAATACATGGGTGGTTTCTATTTAAGAAATCAGCCTCGTAAAATATATTTAATTTATTAATAAAAAAATCATTTTATATAATATAAAAATATTATAATTATATATAAAATAATTTAATATTCTTTTCACATTAATATATACTATAAATATAATATATATATATATATATATTTTAATTTACATAAAACATTTCATTTATATGCAACTGCTCATAACAACAAAGAAAAGCAGTGCCACCTCATTCGTATTTGCTTTAGTGAAGCAATTCGCTGCTTTTAGCATTACTCTCTCCTTTAATTTCTGGAGAGAAGAAGAAGAACAACTCGGATAACTAATAACTGGTTTTCCCAGCTCCACCTTCTTCATCCTCTTCTTCTCCTTTTTCTTTTTCATTAATTCTACATATTTGACTACCCACCCTCTGTTTCTCCTTTTTCATATGGATCATTTTAGATATCCATTCATTCTATTGTTTTTATTTTTTTTATTTATTAACAGTTCATCTATCAGCATCAATGGTAATTTAGTAAATGAATCATGGTTAAAAAAATATAATCTTTTAATTCCTGATAAGTTAGTAAATTGATTATGCCTTACTTCACAACGCTCATGTCATTATATATTCCTAATTTCTCCATAGAATAAACATTTTTATGGTATTAAATTATATTATAACAATGATTTCTCCGACATAAACTGTTATAATTCCTAATTCCTAATTTCTCAATATAATTTACTTATGAGCAAAATAATAAAAATTATCATATATTATTTTAATTTCTGAGAGAAGAAGAAGAACTAATTGGATAACTCATAACTGGTTTTCGCAGCTCCACCTCCTTCTTCTTCTTCTTCCTCTTTTCCTTTTTCATATGGATCAGCCGATTCTAATTTTCATTCTATCATATTTCACTACCCCATCCTCTGTCTCTAATTCCTAATTTCTCCAAATATATTTTATATAACCTTCCATATTTTTCAACCAGCACTACTTCTACATATTTCACTACCCCATTTTCTTTTTTTTTATAACCTTCCATATTTATCAACCAGGGTACATCTACTGTTTTCATTCTTTATTAACAAATCATTATATTTTTTGCAGGGGTCGTTTCAACGACATTCACCATAGTTAACAAATGCAACTACACAGTGTGGCCAGCTTCTTATACTGGTAATAATAAAATAAGTCTTTCAACGACCGGCTTCCTTCTTAGCACGGGTGCGTCTATGACCATCTTCGCACCCAAAAGTTGGTCAGGCCGCATCTGGGCTCGGACTCGCTGCGCCCAAAACATCACCACCGGCAAAGTCTACTGCGCCACAGGTGATTGTGGCATTGGCGCCGTCGCATGCGGCGGCAGTGGACCCGTGCCGCCTGTCACGATGGCCGAAATTACTTTAGGCGACAACGGTGACGATTTCTATGATGTCACCCTGGTAGACGGCTACAACGTCCCCATGCTGGTGGTTCCCGATGGTGGGGACAACTGCAGGAGCACGGGTTGCCCTGCGGATCTGAATGACCTGTGTCCCGCAGAGCTTAAGGTCACGAGCGTGGATGACAATCAAGTGGTGGCGTGCAAGAGCGCTTGCGTGGCGTTCAACAAGCCGCAGTATTGTTGCACTGGCGAGTATAGCACTGCAGACAAATGCAAGCCAACTTCTTACTCTCAGATATTCAAGAGGGCTTGCCCACAGGCCTACTCCTACCCGTACGACGATGACACAAGCACGTTTACTTGTGCGTCTGCAAATTACACCTTCACCTTTTGCCCTGCTTCTAATAACACCAGGTTAGATTTACTTCTCTCTCGGTATTTGCTTTACTGGTGTTGCCCGAAGTGATCCGTTTGTTTTCATTTTTTATTTTCGGATAATATATGTAAATGTGAATTGATATCGAAATATAGAAATTATTGTCTAAATTTAGAGCATTAAATTAAGTACATCAAGTTAATTAAAATTTAATATTTTTTATGAATCATTATATTATACAATTAATTTTATAAAAATTTATGAAAATATTAAATCTTAATTAATTTTTTTTTGATACATGGGAAAAAAAGACAGCACAAAACAAAAAATCAAAGAGAGCTAAATCCTTAATCTAACACCACCAACAACATCAATGATGAAGGTAGAAGACAACTGTGGGGGGCACACTTTCCAGGTGATGAAATCACAGTTCGACATAGCTCCTTACTTTGCAAACCAGTCAGCACAAAAGTTTGCCTCTCGGTACACATGCTGGAAAGAAACATTCAAAGAATGGGCTCTGAGTTGATGAATCCTTGTGACAACAGCCGCATAAGGATGGAAACGATTAATGTCTGAGTTAATAAAAGATAAGGCAATCTTAGAGTCAGACTCACAAATAATGGACTTGTGCCCCAACTCTCACACCAGTCTAAGACCTTGGAAAATTGCTATGAGTTCAACATTAAGATTCGTAGTAAAACCACAAAAACCAGAGAAGGCAGTAATCCATTGGCCATTGTGGTCTCTGAGCAAGCCTCCATAACCTGATCTCCCTAGGTTACCAAATGAACTGCCATCCACATTTAATTTGACGACATCAAAAGGAGGCGGCAGCCATTTAACTTCCTTGGTAATCAGGTGTAAGGATGAAGACTCAAAGGCATGCTTGATTAAAGATGAAAGAGAGAAAATATGATTACAAGTATACCAATCCTCCCAAGTTGTATATGTGAAAACAGAGCTATTTCTAGGCTTCCAAATCAACCAGCACGTAGCAGCAAAGAGAGATCCTTCATTACTCCAAATTCCTTTGAATCCAATCATTACAGTCTTGAGGATGAAAGAACTGTCCACGATCCTGCTTCATCAAGCGCCAGATCCTTCTAGCTTTGTCGCAATCCCGAAGAGCATGAATAATTGTCTCTTGAGCTGCAACACACCTGTGACAAGAGTGATCAACAGAAATATGATGGTTAAAACGAACAAGGTTAGTGGGAAGACATCCATGAAGGATAAACTATATGAAAAGTTTGATGTTCTCAGGTAGTTTAAGTCTCCAAACCCAGGACCAAGTCTCCATGCGGGCAAGAGGGGGTGTAGAATCAGGAAGGAGCCATTGGTAGGCAGCTTTAGCAGAGTACAGGCCAGTGTTAGAGGTCCCCCATATGAATATATCCTCTGAAAGACCATCAATAAGGATACTCTGAATTATCTGCTTCAAATCATCAGGAATATAAGTAACAATACTCTCCCAATGCCAGCGGCCATCAACACAGATATCCTTGACAGTGAGTTGGGAATCCTGGATATTAACATAAGGCACCAAGTGACAAAGGAGATCATCATGAACCCATTTGTCATACCAAATGGAAACCTCTCCTTTACCCACACGGATTTTGAAACCATCATGGAGAAGCTGCGCAGCTTTGAGTATAGAATTCCAAGTGTAAGAGCAACCATACATAGGCTCAACATTAAGAATATGAGTGTCATGCAAGTATTTAGAAGAGAACATCTTCACCCACAATTTATCTCTGTTATGCATCAAAGACCAAACATGCTTACCAAGTAAGGACACATTTGTGGCTCTGGTTGTATGAATTCCAAGCCCGCCCCTATGTTTAGGTTGGGTAGCAGTCTACCAATTCACCCAATGAGTAGAGGATTCACCCTAGATAAAAGAACGAACAACAACATCTATGTTGTCACAAATACCAGTGGGTAACCACAGGTTCTGCATGGTGTGAATGGGTATGGAGGACAGCACAACCTTGGCAAGGGTAATTCTACCAGCTCTACTCAAGAGCTTTCCTTTCCAACCTGCAAGTTTCCCTTTCACCTTGTCCAGGATAAAAGCAAAATCAGCTTTCTTAACCCTACTAGTTAGCATTGGGAACCCAAGATATTTGCCAATATTGTTGGTATGATGGTATTCAATAATGGACGCAAATTTAGCAACCTTGGTTCGAGAAACATTCTTGGAGGATAAAAAATGAGACTTGTGAACATTGACTTTTAATCCTGAAGCCAAGCAAAAGGAATGAAGTACCTCATTCACCAAACGGACCTGTGAAGCTTTAGCATGGGTGAATAAGAGGCAATCATCAGCAAAGAACAAATGAGATACTCCAGGAGCTGTTCTAGAAATTTTGACAGGGACCCATTTTTTTTCCTGAACTCTCTCCTGAATCAACAAAGCCAATTTCTTCATACAGAGAATAAATAAGTAAGGGGACATGGGATCCCCCTGTCGCAAGCCTCTATTAGGAGTGAATTTTTCAAGCTTCTCACTATTCCACTTCAAAGACAAAGAAGAAAAAGTTGTACAGTTCATAATAAGCTTAATAATTTGAGGAAGAAAGCCGAATTCATTCAAAGTAAGACGAAGGAAATTCCAATCCACCCGATCATAAGCTTTTTCAAAGTTAATTTAAAAAAAGAAAACCAGTCTTCCCTTTCTTCCTGTGTATATGATGAACAATCTCCTGTGCAATGATAGCATTATCAGCCGTACTTCTCTTAGGGATAAAACTGCTTTGAAAAGGACTAATAATAGTATCCAAATGAGGTATTATTCTATTCACCAAAACCTTGGAGATAAGTTTAAAGAGCACATTGCAAAGACTAATAAGACGAAAGTCAGTAAAAGTTGAGGGGGCATTCCACTTTAGGAATAGGGACAATTAAAGTCTCAGAGAGCTTGTTGTCAATTATACCTGTAGAGAAGGCATTAGCAACCAAGTCCCAAACTTCATTTGCAATAACATTCCAGTAAATTCTGAAGAAGATAGGTTGGAAACCATCAGAACCAGGTGCCTTGTATGGACTCATAGAGAACAAGGCTTCCTTCGCCTCCTGCATAGAGACAGGTTGAACTAAGGAAGTATAAAGATCTGCCTAAACCTGAGGGAAATAATATAGCTTTAAACTCTCAGGTAAACAAGTGTCCCTGGATTGGAAGAGGTTCTTGAAGAAAGAGTGAGCCTCCATTTTAAGTATTTTTTCATCTGTACACTAAATCCCATCAATATGAAGACCAGTAACTTTGTTCCTTCTCCGCCTAATAACAGTCTGCAAGTGAAAGAACTTAGTATTTTTATTACCAAACTTGACCCAATTATCTCTGGACTTCTGATACCAAATAAGTTCTTCCTGAGCCAAGACCATATTATATTGTTGTTGAAGCTTTCTCTCCAATTGAATAAGATCAGAGAAAGGATAGGAGTCTAACTCACGATGAACACCTCTAATACGACCCTCCAATGGCCTCTTCCTTTTAAAAATATTGTCAAACACTTCCTTGTTAAAAAAATAGATTGATCCTGGATGCTTCCCAATTTAGAAATAGCGTTACCTTGGGCCAATCTCCAAGTGCTTTGAACCAACTCACTATAATCCGGGTGAGAGATCCAGGCAGCTTGAAATTGGAAGGAACGTTCCTTCTTGCTTCTGGACTTCATGCAAGACAATAAAAGAGGGTTATGATCCAAGTTATGAGGGTTCAAAACATCAACAAGAGCATGTTGGAAAGCAAGACGCCATGCCACATCTGCCATACATCTGTCGAGTTTTTTCCTCACATGACCCCCATGCTGAGTATTCCTCCTCCAAATGAAGAAACCCCCCATCGTATCAAGATCTATAAAGCCATACTCACTCATCATGTTGGCTAGAAGATAAGCATGAGAGAAACTAAAGGACCCACTAGAGACCTCTGTGAAGCATAAAACCTCATTAAGATCACCCAGAAGAACCCAAGGTCCAGGTATAGAGGCTCTAAGATGAATGAGATGGTCCCATAAGGCATAGCGAATAGAGAAAATGGGGGAAACATATATTGCTAAACAATACCAAACTGCATATCTCTTTTGAATGGAGAACGTAATTGCCTAGTGCATATTATCAAGAACAGAAAAGACAACATCATCCATACACGTTAACACCCATATACCACCTGAGTGCCCACGTGCTTCTTCAATAAAAATAGGTTTATACCCTAAAGATAACCAAAACCTTTCCACCCTAGAAAAAAGTCCATGCGTCTCATAGACCAAAAAAATGGAATGGTGATGTAAGGACACCAAATCACGCACATGCCGCCTTGTGACTTTACCCAAGGCACCACGAATGTTCTAGGAGAGAATAGAAAAATCATGAAACAAATCCATAAAAAACAGATGTAGTAGAAATGAAAACCCAAGAACCCAACCCCTATGTAGCCATCTGTTGAGGGATATTCTGAGTCTCTGGAACCATAACTTGAGAATCATCACACTGAGTCGTTCTATAAAAAATATGGGCCACCTCTATATTAGAAGTCTCATTGTTTGCACCATTATTAGCATCAGGCATCATATTATTCCCGACCCCTGCATCGCCATCATCAACGAACACAAAATGGGAGTATGATATCGCTTTCATCTTGGCAGTGGCTTTAGCTCCATATCCAACATCATAAATCTTGGGGACGTTGACCTTATTAGGTGTCATGACCGTGATCGCGGTGAAAAATAGCAACTCATAAGATTTTAGAACATGGAAATGAAAAATGGAGTCGCCACTAATTTTATTTTAACTTAATAAAAATTGGAAAACCTTCCTTTGAAAATGATCTTTGGAACCAGATTAGATTCGAGAGTCGGTTATGGATAGGGAATGGTGAAAACTTAATCCCACAGCACCCCTAACACACCCGTTCTAAAACGGTACCTTAAGTTAATTGTGTAAATTCTTAATAATCTTTGAAAATATTTATTTTACCCCTTTTGCAAAACATTGTAACCATTTATGAAAAGGAAACCACAAAATTATAAAAATTTAATTTTGGTTTGATAGAAATGAAATTCTGCTCCTACGTATCTTCGGGTGCAATGAGGAACTCAAAGTCACGTAGTTATCTGAAAATGATTGTGAGTTGATTGTTTTTAATTATAAAAAAGTTTTGAAAAAGGATTTTGTTTGAAAACAAGTCCATTCTTGCACAGGGTTCAAGTTAGCACTGGGCTACTCAATAAACTCTTATGATCCAAATGACATTGAAGATAGCATCTGTTATTCAATCATCATCATTGGTCATTGCATGAATTAAAATTTTTTATTTTATTTTATTTTTATTGTTTTAGAAACACACAAAAACAAACAAATAAACACAAATAACATATTGTCATATCATGAGCCAAGTAAATATAATAAAACTAAAATAAAACCAAATTTAACATAACAACAAAAAAAAAATTATCCTTTAACAATTTTTTTATTTTTTCATTTTTCATTTTATTTTTATAACCCTTTTTTTATTTATTTCTTATTTTCTCTTTTCAATCAATTTTTTTTTAATCCTAAACATGATTTTCAACCCAAAACTAACAAACAACAACTATCCCACTTAGTCACCAAACAAAACAAAGTCAGAAACGTTAAAAGCCCAAAACCATAAACAAATAATTTTTTTTATTCCCACTTTTTCTTATCAGACTAACAAAACAAATAAAAAAAAAGATACCACTTTTAACTATTAAAAGTAAAACGTAACAGGCAAATACCCAAATCCCATTCCAGAAAAAAAACAAAACAGAAAGGGGAAAATCACCCCACTTGCAGATCGGCGGCGTGGAGGACGCGGGTGTTGCTCGGTCGTGCGACGATGAAGGCGACTGCTAGATGCTTCACAGGTCGGATCTGCGAAGGTGGAGACTGCAGCTCGACGGATTCGCACGCGGTGAGGGAGCTCCAGTCAGGCTTGAGGGGATGGCTGGATCTGAGAGTTGTGAGTGGTTATGGGTTGAATGGAGATGAGGGGTTCGCTACTGTGGTGTCTCAGTTTGATGGTGGTAGGGGGACGGTGTGCGGTGTAGATCGGGACGGTTCGAACAGAGCAGATCTAGTCATAGAGTAGGCAGTGCGGTCAGGTTTGGGTGAGCTAGCGTCTGGGTGCCGGTGGGTATGGTGATGTGAGGGTGATGGAATGGAGCTTCACGGTTTGGGGAAGGGCTCATGGTGGAGGCACGAGCTTGGTGGGAATGAGGAAGTGGGTGGCTTGTATTTGGTGGTGAAGGCAAGGGACTGTTTTTGATGGTTGGGTTCTTGATGGGTGGTTGATGGTGGTAAGGTTCTGGGTCACGGTTTGGTTCTTGGGTTGAAATGGGTGAGGATTCTGGGTCACGGTTTGTTTCTTGGGTTGGAAATGGGTGAGGATTCTTGTAGCAAGGTGGTGAGGGGTATATTTTTGAAGTTGATGGGGGTAGTGGGTTTATGGGAGTGAAGGTACGGTGTGGGGGTTGTGGGGATGGGTTTTGTTTGGTTTAGTTATGAAAGATGATGGTGGGTTTATGGTTTGGGTAATGGTGTGGTGAAGGTAATGATGAAGGTGTTGGAGATGGGGCGGAGAGAAGAAGATGCGGGTGATATGGTGATATTTTGGGTGGTTGTGGTCGGTGATGGGTCAAGATAGTGAAGGTTGGTTGTAATGAAGATGAAAGGTTGAAGATGAAGTGTTTGTGGGTTGAAAATGAAGAGGGGTTGCTGCCAGGATGATTTAGTGGAGGTGAAGGTGGTTGGAATGGTGATGGGGGTTTTGGTTTCTGTTAAGGTGAAGGAGGTTGGAATGGTGATGGAGGTTGAAGTGTTGGGAAGAGACGAATGTGAGGTTGGAATGGTGATTCTGGAAGGTAGGTGCTTAGGAGGTTGAAGGGAGATAGAAGATGGTTGTAGAGATGAATGATGGAGGTCACGGTTTGGTGGTGAGAATGAGGCTGCTGCTGAAGATGGTTTTTTTTTTGTGCTCCTCCCCTATTCTTCGTGAAAAATCCCCCTTTTCGTAAGCCAGAAAATGACTCCCCTGCAGCCTCCAAAGAGATTAGCTTAGGTAGCAAGTAGAGTAGCTGATTGTAACAGTAGCTCCTTTTCTTTTTCCATGTATTTTCTCTAGTTATCACCTTCTCATGCCTGCCATCCTTACTATTTTTGTGTTGCCTTGAGCCTTGAGTTTGCAGGCTTGCAGTAGATATTAGCATAGAGAGAGAGGTTGACATGGTTTAGTTGCATTTCAACTACTGATTGAGTTTTATTTTTGCTGGTATAGTGAGATTGCAACTAAAAGAAAGTAACCAGCTGCAAAACGTAACAAAGACCACTTTTTTTTTTTTTCTAAAGTGGGTTTACATTTAGGCTAAAAAAAGTCAAGAATATGGACTTTTAATTAAATTCAAAAAAAAATTATTCTTTTTTTTTTGGAGCCCGGTCAAAATTGAGTGTTCACATTAGGAATAGCTTCCTTATTTGTATTTGTCATGTCCCTATTATTTGGGATATCCATAATCTTAAAGGGCACCAAGGGTGAAGATTCCAACTCTTTACGTGGCCTCTTATTCTTTTTAAGAGAATCGTGCAGAGAAGAAACCTTAGTAGACGGTTGTGGGGCCCCTGTTACAAGTTTTGAAGATCCTTATTTTTCATACATTTTGGACGTATCTCGGTTTGTATGGGATTTTTCCTTTTTACCGGTTTGCATGTGATCATGAATGACCTTCAATTGCTTACCGACATGGTTATGATTCTTTCGCTTGACAACCATCCAGTCCCCGTGCACAGGATCCTGATTATCAGCTGTAACCGACGATACATGATTATGTAATAATGGGTCATTATTAGGAGTCGTAGCTGCTAGTGCCTTCCCCATGGTCGCTCGTTCTGGTCCCCCGAAAGCTGAAGGCCCCGATGCAACCGTCTCATGCATTGGTTGTTTATGGGAGTTAGAAGTCAGTGGTGCAACCTTGCATTCCCTTGTGAGATGTCCGTAACAGCCACATGAAGAACATATACGATGCAAGCCCTCATATTTAACTCTGTACTAGAACCCCTTGAGCTAGACTTTGCCACCACCGGCTTGCTGAGATCAACCTCAACGCATACACGAGCAAAACGACCTCGACAGACATCCAGAGTATTGCTGTCAACCTTGACAGGGCTTCCAACAGCCGAAGCTAGAGCCATAAGGATGCTTTCATCATAGTAAAATAAGTTCAGGCCTGGGAAGCGAATCCATACCATAATTTTGTCAATTTTTGCCATGGGAGAGATAAAATCTGGAGTCCATGTTTGCATTGTTAAGTAATGGTCAAAGATTAGCCATGACCCTTCATCCATAACTTTACTACGATCATACACATTATCAAACTTGACCATGAAAAATTCATTTCCAATGTCCATGATCTCAAAACCTGCTGTCAGCTTCCAAATTCTTGCTAATCTGTCACGCATGGTATTATAACCAATGCTCTTACCAAGCAGTTTAACCACCAGGGCGTCCTGCTACAGAGCGCATAGGCCCTCAAAAACAGAATCAGCGATGTACACCATTGGCTTAAGAGGATTACCATCTACAAAATCAATCCGAGCAAGATTTTCCTTCAAAAGATCGACCTTAGGCCTTGAAGGCAAGGGATCTCTTTGTCCTATCACCATATCCTTGAAAGAGACCTTTGGTTGTTTGCCGCCACCGCCGTTCGGAGGCTCACTGCCTGAGCCAGAATCTCCCGTAAATATCGATACGAGAGAGATGTCGATTATATGTCATATTTTAAGTGTTATTGATATTTTTAATAACAGTTATAAATGAACATTATATTGCCTTATTTTTTCTTCAGGTGAAAATACCATCATTTTGTTTTCTAAAAATGAATAAAAAACAAACAAAACATCACCTTAATAATTATAACTAGTGAATTCACATGTATTTTTCACAATTTTTTATTTATAACCTTTTATTTTTTTGTAATCACTAGAAGTTATATACATTTTTTATTTATAATTATTTATTTCTTTATAATGACTTATTTCTACAAAAATTATAAGAAGAGTGAAGTTAAAAGCATATTATAATAGTAAAAAGTAAAGTGAGATAATTATTTTATAGTAATGAAAAGTGAGATAAGATAGTTACCTGAATTTATATTAATTATTTTATCTATATCATTAAATTATTAGAATTGTACATTAATAAAATTAAATGAAAAAAAAAGAAATCAAAACTCTAAAACTAAAAGATAACAATCCTCTTTATCTATTATTATAAATTAAGCCTCATAATGGAATTCATAACCAAACTTAGGGACGGAACTTCTTAGGAGGAGTTAGGAAAGCAACTCCTTCCCGTTGTATATAATAATAATAATAATAATAATAATAATAAAAGCAACTCCTTTTTTAGGTAATACTAATATTAATATGCTAGGATAAGAAACTAATATACCAACGAATTGCTACATCAGTCATTGTTTTTCCATGAGGTGGGCTTCTAGTAGTACATCATTTCCTATCCTAAGTACCAAATACTTTTATCAGGTGCTTGCTTTTCTTTCTTTCTTCTTTTTTTTCTTCTTCATCGCCTAGCTTTCTTTTTGGTTCGACTACTCTCTCTTATATTGATTTGTTTTTTTCACCCTCCACTCACACAAGGCAGTCACCTTCAAATTTTACTGTTGTCCTTTTTTCATTACTATCATACCAAGCGCAAGTGTCGGATGCAGAAATTTTGAGTAGCGGGGCCGTGGGCGAATCAACATGGGAGTTGAGAATTTAGAGAGAAGGTTTAATGAATTTTCACGTGGGACGAAAGTTAGTGGATTTCTTATCAAGGTTTTATCTATCCTTTTTATATAAAAATATTTAGTGCCATCAAAATCAAAATTACTTAACAAACTTAAAAGTGGAGTGAAATTATAAGAACATTGGGGGGCAAAACTAGTAATACTAATAATATATATGACTTAAAAATTAGTGGGAACACATGGCTCCTCTTTTTATGAGAAATTCTTCCTTACACACAGACTTAACACATCACTTTTACACACATTCAATAATAAAATGACAACACACAAAAATGAGACCCACAATAAAATGGCAAAGCTAATGGCTTACATACCAACTGGATGACTTTTTCTCTGCCAAGCCCGATGACTTACTCTTCAAGCTCAACGGCTTCCTTTAGCCAACTGTTGAATAAAGATCAGTGTTGTCGAATGAAGATTAGCTTTGTCGAATGAAACCAATTCTGTCGAATGAAGATCAGTTCCATCGAATAAAGACCAAGTTCTATCGAATGAAGATCATTTCTGTCGAATTAATTATAATTCCGTCGAAGATAGTAGCAGTTCAGACAAATGAGAAGTAGGTGTTTCACACCTATCCCTGAAGCGGAAATAGTTAAGATAGGGGATTGGATTATTATATCAGGAAAAAGTTTGTCAATCAACACCTTGTTGATTTAGCTCAGTTAAGAGAGAAACTCAGTAAAATTGAGCAATTAAAGACTGAAAAGTTGCAAAGGCAAAGGAATTTCTTAAAAGAGAAAAAATCAACTCTGTCGGATTAGAAGAATCGGACGAATAAGTTACAAGTCCTGACGAATTTGAAGTAAACCTTGCTGAGTTAAAAAATGGTCCTCCTTATATTTGTCAGGCTCTATAGCCTAGAAGCAATAAGGAGAAAATGAATTATGTTAATAGAAAAATATATTTGTTTGATGTTACAAAAGCCGACCAAATATTTGATATTTGTCGGATAGTCGTAGGCTTTTAAAGCCTGATGAAATTAAAGACTATTTAAAATTATTCAAGTGTTTTTTGGAAATGTTGAGCTTGAAGTTGGCTAAAGGAAACTGTTGAGCTTGAAGAGTAAGTCATCGGGCTTGGCAGAGAAAAAGCCATCCAGTTGGTATGTAAGCCGTTAACTTTGCCATTTTATTATGGGTCTCATTTTTGTGTGTTGTCATTTTATTATTGAATGTGTGTAAAAGTGATGTGTTAGGTCTGTGTGTAAGGAAAAATTTCTCTCTTTTTATAACCTGGATCCGTTGCTTTAATGATTGTCTCCCTCAAGAAATTAGTTTGTAGCTACATGTACAATCTTAAATAACAGTCCTTGACTCCCGTGATAAAAGATTGCGGCGACATCTCGGGTCCCACCATCCAAGTTCCAAACTTAACACAGTTGTTTTATTTTTTTTATTTTATTTTCAAATTTTGTAATTATTGACAACAGATTACATTACAAGAACAAGAAAAATAATTATGACTAAATATATTTGATGTATAATTCATATTTTCAAGTTATTGCAGGAGACCAGGAATAAATTAATTTTGATAAAAAGTTATAGGTAAGCATACAATAATTAATAATCTTTTAAGTGAAAAACATAAAGGAGAACTAGAACTTGACCTAATATTTTTGCCCTTCAAAACTTTTAGGTCAAGTTTTGCTGCTGGTAAAACCAATTTGGATCAATCAAAAATTGAACCAACAAATAGAAATGGTTGGTCATTAATTTTAAGAGAAATAATATTTTTCACATTTATGAATGTTTTCATAGATTTCACAACTAGTTTAATAAGCCAATTTATACAGTTGAGCCTTGAACATGAGGTCACAGCATTGATTTTCACTTTAACGGTTAAAAGGGTACTTTCTTCCCTCTCAAAGGTTACTAATTACAATTATTTTCTATAATATAATGTAGCCGGAGATTGCTGGATCAGGGTGTAAGTGTTGGTGACACACTTACAGCTGGCAACGGAGTAGATCGGTGGCTTTCTCCTTTAGGTGATTTTGCATTTGGATTTCACCAACTTGCTAATGAGCTTTTCTTGCTGGCCATATGGTATGACAAGATACCCAACAGGACCATCATTTGGTATGCAAATGGAGACAACCCTGCTCCAAGAGGATCAAGGTTGGAGCTAAATGACTCCCGTGGGCTAGTGCTCAGCAGCCCTCAAGGTTTAGAGCTTTGGAGATCAGATTTTACATCAGGTACAATTTACAGTGGTTTAATGAACGATACTGGAAATTTTCAGCTGCTAGACCAAAATTCTGTGGCATTGTGGGACAGTTTTAGTCATCCTACTGACACATTGGTGCCTACTCAAATAATGGAGTTAAATAGCAATCTTTCTTCCCGACAAGGAGAGTTCAACTTCTCTCATGGAAGGTTCAGACTTCATCTACAAGAAGATGGGAATGTTGTGCTCAACCTTATAAATTTGCCTAGCAACTATACTTACGAACCTTACTACAACACTGGCACTGCTGATGCTAATAATCACACAAATGTTGGCCTGCAAGTGGTATTTGACAAATCGGGTTTCTTGTACATACTAAAAAAAAGTGGAGAGATGTTTTATATCACCAAGCCAAGTGAGACGTTCACAACTGATGGCTTCTACTACAGAGCAACGATCAATTATGATGGAGTTTTCACAATAGCATATCACCCGAAAGATCCAAAAAATGGACAAAGCTGGGTTGTTGCAAAGACTATACCAGAAAACATTTGTTCATATTCTACATTCACAAATGGCCAAGGTGTATGTGGGTTTAATAGCATCTGCACTCTCAAAGATGACCAAAGACCATTGTGTAACTGCCCAGATGGGTATTCTCTAATTGATTCAAATGACACGTATGGTGGCTGCATACCAAATTTCCAAGTAATTTGTCAAGCAGGTGGGCATCAGGATTCCCAGGATGATCTATACATAATGAAGGAATTACCAAACACAGATTGGCCTAAATCTGATTATGAAACAATAAGTCCTTGCAGTCTACAAGATTGCACCAGATCTTGCATGCAAGATTGCTTATGTGTGATGGTTTCTTTCAACGGAAGTTCCTGCTGGAAGAAGAAGCTCCCACTCTCATTTGGAAGAAAAGATCAGGGAGTAAAGGGAACTTCTGTAATAAAATTGATGAAAAACAATGATCCTCGCACCTCCTTCCCAAATGCCTCCTTCCCAAATGCGAAGAAAGATCATGCTACTTTGATCACTGTGATATCAGTTCTTTTGGGCAGCTCTGTGTTTGTTATTTTAATGTTGGTTGGTGCAATAGGTTTTGGTTTCTTCTACAACCGCAAGAAGATCAAAAGTATTAGCATCAACAAAAGTGTTGTTGACAGCAATTTGCGCAATTTTACTTTCATGGAACTTGCAGAAGCAACAAGCAATTTCAGAGAGGAATTGGGAAGGGGATCTTGTAGCATTGTCTACAAAGGAACAATAGAGATGATTAGTGTGGCTGTTAAGAAATTAGACAAGTTGATCCAAGAAAGTGATAAGGAATTTAAGACTGAAGTGAATGTGATAGGCCAAACTCATCACAGGAACCTGGTTCGTCTGCTTGGATATTGCAATGAGGGACAACACCGGATTCTGGTATATGAGTTCATGAGCAATGGTACTTTAGCAAGCTTCCTTTTCACACATTTGAAACCAAATTGGAACCAACGAGTCGACATTGCCCTTGGGATTGCAAGAGGTCTTGTTTACTTGCATGAGGAATGTTGCACCCAGATCATCCATTGTGACATAAAACCACAAAATATACTTCTAGATGATCATTACAATGCTAGAATTTCAGATTTCGGGTTAGCAAAGCTATTATTGATTAATCAAAGCCACACTGAAACTGGAATTAGAGGAACAAAAGGGTATGTTGCACCCGATTGGTTCAGGAGTGCACCAATCACTGCTAAGGTTGATACTTACAGTTTTGGTGTGTTGTTATTGGAGATCATTTGTTGCAGGAAGAATGTAGATAAGGACTGTGTTAGTGAAGAAAAGGGAATTTTAACTGACTGGGCATATGATTGCTATAGGTCTAAAAGACTAGACATTCTTCTTGAAAATGATTGCGAAGCTATCAATGACATGAAGAGCTTGGAAAGGTTTGTCAGGATAGCTATTTGGTGCATTCAAGAAGATTCGTCTCTTAGGCCAACAATGAAGAAGGTTGTGCAAATGCTGGAAGGAATTGTTGAAGTTACAAATCCCCCAAATCCCTGCCTTTATGGTTCTGTTAGTTACAATTGAAAATTGTTTCTTTTGGATGTGGTTTTGCCTTAGCCTTTCATTTTTTTCCCCCTCAGTGTAGCTGCTCATTTTGTTTTTTCACGAATTGATTTTTCATGTCAGATAATAGTAATTGAAAGCAATTATTAATTATGTGAAGTTGATCACATTGTGCATAATAAATAGGCACATTGTGAAGGTGAGCTCGATGGATGGAGCTTTGATTCCACGAACGGTATCACATACAGAGGATGAGAGAGGAGAGAATTGATTAAAAGAAGAAAATGAAGGCTTATTCATCACTGTGAGAGATAAAAGTCTATATAGACCTCAATGTTGTTAAGCTGCTACAAACAAATCTAACCAACTTGCAGAATGGTTAATTGAAGAACACGTGACACATGAGACTAACGAACACTAACAAAATTCCTTTACATTATGAATACCATTAGGTGGGTATTACTATATCAAAATCCTAAGAGAAAGTAGAACACATATTTGTCAGGCCAGTTAAAAGTATTTCGACAATGATTTAGCTTCTTAAAAATGTAGTTGAGGGATGCTAGTATTAAAAATAAACTGGTTTTGCTCAATCTGGATACACTAAACATCAGTTATGAAGCAGGCAGCAAGCGAATTGGATCAATTCCAACTAGATTATATTTCAGAGACGTCTCTAATTAAGTCTAATACCAAATCCAAAATTTAAGGCTCCAAAAAAAAAAATAAGGAAAGAAAGGAAAAAATGATTGATCATTTTGTTAAAATGAAAGGCATACTACTATTGTTTAATGCGACATAATCAGCGTATGATGCCGCCAACATTTTCAACATTTATGGAAAGAATGCAATATAAGTAACTAGGGTTCCCAATATTTGTTTTTGTCTCCAATATGTCATAATTAGAAAAGCATATCATGCACGTTAGTTGTTTATTCTAACAGGAATAGTTTGCTATGGTTGATCCATCTCCATATCCTCTGGTTTCATATCATTTTTAAGTTTTCAATCAAAAGAATTGATTAATGATCTCAACATCAAATGCAACATCCTGATAGCTAGTTGCAAGGCAGAGAGTTTGCAAATGAATTTTGATTATCACATACGCTTGGCTTCCTACCAATAGCCCACTAATTGATTAGGACTGGTGCACCTTGTGGAATAGTGCAGCTGGAGATTTCCACATTTATCTTTGCTTTTCGAGGCAGTAAAAATGGAGCTGGTAGGTACAAACGTAAGGTCATTTTTTATTATTGCTTGTAATTGTTAGTATGGGAATCTAGTAATGTGTGATTCGTCAATAGGATTACCTATTCCAGTGGTTCTCTTGAGCTCCTTTTTGGCTTTTAACATAGCATTTGGGTGGAGGAGTTTATTGAATGTCCTCTCCAATGTATGTGGAGTTTTGTCTATTCCCGCAACAAGTAAATCCTATTACAAATCATAGATATGCTAAGTGAAAATTTCAGCAAAGGAATGGCCTTAACATATACATTGTAGATAGTGAAAGAGGACTTGAAGAAAAAGAGAGGAAAATACATGCAATAAATGTCCAATAATTTCTTTGTCCATCTTCTTTGTGACATAATGTTTCCCTTCTCGTAGCTTTAATGGTTTGTTAATCAAGCAGTCGATATATAGAACAACTTTGGAATGTAAGTAGCCATGTGCCTTCTGATGCTTTGTGGGTCCACTATCTTCAACACTTGGAAAAACCCACCAAGTTTGATTTTCGGACTGCTTTCAAGAGATTCACCACTATATCCCTGTATTCTTCATTGTCACCTACAGATTGAACAAAATCCCGAGACAAAAAAGTGTTTGATAAAAAATTACTGCAGCTCTTGAATGTTGCTTTTCCAATATCTACTGCTTCACTGGTTAGGTTGCTTATATGGATATCACTAAGGAGTTCTTGCAGTTTCTTACGTCTAAGATCTTGGCTTGCATCAAGTGTCTTGTTGGCAAATAATTGGTTGTTGCATTTTTTCCTCAAGTCTCGCCTAATAGGTGAAACTGGGAGAAAGGGCAGGCTATAATGATCGTGGTTGTGAGCTGTTGCAACTTGAGGAACTATTCGTTTTGGGAATAATAGATCATGGATCTGGAGAACCTTTTTGGCCATGTTTGCTGACGAGATGACTATGGTGGTTGCCTGGCCTAGCTTTAAATGCATTACTGGGCAATAGACCTTAGGAAGCTTGGCCAATGACTGTTGTGGCTTTTTGCCCAACTCAAGGTGGTTTCCCATTATAATAAGTGGGGAAGGTCCCAGCGGAAGCTTGTAGTTTGCTTTTCTACTTCTTGCATGTAATGAATGAAGAATTTGTATGTGCATGTCAACAGAAGGAGCAGTATACTACTAACAGATTCCATATTTGGGATCAACAGGGACAAGTAAAAATAAGTAGGGAATGAGAGGATAAGACCTTTTGATGCACTGGGTTCTCCAAGCAAACTCAGACTTCTACACATGGGGGCAACCTACTGTATACCCAGGATAATGGAATGATAATGTAAGCAGAGCAATTCCATTTGGATTTCGGCCTTACTTTACAACCACGGGAGATATATAACACAGTACCACGAATCTCGCCGTTTGGGAAAAACATTACGAGATCCAGCGTTAACTCTGTTTAGAATCCCTTTGTCTATCGTATGTCTTGTACTCTTATTAAACTCAAGTATCTTGGCACTTAACTGTCTCATCTAAGTGTCAAGTTAGAGACAATTATTCTGGACCGTGATCCAGACCACGTCCAGTGAATCAAACTATCATGCGTCCAGTCGGTATCCGCCACAGATAACCCAGCCAAGCACTAATAACACATTGTCAATACTTCGGTACCATGTAAGGCGAATCACAGCATTGGGCAATAATATCATGATCATGGAATTTGCACAGTGACTACATCCCAAATTATCCGTAATTACCAATCAATATCTTACGTAATTATAGTGCCTATAGCTATCTCTGACTGTCCATAATTACAGTATTAATATTCTAATGTTAGAAGAATTTCTTGCTATAATTAAAGGAGACAAAATCTTAATTCTACTCTATAAATACTAAACTTATTCATCTTCTACAAGTAACTTATTACTTATTATATAAATTTTTCTTGTATACAAGTTGACTTGAGTGTTCAAATCTCTTTGTAGATAACAACCACCCCCGCTGTTACACACTCCGCTATTGCTCAAAGAAAAAACTACCACATACATACTTATCTCAATTATAACTCAATATTCACTACTAAACACAACCACCACTGCCAAGTACTTGACCAATCTTATCGCTCCCAACAGTACCAACCACGGCTTCTTCCAAGGCCACTCTATATCAAAGAGGAATTTGAAGATTACTTTTCAATGCTTGATATTGTTTTGAGCGTTTTTCTGACCCCATGGTATGCAATGACTACCTTTATTAATACCCAAATTATTGAAGAAAATTAGCTAATTACAGGGATTCACGAGACTGGGTCTAGTCTTTCTTTTTTTGTTTTATTTTCTTTAGCAATTGGGTCAAGTCAATTTGATAAAAAGCTACAATAAATCTTTGTCATTGGGTCTTCTTTGTAATTTGGACCATACACTTAGTCGTCGAACTCGACTATAACTTGTGGCTGGATAATGCTACACATTACTTCAGCTGTATTAGATCAAATTTAATTTTGAATGAAGTAAAATGTTCAAACTTTATTATAGTCAGAAATAAATTTATAATAATGAAATTATTTATGTTTAGAAATTATTATTTAAAAATAGTTTTAGTATAATAAATATTATTTAGGCAGTGTTGTTAAAAATTATTGTTAATGTATACTTATCACTTTTTGGTGGAATAAAAAGTTTAAGATGTGTTGACAAATTCTTTCAATTCAAAGGTTAAGGTAAATCACTAACTTCGGCAAAAATTTATAGCGAAATTGTAGATTGCCTACAAATGAGGTGATTCCAGAATTCAAATCCCAAGTCATACAGTTGCTTTGAACGGAAAGTCGACCAAATGAGTCAATTATAACTTTTTAACAATGGTTTGAAAACTGAACTAGACCAGTTGGTTCGACCGTCGACCAGACGAATTTGTGGTTCAGTTAGGAGTTAAAAACCAAAAATGCCATTGAACTAAACAAACCAATGTCGAACCAAGAAAATCGCCAGACCTCTCAGACCTAAATGGTTTTATAGAATCTACCAAGAAAGTCCTCAACCCAACCCCATTGAAATGTTGATGCAGGCTATCAGAGATATTCACAGCTGAATCGATCAGATAACTAACAAGGACCAGCTGCGTGCGGAGCCTGAAAAGGAGACAAAAATGAGGCCTGAAGAAAACACTCCGAATAGAGAAGCTCGCCGACTGACAAGTTATCCTCCTCTAGTTGTTGACCATCCTTTCTCCAATTTCATAATGTTGATTCCCCTCCCAGAAGGTTTCCGACTCCTGGCCATGGAGCTTTATGATGGGACGATCAACCCTCAAGAACATATTACAATGTTTAATTCGATGATGCTCTTGAACGGGAGAACCGACCGGATCAAATGCCAAGTTTTCTCGGTGACCCTGAATAAATCAACATTACTTTGGTTCTAGAGCCTTGAAGTAGGTTCGATTTATGATTTTGCAGAGTTGTCAGCTGAATTTCTTAACCATTTTTCTACTAGCAAGACTCACCAAAAGACTTCGGCTAGCCTTATCAACTTGAAACAAGGTCGGGATGAATCACTCGAGGAGTTTATGAGGAGATTTGGTGAGGAAGCAATTCAGATTAGGAATCTCAACCCTGCTGTGTCTCTACATACTATCATGGTTGAACTGTGACCTAGACCTTTTGCAGGTTCTTTGGCCAGAAAGCCACTTATGGATTTGGATGATTTGAGAACCAAGTCTATAGGGTACATAAAAATAGAGGAGATTGCAACCATAAGAAAACAAATGGAGCAGCAACACTCAGGATTGGAAGTCGGAGGAAATACAAGTAATCCTTAATTTTCTATCCAACTGAGCTTTCAAGACCGGCCATATGGAAGACGAGGAGCAAATTAGAAGGACAAACCAATGAGGGTGGAGGAAAAAATTGACCGATTTGATCATTCCTCGCGTGTAGCATTAAGCCAATCACAACCTCAGTATGATGTGCATATGCTACTGACCACCTAGTGGGAGTAAATATTTCAGGAAGTCTATAACATTGGTATTATCCGGCATCTAAAGAGTGCAGAACAGGCGAGAAAGCGGGTCAATGTTGATAAGAGCAAAAGGTGTGATTACCACAAAAGGTATATGTATACGACCGAGGAATGCATTACCTTGAAGGATAAAATCGAATAACTCATCCGAGTAAGTCATCTTGGAAAATACGTCTACTGAAGTAGAAGCCGAAGCAGAGAAGCGAGAGAAGGAAACTAGTCCAGACGGAAGAGTCTGAGCCCAGGAGAAAAGGGCAAAGCAATCACAACGAATTCTGATTTTAGAGACCAGATGATCAGGAGAGTCATAGATTGAATAGCCGGTGGGTTCGCAGGAGGTGGAAGCTCAAATTTGTCTCGAAAGTGCCATCTTCAAGTTGTAATGTCTGATTTTTTCCACTAGATTTTTCCTAGAAGGTTTTAATGAGGCAAATCTTAATTCCATCATATTATTAATAAAGTTATTTTCCATTGTTGTCACAGTTAGAATAAAGTTTTTAAGGCTCAATCCTGCTAAATCCGGTTGAGGTCATGAAGATGACCGAGCTCAATAAAATCAGCCGAGGTCATGAAGACGACCTAGTTCGGTAAATCCGACCAAGGTCATGAGGTGACCCAATTCGGTAAATATGACCAAGGTCATGAGATGCCCCAATTAGGTAAATCCGACCCAGGTCATGAAGACGATCGAGCCTGATAAATATAGCCGAGGTAATATAGGCCCAGCTCGGTAAATTCGGCTGAGGTCATGAAGACGGCCCAACCCAGTAAATCTAGCCAAGGTCATGAAGACGACTCAGCCTGGTAAATCCAGTTGAGGTCATGAAGGAGGCCTAGCCTGGTAAATTCGATCGAGGTCATGAAGACAACCCAGCCTTATAAATCCAGCCGAGGTCATGAAGACGGTCCAGCCCGATAAATTCGGCCGAGGTCATGAAGACGACCTAACTCGATAAATCCAATCGAGATCATGAAGACGACCCATCCCGATAAATCGAAGTCATGAACACGGCCCAACTAGGTAAAATTCGGCCGAGGTCATGAAGACAGCCCGGCTTGGTAAATCCGACCGAGGTCATGAAGACCTGCTCGAAGAAACTAAAGACATATGAAGTCATTCGAAGTGAGTAGACTTTTCAAATCGACAAATCAAACTGAATGCACAGTATACAACTTCAAACTGAAGGGCAAGGGCAAAAAAATGAACCAGAGGTCCATTTATCCATCAAATACAAATCTGAGTTTAAAAGACTACAAATTCACCAAGATTAGAAATGCGTTATAAAGTTTAAAAAAAAAACTGAATTACACTTCATCATTAATGCTCGATCCTCCTACATAAGCTTGGCACATCTTCACAGATGACCAAGCTGAGGGGCTGTGGATCATCCTTACCTATTTCTCATGCGGCCACACTTAAGCTCGGCCTATCTTTACAGATGATCAAGTTGAGGGGCTGTGGATCGTCCCGGGTTTAAGACATAATAGGCCTACCGTAGACCTATACAAGCCGACCATACAAGCCCATATGTTAGGTAGGCCTATTTCAGAACAACTAGCCCGGTAGAATTTGGGTCAACCCGACTGAGGACCTTCTTGTAGGATCCGACTGGTTTATACCTGAACGAGAAATGACTTGCTAAACACGTGCTTAATATGATCCCCTAACAGTGACTGGTCGGCCGGCATCATCATGACCAACGGTTGTGAACGGCTTCACGTCTTAATGACCGGACATATAATAAATCCTAACGCCCGGAGCCCTAAATGACCTGAACGGCAAATATACGGGGAGCCAGTGCTTAGATCACCTATATAAACCTGCCTAACAGCTAATTTCTGCACTGACATGTTTCTGGTTGTTTGTGTGTGGGAAGTTTGATACTCACTTTTATTAGTTCTAGCTTGACCCAAACACTCATACCGATTATATTTTACGATCATTCTACTAACCTACCTAGGTGTCCTTGACCTTGTTGTTGCCTCACCCACAGGTCTCCAGCGAATTCCCGTCTTACCAAACGAACTATATTGACCTAGGTCTCGATCAATATCCGGAACATAGACATATATTATGTAATGATTCAATCACCAATTATTTATATGTTGATTAATATTTCCAATCACTGTATAATAGTATAATACGGAACAATCACTAATTATTTTACACATAAATTACCGGATGTATAAATTGTGTGTAAAAAAAAAAAAGCAAGTAGACTTTTCCAATAACCTCGCATCACGTAACCACACTAGATAACGTAGGGAGTTCAGAAGAATAACTAAAGAGGACATATTTGGAAGCTGATTTGCGATGAGAGTAAAGAGAATTGATGGGTAGAGCCAGAGTAACCCAGAAGAAGAACGTCATTTTGGTGTCCCACCATCGTTATTGCGGTAGACTTCAACTCGGAACCCTTCATAAATTAATGGGCAGGGCCCTACACAAATTCCTAATTTCCTTTCCGAGCAGTGCTATTTCCTACGGCATAGTTTCTACGAAATGTCCAACGAATTGTGTATGACGACCTGTCAGAATTCAATGCCAATACATGGGTGGTTTCTATTTAAGAAATCAGCCTCGTAAAATATATTTAATTTTATTTAATTTATTAATAAAATCATTTTATATAATATAAAAATATTTTAATTATATATAAAATAATTTAATTTTCTTTTTCATTAATATATACTATAAATATAATATATATATATATATATATATATTAATTTACATAAAGCATTTCATTTATATGCAACTGCTCATAACAACAATGAAAATGAAAAATTAAAACTTCAAAAAATTTGCCAACTCCGTTTTGCTTTAGTGAAGCAATTCGTTGCTTTTAGCATTACTACTTCCTATAATTTCTAGTGAGAAGAAGAACAACAACTCGGATAACTAATAACTGGTTTTCCCAGCTCCAGCTTCTTCATCCTCTTCTTCTCCTTTTTCTTTTTCATTTTCATTAATTCTAAAACCCATATCTGTAGTCAATTAAGTTATGACGTGATAGCACGCGCTGACCTTGACCCCGCGTTATAAAACGGGACCACACTACCACCACATAACAAGAACAAAAACAGCGTCAATTCTATGGAGAAATTACTAGGTGCAACCGTGCCATGTGTTGGTGGAACAGGAAAAAATTATCGTTCCATCTAGTGCATATACTATTTTAGATATCCATTCAATTATATTTTTAGTTATTTTTTTTAAATGATATTTTTTATTTTTTTATATATTTTTTTAAAAATTTAAATTCAAATGATTTTATTAATTAATTATGTATATATTTATATTTTTTATTTATTTGAATTTAAATTTTATTATTATTCTATTAAAAAGAATTAAAAGAAAATATAAAAAAATTTCAATTTTTATTTCCAAGTTGTGACATTAATGTGATTTGAATTTAATTTTTAATATTATTATTTTAAATAAAAAATAAAAAAATATAAATTATTTTAATATTTTTTTCTGATAAGTGTTATTTTTAAATTGTATTATCATTAATTCACTACAAATTTGAACTTGAATTTTATTGTCATTATATATAAATTTTTTTAGATATTTTTTTATAGAATAAACATTTTTATGGTATTAAATTATATTATAACAATATATAGAGATGAAACTAGTGGCCGCAATTCTTAAAGTTTAAAACATATTTTTAATAATTTTTAAAATATTATATATAAACTTAATATTTAACGCTAAAAAATAAAATAAATATTTAAAACTCAATGAAAATATTTATATTACTTATGAACACTTATAAAAATTATAAATGTATTTTTTTATAATAATAAAAATTATCATATATTATTTTAATTTCTGGAGAGAAGAAGAAGAACAACTCGGATAACTAATAACTGGTTTTCCCAGCTCCACCTTCTTCATCTCCTTTTTCATTTTCATTAATTCTACATATTTGACTACCCACCCTCTACTTCTCCTTTTTCATATGGATCAGCCGATTCTATTGTTTTTATTTTTATTAACAGTTCATCTATCAGCATCAGGTAATTTAGTAAATGAATCATGGTCTTCATCTTCTTAATTCCTAAGTTAGTAAAGATTATGCCTACTCACAACGCTCATGCAATAATTCCTAATTTCTCCACGCAATGATTTCTCCGACATAAACTGTTATAATTCCTAATTCCTAATTTCCTATAATTTCCAGAGCAAAGAAGAAGAAGAAGAACTAATTGGATAACTCATAACTGGTTTTCGCAGCTCCACCTCCTTCTTCTTCTTCCCTTTTTAATTTTCATTCTACATATTTCACTACCCCATCCTCTGTCTCTTAAATATATTTATATAACCTTCCATATTTATCAACCAGCACTACTGTTTTCGTTTTTTTTTTTGGGTACATCTACTGTTTTCATTTTTATTAACAAATCATTATATTTTTTGCAGGGGTCGTTTCAACGACATTCACCCTAGTTAACAAATGCAACTACACAGTGTGGCCAGCTTCAGTTTATATGGGTAATAATACAATAAGTCTTTCAACCACCGGCTTCGTTCTTAACACGGGTGAGTCCATGACCATCTACGCACACAAAAATTGGTCAGGCCGCATCTGGGCTCGGACTCGCTGCGCCCAAAACCTCACCACCGGCAACCTCTACTGCGCCACAGGTGATTGTGGCACTGGCAACGTCGCATGCAACGGCAGTGGACCCGTGCAGCCTGTCACGATGGCCGAAATTACTTTAGCCAATGGTGACGATTTCTATGATGTCACCGTGGTAGGCGGCTACAATGTCCCTATGCTGGTGGTTCCCGATGGTGGTGACAACTGCAGGAGCACGGGTTGCCCTGCGGATCTGAATGACCTGTGTCCCACAGAGCTTAAGGTCACGAGCGTGGATGACAATCAAGTGGTGGCGTGCAAGAGCGCTTGCGTGGCGTTCAACAAGCCGCAGTATTGTTGCACTGGCGAGTATAGCACTGCAGACAAATGCAAGCCAACTTCTTACTCTCAGATATTCAAGAGGGCTTGCCCACAGGCCTACTCCTACGCGTACGACGATGACACAAGCACGTTTACTTGTGCGTCTGCAAATTACACCTTCACCTTTTGCCCTGCTTCTAATAACACCAGGTTAGATTTACTTCCCTCTTGGTATTTTCACGTGGGACGAAAGTTGGTGGATTTCTTATCAAGGTTTTATCTATCCTTTATATGAAAATATTTAGTGCCATCAAAATCAAAATTACTTAACAAACTTAAAAGTGGAGTGAAATTATAAGAACATTGGGGGCAAAACTAGTAAACTAGTAATATATGACTAAAAAATCAGTGGGGATCCCTCTCCTAGTAAACTAGTAACAAACTTAAACGTTGCTTTAATGATTGTCTCCCTCTCCTAAACTAGTCTGTAGCTACGTGTACAATCTTAGATAATAGTCCTTGACTCCCGTGACAAAAGATTGCAGCGGTATCCCAGATCCCACGATCCAAGTACCAAACTTAACCCAGTTGTTTTCTTTATTTTTTTTTTGTCAAAATTTGTAATTATTGACAACAGATTACATTACAAGAACAAGAAAAAGAATTATAACTAAATATATTTAATGTATAATTCATATTTTCAAGTTATTGTAGGAGACCAGGAATAAATTAATTTTGATAAGAAGTTATAGGTAAGCATACAATAATTAATAATCTTTTAAGTGAAAAACATAAAGGAGAACTAGAACTTGAACTAATTGAAAAAGATTATCATACACTTTTTTAAGAGTTTATGCACTGTTGATATCTTTTTTAAGGATGTCAAATTTAGTGATAAAAAATAATAAAAAATATATATATTTAATGAATGATATTGAGAAGAATATGAAAAAAAATGTATGTATTATTAATGGTAAAAATATCACAATTGAACCTAATATTTTTGCCCTCCAAAACTTTTAGGTCTAGTTTTGCTGCTGGTAAAACCAATTTGGATGAATCAAAAGCAATTGAACCGACAAATAGAAATGGTTGGTCATTAATTTTAAAAGAAATAATATTTTTCACATTTATGAATGTTTTCATAGATTTCACAACTAGTTTAATAAGCCAATTTATACAGTTGAGCTTGAAGCATTGATTTTCACTTTAACGGTTAAAAGGGTACTTTCTTCCCTCTCGAAGGTTACTAATTACAATTATTTTCTATAATATAATTTAGCCGGAGATTGCTGGATCAGGGTGCAAGTGTTGGTGACACACTTACTGCTGGCAAAGGAACAGATCGGAGGCTTTCTCCTTTAGGTGATTTTGCATTTGGATTTCACCAACTTGCTAATGAGCTTTTCTTGCTGGCCATATGGTATGACAAGATACCCAACAGGACCATCATTTGGTATGCAAATGGAGACAACCCTGCTCCAAGAGGATCAAGGTTGGAGCTAAATGACTCCCGTGGGCTAGTGCTCAGCAGCCCTCAAGGTTTAGAGCTTTGGAGATCAGATTTTACATCAGGTACAATTTACAGTGGTTTAATGAACGATACTGGAAATTTTCAGCTGCTAGACCAAAATTCTGTGGCATTGTGGGACAGTTTTAGTCATCCTACTGACACATTGGTGCCTACTCAAATAATGGAGTTAAATAGCAATCTTTCTTCCCGACAAGGAGAGTTCAACTTCTCTCATGGAAGGTTCAGACTTCATCTACAAGAAGATGGGAATGTTGTGCTCAACCTTATAAATTTGCCTAGCAACTATACTTACGAACCTTACTACAACACTGGCACTGCTGATGCTAATAATCACACAAATGTTGGCCTGCAAGTGGTATTTGACAAATCGGGTTTCTTGTACATACTAAAAAAAGTGGAGAGATGTTTTATATCACCAAGCCAAGTGAGACGTTCACAACTGATGGCTTCTACTACAGAGCAACGATCAATTATGATGGAGTTTTCACAATAGCATATCACCCGAAAGATCCAAAAAATGGACAAAGCTGGGTTGTTGCAAAGACTATACCAGAAAACATTTGTTCATATTCTACATTCACAAATGGCCAAGGTGTATGTGGGTTTAATAGCATCTGCACTCTCAAAGATGACCAAAGACCATTGTGTAACTGCCCAGATGGGTATTCTCTAATTGATTCAAATGACACGTATGGTGGCTGCATACCAAATTTCCAAGTAATTTGTCAAGCAGGTGGGCATCAGGATTCCCAGGATGATCTATACATAATGAAGGAATTACCAAACACAGATTGGCCTAAATCTGATTATGAAACAATAAGTCCTTGCAGTCTACAAGATTGCACCAGATCTTGCATGCAAGATTGCTTATGTGTGATGGTTTCTTTCAACGGAAGTTCCTGCTGGAAGAAGAAGCTCCCACTCTCATTTGGAAGAAAAGATCAGGGAGTAAAGGGAACTTCTGTAATAAAATTGATGAAAAACAATGATCCTCGCACCTCCTTCCCAAATGCCTCCTTCCCAAATGCGAAGAAAGATCATGCTACTTTGATCACTGTGATATCAGTTCTTTTGGGCAGCTCTGTGTTTGTTATTTTAATGTTGGTTGGTGCAATAGGTTTTGGTTTCTTCTACAACCGCAAGAAGATCAAAAGTATTAGCATCAACAAAAGTGTTGTTGACAGCAATTTGCGCAATTTTACTTTCATGGAACTTGCAGAAGCAACAAGCAATTTCAGAGAGGAATTGGGAAGGGGATCTTGTAGCATTGTCTACAAAGGAACAATAGAGATGATTAGTGTGGCTGTTAAGAAATTAGACAAGTTGATCCAAGAAAGTGATAAGGAATTTAAGACTGAAGTGAATGTGATAGGCCAAACTCATCACAGGAACCTGGTTCGTCTGCTTGGATATTGCAATGAGGGACAACACCGGATTCTGGTATATGAGTTCATGAGCAATGGTACTTTAGCAAGCTTCCTTTTCACACATTTGAAACCAAATTGGAACCAACGAGTCGACATTGCCCTTGGGATTGCAAGAGGTCTTGTTTACTTGCATGAGGAATGTTGCACCCAGATCATCCATTGTGACATAAAACCACAAAATATACTTCTAGATGATCATTACAATGCTAGAATTTCAGATTTCGGGTTAGCAAAGCTATTATTGATTAATCAAAGCCACACTGAAACTGGAATTAGAGGAACAAAAGGGTATGTTGCACCCGATTGGTTCAGGAGTGCACCAATCACTGCTAAGGTTGATACTTACAGTTTTGGTGTGTTGTTATTGGAGATCATTTGTTGCAGGAAGAATGTAGATAAGGACTGTGTTAGTGAAGAAAAGGGAATTTTAACTGACTGGGCATATGATTGCTATAGGTCTAAAAGACTAGACATTCTTCTTGAAAATGATTGCGAAGCTATCAATGACATGAAGAGCTTGGAAAGGTTTGTCAGGATAGCTATTTGGTGCATTCAAGAAGATTCGTCTCTTAGGCCAACAATGAAGAAGGTTGTGCAAATGCTGGAAGGAATTGTTGAAGTTACAAATCCCCCAAATCCCTGCCTTTATGGTTCTGTTAGTTACAATTGAAAATTGTTTCTTTTGGATGTGGTTTTGCCTTAGCCTTTCATTTTTTTTTTCCCCTCAGTGTAGCTGCTCATTTTGTTTTTTAACGAATTGATTTTTCATGTCAGATAATAGTAATTGAAAGCAATTATTAATTATGTGAAGTTGATCACATTGTGCATAATAAATAGGCACATTGTGAAGGTGAGCTCCATGGATGGAGCTTTGATTCCACGAACGGTATCACATACAGAGGATGAGAGAGGAGAGAATTGATTAAAAGAAGAAAATGAAGGCTTATTCATCACTGAGAGAGATAAAAGTTTATATAGACCTCAATGTTGTTAAGCTGCTACAAACAAATCTAACCAACTTGCAGAATGGTTAATTGAAGAACACGTGACAAATGAGATTAACTAAGACTAACTAAATTCCTTTACATTATGGATACCACTAGGTGGGTATTACTATATCAAAATCCTAAGAGAAAGTTGAACACATATTTGTCAGGCCAGTTAAAAGTATTGCTACAATGATTTAGTATCTTAAAAATGCAGTTGAGGGAAACTAGTATTAAAAATAAACTGGTTTTGCTCAATCTGGATACACTAAACAGCAGTTATGAAGCAGGCCGCAAGCGAATTGGATCTATTCCAACTAGATTACATTTCAGAGACGTTTCTAATTACATCTAATACCAAAACCAAAATTTAAGGCTCCAAAAAAAAAAAAATAATAAGGTAAGGAAGGAAAAAATGATTGATCATTTTGTTAAAATGAAAGGCGCACTACTATTGTTTAATGTGACATAATCAGCGTATGATGCCGCCAACATTTTCAACATTTATGGAAAGAATACAATATAAGTAACTAGGGTTCCCAATATTTGTTCATGTCTCCAATATGTCATAATTAGAAAAGCATATCATGCATGTTAGTTGTTTATTCTAACAGGAATAGTTTGCTATGGTTGATCCATCTCCATATCCTCTGGTTTTATATCATTTTTAAGTTTTCAATCAAAAGAGTTGATTAATGATCTCAACATCAAATGCAACATCCTGATAGCTAGTTGCAAGGCAGAGAGTTTGCAAATGAATTTGGATTGTCACATATGCTTGGCTTCCTACCAATACCCACTAATTGATTAGGACTGGTGCACCTTGTGAAATAGTGCAGCCGGAGATTTCCACATTTATCTTTGCTTTTCGAGGCAGTAAAAATGGAGCCGGTGGGTACAAACGTAAGGTCACTTTTTATTATTGCTTGTAATTGTTAGTATGGGAATCTAGTAATGTGTGATTCGTCAATAGGATTACCTATTCCAGTGGTTCTCTTGAGCTCCTTTTTGGCTTTTGACATAGCATTTGGGTGAAGTAGTTTATTGAATGTCCTCTCAAATGTATGTGGAGTTTTATCTATTCCCGCAACAAGTAAATCCTATTACAAACCATAGATATGCTAAGTGAAAATTTCAGCAAAGGTATGGCCTTAACATATACATTGTAGATAGTGAAAGAGGACTTGAAGAAAAAGAGAGGAAAATACATGCAATAAATGTCTAATAATTTCTTTGTCCATCTTCTTTGTGACATAATGTTTCCCTTGTCGTAGCTTTAATGGTTTGTTAATCAAGCAGTCGATATATAGAACAACTTTGGAATGTAAGTAGCTATGTGCCTTCTGATGCTTTGTGGGTCCACTATTTTCAACACTTGGAAAAACCCACCAAGTTTGATATTCGGACTGCTTTCAAGAGATTCACCACTATATCCTTGTATTCTTCATTGTCACCTACAGATTGAACAAAATCCCGAGACACAAAAGTGTTTGATAAAAAATTACTGCAGCTCTTGAATGTTGCTTTTTCAATATCTACTGCTTCACTGGTTAGGTTGCTTATATGGATATCACTAAGGAGTTCTTGCTGTTTCTTACGTCTAAGATCTTGGCTTGCATCCAGTGTCTTGTTGGCAAATAATTAGTTATTGCATATTTTCCTCAAGTCTCGCCTAATAGGTGAAACTGGGAGAAAGGGCAGGCTATAATGATCGTGGTTGTGAGCTGTTGCAACTTGAGGAACTGTTCATTTTGGGAATAATAGATCATGGATCTGGAGACCCTTTTTGGCCATGTTTACTGACGAGATGACTATGGTGGTTGCCTGGCCTAGCTTTAAATGCATTACTGGGCAATAGACCTTAGGAAGCATGGCCAATGACTGTTGTGGCTTTTTGCCCAATTCAAGGTAGTTTCCCACGATAACAAGAGGGGAAGGTCCCAGTGGAAGCTTGTAGTTTGCTTTTCTACTTCTTGCATGTAATGAATGAAGAACTTGTATGTGCATGTCAACAGGAGGAGCAGTATATACTACTTACAGAATCCATATTTGGGATCAACAGGGACAAGTAAAAATAAGTACGGAATGAGAGGATAAGACCCTTTGATGCACCGGTTCCCCAAGCAAGTTCAAACTTCTACATATAGGGGCAACCTACAATATACCCCGGATAATGAAATGATGACATAAGTAGAGCAATCTCATTTGAATTCCGGCCTTACTTTACAACTATAGGAAATGTATAACACCGCACCACAGATCTCGGGCTTTTAGGAAAAACATTGCAAAATCCAGCGGTAACTTTGCCTAGGATCCATTTGTTCATCTCGTGCCTTGTGCTCCTATCAAACTCAAGTATCTTGACACTTAATTGTCTCATCTAAGCGTCAAGTTGGGGATAATTGTTCTGTACCGTGATCCAGACCACGTCTAGTGGATCAATCTAGCACGCGTCCAACCAGTACCCGCCACAGATAACCCAGCCAAGCACTAATGACACATTGTCAAGACTTCGGTACCACATAAGTCAGACCGCGACATTGGGCAATAATATCATGATCATGAGATTTGCATAGTGGGTAAATCCCAAATTATCCGTAACTACCAATCACGATCTTACATAATTATAGCGCTTATAACTACTTCTGGCTGCTCTTAATTACAGTATCAATGTTTCAATCTTATAAGGATTTCTTGCTACAATTAAAGGAGACAAAATCCTAATTCTACTCTATAAATACTAGGCTTATTCACCTTCTACAGGTAACTTGTTACTTATTGTATAAACCTTTTTTGTATACTACTTGGCTTGAATGTTGAAGTCCCTTTGTAGATAACAACTACCCTCGCTGTTACATGCTCCGTTATTGCTCAAGGAAAAAACTATCACATACGTGTCTATCTCAAGTATACCTCAATATTCTCTACTAAACACAACCACTACTGCCAAATACTTGAACAATCCTATTACTCCCAACAGTACCAACCACGGTTTCTTCCAAGGCCACTCTATATCAAAGAGGAATTTGAAGATTACTGTCAATACTTGATATAGTTTTGAGCGTTTTTCTCACTCCATGGTATGCAATGGGTACCTTTGTTAATACACAAATTATTGAAGAAAATTAGCCAACTATAGGGACTCGCGGGACTAGGTCTAGTCAAATTTTTGGTTTTTTGTTCTTTTTAGCAATTGGGTCAAGTCAATTTGATAAAAGCTACAATAAAATCTTTGTCATTGGGTCTTCTTTGTAATTTGGACCATACACTTGGTCGTCAAACTTGACTATAACTTGTGGCTGGATAATGCTGCACATTACTTCAGCTGTATAAGATCAAATTTAATTTTGAATGAAGTAAAATTTTCAAACTTTATTATAGCCAGAAATTATTTATGTTTAGAAATTATTATTTAAAAATAGTTTTAGTATAATAAATATTATTTAGGCAGTGTTGTTAAAAATTACTTTTTAATGTATACTTATTGCTTTTTGGTGGAATAAAAAGTTTAAGATGATAATAGATTCTTTTAATTCAAATGTTAAGGTAAATCACTAATCTTAGCCAAAATTTATAGTAGAATTATAGATTGCCTACAAATGAGGTGATTCCAGAATTCAAATCCCAAGTCATACAGTTGCTTTGAACGGAAAGTCGACTAGATGAGTCAATTATAACTTTTTAACAATGATTTAAAAATCGAACTAAACTAGTTGGTTCGACCATCGACCAGACGGATTTGTGGTTCAGTTAGGTGTTAAAAACCAAAAATGACATTGAACCAATCAAACCGATGTCAAACCAAGAAAATTGCCAGACCTCTCAAACCTAAACAGTTTTATAGAAATCGACTGGATCTTTTTGCCCTTTTGGGTTTTAAAGCTTGGTTTAGGTTCTCCTCTTCTCCATCACGCCACATAGAGCCATCGAGCACCTCCATCACGCCGTTGCCATCGTTGGCTTCTACTCATCGTCATTGCCATCATCCTGCTAGTTTGCTCTTTGCACATCCTGCTTGTTTGCTCATGTGCTTTTAGTTTTTGCTCAGGTGCTCGGATTTCGATATCATTGCCCCTAGATTTGGGTTTTGGTTTTGTGGTCACCGTGTAATAAAATTCTCTATTGTGGACTGTCACTAATTGATAATTTAGGAGTTTTATAAAATGGGTTAATGGTCAATCTATATAGGAAATGGAATAGTGTGAACACCCAATTTTGACCGGACTAAAAAAGAAAAGAAGTAAAAAATAATAATAAAAAAATAAAAAAATAATAAAAATAAAAAAATAAAAAATAATAAAAATAAAAAATAGTCACATGCAAAGACCACACTCATGTTCCCACTAACACACACTCACTCCATTCCATTTCTTTTCTTTTTCTACTTTGCTCTCCACTCACTCACGTAACACACACCTGCTCCCTCACTAATTGCACCTACTCCCTCACTAATTCACCCACTCCATTATACAGCACACACCCATTCCATTATCACGCTCCCATGTTGTCCATACCATAAAAGGGATAGCAGATGATAGCTTGAAGGGAGGACTCATTTATCTGGGGAAAGAGCCAACCTGAGGATTTGGATTCACGTCTGCAGACACTCATCCTCACTATCAAAAAACCACCTCTTCATCCTTAAACAAAAAGGACCATCTTCATCTCCATCAACATCCAAACAACCCCTCCAAAACTCCCCTCTCACATGCCATGACCGTGACCTTTCTCTCATTCACCACCATAACCAAAACTTTTCCACCCACCATCTACCATCTTGATCACCCTCAAACCATCCCTCACTCCATTTCAACCAAAACACCACCATAACCGTGACTCCCCCTCTCACCATGCCATGACCGTGACCTTTCCCTCATAATCATCTTCCAAACACATATTCATCATCTCTTCCCATCAACCACCAAAAACTCCCTATACCGTGAAAATCACCATCAACCACCTATCTTCCTCTCCTTCACCTACCATCAGCCATCAAACTATCATCCACGACAGCAAGCTTCCTTGGCATCCATCTTCCATCACCCAAGCATTTTCTGCCATCAACCTCCCAGCCGACCGTCGAATCCATCTTCTCATCCGACCGTCGGACCGCACCAACTTCACAAAGCCATCGCCTTTCAACCAACCGTTGAACCCCCGGATCCTCCAAACTTCACCCCATTCTCATCACCTTCACATACATCCACCATAAGACCACATCACAACCGACCGTCTCAGCCATAATCCTTTAAACCAAATCCATCCCCTCACTCGACCAGTTACTAGCCCACCTTCACCTCCAACTCGACCGTCGGACCCCAAAAGCAAGACCACCTACATTCTCCAATTCGACCGTCGAACCATGAATTCCACTCCTCTCACCGACCGACCCAAGATCCTTTCCAACCGACCGTCGTCGAACTCCAAATCCTTCCCAACCACCGATCGGATCGAACTCCAAATCCTTCAACCAACCGACTGTCGGATCAGATACCAAATCCTTCAACCAACCGACTGTCGGGCTGCCAATACCAGATCCCTCTCCTACGAGTCACCTCTTGCATTACCAGAGTGTTTATTGAGCAGCCTTGTGCTCGACCGTTGGATCTCAGAAAGTAGCTCCCGACCGTCGGACTTCAGAAAGCAATTCGACCGTCGAACCGAAGAAGCCAGCCACCCTCCCCTGCTAATTTGATCGTAAACAAGGTCCTTACTGCTATATCTCCCAGTTTTGGGTTATCTGTTTCTTGGTTTTCTTTTTACGTTTCCTTGTTCTTTTTTTTATTTTTATTTCATTTATTATCAGTTTGTTGGGCTAGATTTTGGGAGTTAAAAATGATAAATAAAGAAATAATTAAAAGTTTTTAAAAAGGAATAAAAATGGGTTACCTGAGTTATGACGACACTTGCTAACCCTTATATTTTGTAAATATCGAGTTGCGACAAACTTGATGATTTACATTATTATTATTATTATTATTATTATTATTATTATTATTATTATTATTATTATTATTATTATTATTATTATCATGTTTTTTTAAGTTAAATCGCTAATTGATAATCTTAAATAAAAATTTCGTAACAAACTTGATGAATAATGGGTGACGTCTCTAGCGTGACGCGAGCTTCACCTATTGAATCCTTAATTTGGATAACTGAGTCGTGACGGCTTGTTAATTCAAATTTTTGAAATTATTTTAATTAAAATCAACCAACCCACAAATATTTTTTAGAGAACTACGTAACTTTGAGTTCCCCATTGCACCAGGGGATACGTAGGAGCAGAATTTCATTTCTGTCAAGTCAAAATTAAATTTTCATAATTTTGTGGTTTCGCTTTGTAAATAGTTACAATCTTTTTGTAAAAAGGGGTAAAATAAATATTCTAAGGATTGTTAATGATTTGAACAATTAACTCAAGGTACCGTCTTAGGACGAGTGCGTTAGGGTGCAAGATGGGATTAAGTTTCCACCCTTCCCTAAGCATAACCGACTCCCGAATTCAATCTGGTTCCAAAGACCATTTCCAAATAAGAGGTTTTTCCAATTTTTCCTAAGTTAAAAATAAAATTGGTGGCGACTCCATTTTCTCAATTTCATATTCTAAAATCCTATCGAGTTGCTATTTTTCGCATGGCATCGGTCGCGACAGGATGGCGACTCCAATCGGGATATTTGGAGAGTCAAGCCTTAAAAGTTGGTTGTGCAAATTGTTAATAATTTTTATTTATTTATTTTTACCCATTTTATCTTCGTTTTTTTTTCTTTTTTTTTGTAAATGGATTTTATTTAAATATCCGATAGCATTATCTTATGTATATTGTTACTTGTATATATTTGTGCATAATTGTTGAAACCTTAGGATAGATGATTTTTACTTTGACTATTGTATATATATTTTTTGCAGGTTGGGGGGTAGTTTCTTTTTAAATTTTTGTACAAGTTTGTACGCTCCCAGCACCCACTGCACCTACACATAAAGCACACACAATCGAGTGGGGCCCTATACCCGGGTCTGAGTGAAGCTTAAGTTAAGTAGAGGTTGCGTAGTGGTAGCCATTTTGGATGTACTTCCTGTTTGGTTATCGCGAAAACCTCATCTAGAGTGTGCATTTTCATGAATGTCCCACACCTAGTGGTTTACCCACTATTTCGTGGTCAACATTCTCAAATAGGACTTGGCTCTAGAGACCTTTAAAATAGAAAAGCCACCCTATGGAAGTTCTCACGAACCAAAAGACTCTTAGATCCTTAGGATAGAATTCCCAAGTTTAAGGCAACCTCATTAGGACACAAAGGGAGCGTACTTCTTCTTTCCTCATGCCATCCATTCTTGAAAAAAAAAACTTAAAAAATACATTTTCTTACATTCTTAAAAAAAAAATCATCTTGCATTTTTATAACCTTAAAAAAAAAAACTTGCATTTTCATGACATTGCATAAAGAAAATCATGCATTCCTAGCATTCAAAAAAAATCATGCATTTTCATGACACTCCAAGCATTCTTAAAAAAAAATATATCATGCATTTTCATGCCATCCTTAGCATTAAAAAAAAATAATAATAAAAATAAATCGCATTTTCATAAAAAAATTTCATGCATGGCATCTTTAGCATTCTAAAAATATATATAAAAAAAAATAAATCATGCATTTCATTCCATGCATTTGAAAAGAAAATGTTTTCATTTCATTCATCTCATCTTATGCATGACATTCCTTGTATGATGTTACCGTGTTCGGCGACTATTGCGCGACTAAGGAAAGAAAACACCGCCTCAAACAGTTTCAAGAACTTCCAGAGAATGCAGAAATGGAGGTGATGAACCTTCTCCATCCGCATTATGAATAAAAAAAGAAGAAGAAAAAAAGACAGCTGTGTACCCGACAATGAGGTAGGTAGTGCCATTAAATCGAAAGCATGTGGAGGTTATTTTTTTTAGCGACAACAACTGCGAAAATCTTGCAGTATGGATTTTATTGGCCTTCTTTATTCAAGGTCTGTTACACCTTTTGCAAAAGTTGCGGAAATTGGTCAATAAAGTTTTGCTTTAAGATTCTCATCCGCACCTACTCCTAGAAAATTGAGATCTAGGAGGCGCGGTTCTTTTGTTGTCAAACACGTGTATCTTATGGGAGCCATAGACAATGAGAATCCTAGGAATGGTATTGTACTTAAAGTTAATGGACCAAGACTCAACCATTTCTGGAACATCAAGTTGTTGAGTTCTCTGTGTTGCCGGTTAAATGGCGGATAACAGTACTCCGTGACTCTCAAGTCGGTTTGTTTTTCAATTTCCCATAATAACTGATTTCTTCTCCTTTCAAAATGGATGTCATTCTCTCAAATCTAAGAAAATATTTTCCTTCTCTCCCTCTAAATGCTCTAACAAAAGTCTATGAAGTTAGGTGTGAAAGACTGATATTGTTAATGTATAAGGGCATCCCAGAAGATATACGCTGGATAATCGAAGCAAAGATTCGTTTAGCTGGTGAATCTTCAGATTCATTTGTCCCATACATGCCTGGTCTCGGTAAAAGTTCATTTTAAAAAAGGAGAAGAGCAAAAAGAATGAAAGTTTGTTACAAGTGTGCACGATGGAATTGCAACACGCGATGTCACTCTTTGGGGATGGTTTCTGTAAATAGAGAAGATAAAATATTCTTCATTAAGAATGGACTGAGTAAGGAGTCATTGGATAATATCTTATTGACTCTTGAGACGCATTCTTGTGGAGTGGTGCAGCATGAACTTCTTAGTTTGTGGAATCTCTTCAAGGACGAGCAAGAGCGTTACAGTCTTGGGAATCGACTCAAAAAGACCTGTTTGCCAATTTATAAGAAAATTGGATGGGAAGCTTATCCTCGACTCATAGAAGGCGTGTAAGCCGCTTTCGGACGTGAAACTAGAGGAAGATGTGAGCCACAATCACAACAACATGTATATATTATCTTGTACATTTTAAAAAAAAAAAAAAGAAAAAAAAAAAAATGAAAAGAAAGAAAGAAAAAAAAACTAAAAATAAAAATAAAAAAAGAGGCGAAACTTCGGTTGTACTTGATCTTTAATTAGATTAGAGCCCCCATGGGTGGAGTGGCGGCACCCGTCATTGACTCGGGTGGACCTTCGCACGCCGGTCGGTAAATAAGGTTCGTGTGCCATGCTCTGTAGAGAGCCGCGCAAGCATTCCCAGGTTTTTAACCAAGGGCTCTGCTTGTTGATGGACAGAAAGAAGCGTCCCGTGTTTGCATTCTCGCGTGACAATGCCTCTGAGCTGAATCCTGTGATTTAATGCCATGGGCTCTTCACGACCTCTCACCGGGCCGTGGTCATTGGTGGTAGTCAGATTTACGCACTTTAATTAGTGGCGTCGTAGCTCAATCCAAAATATCCCACAAGCGGGAGGGAGAAGAATGCCCAGATTGGCTGAGCCGTCTTGGTATTACTGCACTCATGACACGCAAGATAAAAAGATCTGCCATGAAACCTGTACATAAAGGTATGTAATCATTTGTTATTATTTTATCTTTGTATGATTTTGTTGAATTTTGGTTTTGGATGACGATCCTTTGGATGGGATCCTTCGGGGTTTTAGACTTCTTTACCCTATGATTTTCTTGAAAAAAAAAATAAATAAATAAATAAATAAAAACAAAAAAAGATTTTATGTTTCTTAAATTCAACCTTTTCTCGACAACAAAGCCACCTACCCTTTTAGGTGCAATTATTTCCTTTCCATTCTTTTTCTTATTTAAACACTCCATTTTCTCCTTCATCTTCAACTCATAATCACTCAAAGAGAAGTGAAGGGTATAGAAATGGGGCCTTCTTCTTCGTAACCTAAAAAATGTCCGTGTTTTTTGTGGGTCGAGTTATGGGAAGGGATTAGAGTTTGTAAACGCAGCTAGCACTCTTGGTCGATCACTTGCTGCGAGGAATATTCATCTTGTATATGGGGAGGTTGTCATTGGGTTAATGGGGGCTGTTTCACTTTCTGCTTTGTATAGAGGTGGTCAAATGTTTTAGGTGTTATTCCTAAACCTTTAGCTGAAAATAACATCACTGGAAAGACAGTTGGAGAAGAAATTCAGGTAACATCCATGCATGGACGAATGAAAATAATGGTTGACAATTCTGATGCATTTCTTGTCTTACCAGGTGATTTTGGTACTTTGGAAGAAATTTTTCAAATTGTCTCTTGGGCCGAACTGAACATCCACCATAAACCCATTGGTTTGTTGAATGTTAATAATTTCTTTGACCTTTTGTTATTTTTTCTTGACAAAATTGTGGAACAGAAATTTATCACTCCTTCTAAGAAGACAACTTCTTATCTCTGCTTCCACTATTGATGAGCTCATTGATAAATTGGAAGCTTTTGAGTATGTACCGATAAGGTATTGGCTCGATAGATTGGTCAATAAGGAAGCGGTGAAGGAAGTGGTAAAAGAAGTAAAGCAAAATGAAAAGAAAGCCAGCCAAGATGCTCCACACTTTTCTTTAATTATAAGTTTGATTTTATTGTACTTTATTTCTGTTTAAATTTGTGTCCGCTTTCTCCAACAACAGTAATTTATTCTATCCTTTACTCATCTATATTTTAACATTGAGGACAATGTTATGATCTGGTTGGGGGGAAGGATCGTTGTGTGCCTAAATATAAAAAAAAACAAAAAAAAAAAAACCAAAAAAATTCAAAAGTGTGTTTGTTGTATTTGTCATCAATTAACAACAAAAGTAAATAGGGATGGCAGAGTAAGGAGTAATTTTTATCTTGAGACGCATCTTAATTGGTGGCAGAGTAAGGAGTGTTTTTAGGTAGTAATTATGTGGAAGTACTTAAGTTTTATTATCTGATTTCTTTTTAGGGTCTGATGTGGCACTGACAGTGTGCTTCTTTTCTGCTTGGCGTTGATTCACTTCTTATCAGGGTCGATGCGGCACTGACCGTGTGTTTCATTTCTCGCTTGCGTTGATTCACTTCTTATCGTTGTTTTGCTCTTTTCTATATCTCTATTACATTGAGGACAATGTTATGATCCGGTTGGGGGAAGGATCGTTGTATGCCTAAATAAAAAAAAAAAAAAAAAAAAAAAAAAAAAAAAAAACAAACAAAAACATGTACTAATAAGGTGTGTTTGTCAGTAATTTTCTAAACCAGTTAAGGATGGCAGAGTAGGGAGTAAATTTTACTCTTGAGACGCATTTTAGTTGGGGTAGATAACTAGTTTGTGTGGAAGTAGCAATTGAAATTCAGAAAATTTGCATGATTGAGTAAATTGTCTTCTTTCTTAAAAATCATATGTTTGGTTATGGATGTTGAATTGGTGGACTGAGAATGATAGAACTATATCTTGTGAGATCTTGAGCCTAATGGATGGATTCAACATTTATGCCATTCTCTTCTTTCTTGTGTGATTTTCACTCATGATAATGATCACTCTAGAACTTGCTTTGATTCTTTTTGAGGCTACGTTTCACTTGCATGCATGAACATGATTGAGGCCCTCTTTCTTAGCCAGTTTAGCCAAATAGCCAACCTTGTTTTCAATATGATATCAAGCACTCTTTTGACTTCTTGAAAATTTTCTGATTCTTGCCAACCTTGTATATTTTCCTTTACTTAACCCCTTTGAGCTTATTTGACCATTCTTTGTTTCTAGCTCATTACGTGCAAAACCATGTTCTAACCCAACCTTAGGGAATAAGAGAGCATTGACTTTGTTATTTGATGAGTTCTTGAACAAGTGTGGGGGTGCATGTGCAGAATTGGTTATATAAAAAAAAAGAAAAAAGAAAGAAAAAGAAAATATGTTTCTAAAAAAAAAAAAGAGAGAGAGTGATTATTGCTACAATCAAAAGAATGCACCATGTGATATATTCATACCTAGAATGAGGTGGATGATTGGAAATAACAGGAATAGAAGGAGAATGTTCAAGCCTAAAGGAATTCAATCTACCAATTGATCTTTAACAAAACATTAGTTAGATATTGGTCATCGTCCCGTATGAAAAAAAAAGAAAATCTTGGGAAAGTTAGACTGAATGTTCTCAAACATCTTCTCCACTCTAACTGTATCATAATGCTCTTCTATTCTCTTTGGTATTTAACTTGACATATCCATATTACTTCCACCTTTGCCTTGACCTCACTACAACCTTGAATAAAGTCCTCATGATTTGTGTGTGCATGTGTTTTGAGTAGTGGAGAAGTAGAAGATAAGCAAGCTTATGGTAGTGCAATTTTCATGGGTTGAATTGAGTGAAATACCTACCTTTTAAACACTTGAGAGATTGAGAGTAAATTCTGTGAGGATCTATCATTCTTTACTCATGTTTTTCAATTGAAGTATCTTTGCTTATTGATTTGAGATGTGAAGATGTGTTACCTCATGAATGTTTTAATTACTTGAATTATTAATTGCTCTTCGTTCTTGAATGTCATTTGAAATTGAGTCTTTTAGAGTTTTTACCTTTTGAGTTTGTTTTGTTTTTCTTTGTTCCCTAGTTTTGGTTTTTTTTTTGCTTTTGCCCGAGGACGTGCAAAAGAGTAAGTGTGGGGGGTGTTTGATAATTAATGATGTCCATTGTCGAATCTTGACTCGAGCAAAAAAAAAAAAGAAAAAAAAATATATATATATATATATATATATATATATATATATCTTGCATTTTTATGTCATTCTTAGCATTTTTTTTTTTTTTTTTTGCATTTTCATGACATTCCTAACATTCTTCAAAAGAAAAAAATCTGCATTTTCATGGCATTCTTGACTTAAAAAAATTTTCATGGCATCCCTAGCATTCTTGACTTTTAAAAAAAAAATGCATCTTCATAGCATTCAAAAAAAAAAAATATATATATTTATATATATATATATATATATATATATATATATATATATATCTTGCATTTTCATGACATTGCAAAAAAAAAAAAATCATGCATCTTCATAGCATCCCTAGCATAAAAAAATATATATATATCTTGCATTTTCATGACAAAAAAAAAAAAAGGAAAAAAAATCATGCATCTTCATAGCATCCATGCATTTCATAAAAAAATATATATATATATCTTGCATTTTCATGACAAAAAAAAAATCATGCATCTTTATAGCATCCAAAATCTCGCAAGAATAAATATATATATATATATATATATATATATCTTGCATTTTCATGACATTGAAAAAAAAAATGAGGAAAGAAAAATGAAAAAAACCATATAACCCTGTTTTCAAAGTTCATTCATTTTTGTGCATCTCATGCATTTCATTTCATCCTTTGTTAAATGTTATTTTGTTTTAATAAAATCAAATTGGTTTGAACCTTATTCCAAAGAGCTCACTTCATGTGTCGGGAGCCTAGGAAAGAGGAGACCAATCAAACCCAAATTCACAAGCCTAGATCTTTCAAGATCGAAATGGTTTGACATAATAACCTTGAGGATGAAGGAAGAAATCACCTATAGAGCACCAATGGTGATGTATCACCGCAAGTAGATGAGATGAAAGAGATGATGATTGAAATGGCAAAATCTCAGAGAAGAATGGAGGAAATGGTGAGGAGCATAACTCTGGGAAAAGAAAATGATGCAGCACATTCCTCATCTGAGGGAAATACTCCCCGCACCAGTCAAAATAATCATCTCTGAAGAAGTCACTCATCCTCCAGCAATTTGAAACCTCTGAGCAATGGGAGATCTGAGGCGTTAATTGATGTGATTGTCATCTTAGACTTTTGTGGTGTTGAACCTATGTTAACTTTCTTGAAGCATTAATGTAATAAATTTGCATGAATATCTTGTTTCCTTTCATTTTCAGTGTCTTTCTTGATATTTACTTCTTTTTCACTTCTTCAAAGTGTCTTCCTCGTATTTGGGGGCCCATCAGACTCCAATTCTTGGTAATTCCCAGTTTGGTAGATGTCAACAAAGTTCACATGTGTAAGTATCCTTTGCCTAAAAAAAAAACAAAATAATAATAATAAATATAAAAAGAATAAGTAAAAAAATGGAGCAAAGAAATAATCACTTGGTGTGTATCATCCTTTTCGTCTCTAAATTAAAATTTTTGAAAATGAGCAATCGAGATTTGAAATGAAGATTGGCCGTGTTTCTCTATCCTCATAAGAATTCATCTTTTCATTATCTCTCGACATCCCTTTTTGAGCTTGAAAGTTTCTTCAATAAACCCCGGACAAGGATCATCCCAACACTAGGGGATGACACAAAGTAAAGGTTGATTGTCATGGTGACTATTTTGAAGCGTAAAAAGAAAAAACAAAAAAAAAACCAAAAGGGAGATATCAAAAAAAATGAGATGAAATAAGTTATGACAAGGGCGAATGAAAGAAAGTGAAAAGAAAAAGAAAGAAATGGAGAGCGGTAAGGAAAAAGTATGCTTGAAAGTACAAAGGCAATTGATAAGATTTAACTTTGAACATGGATCCTGGGCCCCATTCAAACCTTTAAACAATTATTTGAGCCTTATATTTTTCCTTTCATAACCCCTAGTCTTGGCCACGTTACAAGCCTCAAAAAGTCCATTCTGATCAATGAAGGATTGTTGCCATTTTCATTAACTTTAATTTTGAAACAAAGGTTATGCTCATCTAAGTATCCAATTCATTGCTCCTAAAAAAAAAAAAAAAACTTACACCAGAGTAAATTTCTACCCTGCTCGAATTGGCCCAACACTAGGACAAATCTTTTGGTCACTAGGGCGAATTTATGCCCTGTTCTATCCAGTCCTAGACTGGGGCAAATTTCTCTTGGTTCAATTTGACCTACATTGGTGTAGATTCGTGACTTATACTGGGGCAAATTTTTGTTCACAAATGACATACTCTGAGCCTAATTCCTTTGATACCTTACATGAGGGCAGATTTTTTGATAAAATAATGGTCATGGTGTCTAGTTGTCAAGTCAAGATTAATCACGTCCATATTGGGGCAGTTTTTTGTCGTTCTCTTGGTTCAATTTGTCCTACACTGGGGCCAATTTTTGTTGTAAAATGGCCTACACTGAGGCAATTTTGTTCGTAAACGACATATCCTGAGTCGAATACATTTGATACCCTACACGAGGGTAGTTTTTGTAGATACCTAAAAAAAAAAAATCTCTTGACTTTCTTGCTATTCTACTGCTAGTGTCTGTACCCTTTGTAAATAATACCCTTTCTATAGTCAAGCTTCCAAGAACAATCTGGAAGTTGTTTGCTTCTTCTCTGTTGAGTTCATGAGTGTCTATTACGTAATGCTTCAAGTAAGGTGAACATGAGTACAACACTATAATTTGACCATCTAATGATAATCTCCTAATGAACAATTCAGGTTGAAGAGAACTTGGAAATCCCAATTGATGGAAGAGGTGGTACCCGAAAAAAAAGGGGGAAGAGAAAAAGCTCGTTAGGTTAAAAACCCGAAAGGGCGGCCTAAGCAAAAGTCAGAGCAAAAGAGAGAGAGAGGAAAAGAGCCCGTTAGTCTGAAAACCCGAAGGGGGTCTAAGCAAAAGTTAGGGCAAATAGATGGACAAAATCTCAGAGGAAATTGGCCTGAAACACCTTGAAGGGTGCACCCAAACTGGGGCAATTTTGAATTGCGTGTGATCAGCTACACAGGGGCAGTTTTGTTTGCATTTAGTTGGCCATACTGGGACAAAATTTTTGAAGGATTAAGGAGAAGTTTGTGTTGAAGGAAGTAGCAAGCAGACAAGTGAATGAATTATCAAGCAGCGGTTGCGGGAATCAACTGGATGAGAGTTAAAGTTAAACACTTTGGGGCAAAATTTTCTCTCAAGGAGTCACTCAAGTTCATCCCATTCCTTGAAAGGAAAGTTGAAAGTGGCAAACAAAGAAAGAGAAGAAGAAGGAAAGAACCGAAGGGTCTAAGGAAGAAAAGCATGTGAATAAAGTTTGAGTGGTCAAAGCTTTCCAAAAGTCGTCGTTGGTTCAAAGGTTTTTTAATAAAACTAAAACAAAAAAAAAGAAGACAAAAAAAAAAACAGAAGAAGAAAAAGAGAAGAAAAATCTTGTTTTCTGGGACTCAGTTGCCCATTTGTGTTCATTTTAATTTCTGTCAATTCTTTTGAGCGCATCGGCTCCATGCATTTTAATTCTGATTGAGCGCATCAATTTTACTTTGAGCGCATCGGCTCCATGCATTTTAAATTACATTGAAATTTACTATTGAGCGCATCGGCTCCATGCATTTCAATTTCTTGAGTGCATCGGCTCCATGCATTTTAAATTGCATTGAGCGCATCGGCTCCATGCATTTTAATTTTGCGCATCATTCTTTGAGCGCATCGGCTCCTTGCATTTTACTTTTTGTTGAGCGCATCGGCTCCATGCATTTAAATTCATTGGCGTATCGGCTCCATGCATTTAAATTCTTTGCGCATAGGCTCCATGCATTTTAATTTCGGCTCACATGCTTTGAGTGCATCGGCTCCATGCATTTTAAATTACATTGAGCGCATCGGCTCCATGCATTTCAATTTCGCATCGGCTCATTTACCCTTTGAGCGCATCGGCTCCATGCATTTTAAATTCTTTGAGCGCATTCCATGCATTTCAATTTCGTTGTTTTGCATTTTAATTTCGAGCGCATCGGCTCCATGCATTTTAATTCTTGTTGAGCGCATCGGCTCCATTTTTACTTTTTGAGCGCATCGGCTCCATGCATTTTAATTCTGTTGAGCGCATTTAAAATTCGGAGCGCATTTTGCATTTCAATTTCTGTTGAGCGCATCGGCTCCATGCATTTTAAATCCTGTTGAGCGCATCGGCTCCATGTATTTTAAATCCTGTTGAGCGCATCGGCTCCATGCATTTTAAATTCTGTTGAGCGCATCGGCTCCATGCATTTTAATTTACATTGAGCGCATCGGCTCCATGCATTTTAATTCTATTGAGCGCATCGGCTTCATGCATTTTAATTTGGTTGAGCGCATCGGCTCCATGCATTTTAATTCCATTGAGCGCATCGAGCTCATGCATTTTAAATTGCGTGCGCATCGGCTCCATGCATTTAATTCCTATTGAGCGCATCGGCTCCATGCATTTTAAATTCTATTGAGCGCATCGGCTCCATGCATTTTAAATTACATTGATGCATTTCATGTATTTCAATTTACGCCATTTACTTTTGAGTGCATCGGCTCACTGCATTTCACTTTCTATCGTTGTTCCTGCTCTGTTTTACATTTATCCTTTTATGCATTGCCGGACAAAATTGGAGTTCATATCTTTACTCGTTTCTTACGACGATAAAAAAATCAATCACAGTTTTTCTTTTTATCTAATAAGAAACAAGTAAAGAGGGGCAACTGTGAACACCCAATTTTGACCGGACTAAAAAAGAAAAGAAGTAAAAACAAATAATAAAAAAAAAAAAAAATAAATAATAAAAATAAAAAATAGTCACATGCAGCACCACACTCATGTTCCCACTAACACACACTCACTCCATTTTTTTCTTTTCTTTTTCTACTTTGCTCTCCACTCACTCACGTAACACACACCTGCTCCCTCACTAATTGCACCTACTCCCTCACTAATTCACCCACTCCATTATACAGCACACACCCATTCCATTATCACGCTCCCATGTTGTCCATACCATAAAAGGGATAGCAGATGATAGCTTGAGGAGGACTCATTTATCTGGGGAAAGAGCCAACCTGAGGATTTGGATTCACGTCTGCAGACACTCATCCTCACTATCAAAAACCACCTCTTCATCCTTAAACAAAAAGGACCATCTTCATCTCCATCAACATCCAAACAACCCCTCCAAAACTGTGACTGCCCTTGTTCACCACCATAACCAAAACTTTTCCACCCACCATCTACCATCTTGATCACCCTCTAACCATCCCTCACTCCATTTCAACCAAAACACCACCATAACCGTGACTCCCCCTCTCACCATGCCATGACCGTGACCTTTCCCTCATAATCATCTTCCAAACACATATTCATCATCTCTTCCCATCAACCACCAAAACTCCCTATACCGTGAAAATCACCATCAACCACCTATCTTCCTCCTCCTTCACCTACCATCACAAAGCCATCAAACTATCATCCACGACAAGCCCAGCTTCCTTGGCATCCATCTTCCATCACCCAAGCATTTTCTCGCCATCAACCTCCCACAAAGACCACCTACCTCGAATCCATCTTCTCATCCGACCGTCGGACCGCACATCCTTCATCGCCTTTCAACCAACCGTTGAACCCCGATCCTCCAAACTTCACCCCATTCTCATCACCTTCTGCCACCATAAGACCACATCACAACCGACCGTCGGGCCGTAATCCTTTAAACCAAATCCATCCCCTCACTCGACCAGTTACTAGCCCACCTTCACCTCCAACTCGACCGTCGGACCCCAAAAGCAAGACCACCTACATTCTCCAATTCGACCGTCGAACCGTGAATTTCACTCCTCTCACCGACCGACCCAAGATCCTTTCCAACCGACCGTCGAACTCCAAATCCTTCCCAACCGACCGTCGGATCAGAACTCCAAATCCTTCAACCAACCGACTGTCGGATCAGATACCAAATCCTTCAACCAAATCCAACCAACCGATCGTCGGCCGCCAATACCGATCCCTCTCCTACGAGTCACCTCTTGCATTACCGAGTGTTTATTGAGCAACCTTGTGCTCGACCGTTGGATCTCAGAAAGTAGCTCCCGACCGTCGGACTTCAGAAAGCAATTCGACCGTCGAACCGAAGAAGCCAGCCACCCTCCCCTGCTAATTTGATCGTAAACAAGGTCCTTACTGCTATATCTCCCAGTTTTGGGTTATCTGTTTCTTGGTTTTCTTTTTACGTTTCCTTGTTCTTTTTTTTTATTTTTATTTCATTTATTATCAGTTTGTTGGGCTAGATTTTGGGAGTTAAAAATGATAAATAAAGAAATAATTAAAAGTTTTTAAAAAGGAATAAAAATGGGTTACCTGAGTTGCGACAGCTTGCTAACCCTTATATTTTGTAAATATCTCGAGTTGCGACAACTTGATGATTTACATTATTATTATTATTATTATTATTATTATTATTATTATTATTATTATTATTATTATTTTTTTTTTTTAAAGTTAAATTGCTAATTGATAATCTTAAATAAAAATTTCGTAACAAACTTGATGAATAATGGGTGACGTCTCTAGCGTGACGCGAGCTTCACCTATTGAATCCTTAATTTGGATAACTGAGTCGCGAACTTGTTAATTCAAATTTTTGAAATTATTTTAATTAAAATCAACCAACCCACAAATATTTTTTAGAGAACTACGTAACTTTGAGTTCCCCATTGCACCAGGGGATACGTAGGAGCAGAATTTCATTTCTGTCAAGTCAAAATTAAATTTTCATAATTTTGTGGTTTCGCTTTGTAAATAGTTACAATCTTTTTGTAAAAAGGGGTAAAATAAATATTCCAAGGATTGTTAATGATTTGCACAATTAACTCAAGGTACCGTCTTAGGACGGGTGCGTTAGGGGTGCAGTGGGATTAAGTTTCCACCCTTCCCTAAGCATAACCGACTCCCGAATCCAATCTGGTTCCAAAGACCATTTCCAAATAAGAGGTTTTTCCAATTTTTCCTAAGTTAAAAATAAAATTGGTGGCGACTCCATTTTCTCAATTTCATATTCTAAAATCCTATCGAGTTACTATTTTTCGCCGCGGTCACCGGTCGCGACAAATAGGCAAAGGTAATCCATTGATTTTGAGCTTATTAAACCTTGTTGGGATAATATTCTAATTAGTTATTAGTGTAGGCCTAAACTTTTAGTAACTCATGATGGGAGACCTTGTTAAGATTGACATCAATGTTGTATACAAGCTAAGTCCCTTCACCACTCTTAACCAAAAAAGTTTTACTCATCAAGAGTCACACTATGACTTGGAGATTAAAGAAAAAGACCTAACCCCTCGAGGGATTGTTCAATATAATCTTGATCAATATATGCACACAATTTATTTAATACATATTTTGATATATTTAGTGTCTTATGATTATATATGATATCTCAAATTATTTCTTACACACTACTCAAAACAATTGGACAGTGGGAGGAAATATGAAGAAATGGAGATAAAAAGAATGAGAGAGTGACTCTTTGATAAGAAGGGAGAAAATATGTTAACGGGGAAGGTGGGAAAATGTGTATTATGAGAGTGACTCATTGATAAGAAAGGAGAAAATGTGTTAAAGGTTGTTTTGGACCAGGTTTCAGGTTAATGGTTTAAGAGTAATTTAGTTTGTTAGAGTTAGATTTCAAATATTTATAAGTGTCATTAGATAAGTAAATATGCTCATTTATAAATAGTAAATCTTTAACAGAATTTTTCGTAAATAAAAAAATTAATTATATCACTCATAAATAAAAAAATAGTTATAAAAAATAACAATCTTATTAAATTTTTATTCTAATTAATAATATTTAATACAAATTTAATTATGATTTTTATCAACTAAGGTGTTTTTATAAATATCATACAAGATAATAAAAATATCTATCTAATTTTAAACATTAATTACCTTATACATAATCTAACTTAAGTGTCTAAATACTTTTTATAAATATTTATTCTTTACACTACTATCGTAGCTACTATACATAAAATAAATTATCTTCTTTAATTTTATTCAAATAATTCTATAAAAGTCATTCAAAATAACGGAGAAGATGAGAAAATGCATTTGAAGAGAAAGTTCAAAAGTTTGGAAAAGTCAAAAAATTTATGAGGCGATAAGGCTGTGTAACTTAAAAATACAACCTCATTATTCCTATAATTTTTATACTTTAACTTTTTTTTAATCTATTCACAAGTTTATTTTATATTTTATAAAAATATTACAATACATATAATTTAATTTAATATTTATCTCTAATACTACATCAAAGTGATTAGACGTATTCAGATAATTACAAAAATTTATAAGCATGATAATTTATTGTTAGACTACCATCAGAACAATTTACAAGTTTATCATAATTACATAAGGTGTTACTGATAGACCTAGGGAAAAAAAATTTTGAGTCAAAAGACTTTTATATTAAAGACTTGTCCACCTCAAGCATCTCTGGTCAGTTGGCCTTACGTTCCTGACGAGATTATGATTTTGGTTCATAATGTGAAGGGAGAAATTTTTAGATAGTGACTAGATATCATCATATTCACTCTATTCAATATTAAATATGTTTCATGAGTCATATTAAAAATTGTATTTATCTTTAATGAATATTTTTACTCTATTATATTTAAAGTAAACAAAAAATATTTTTTAAAAATAAAAGAAAGTTGGTAAGATTATATTTAAAAAAAATAAGAAATTGTTAAAAAAAGAAAAAGAAAAAGGAGAAAATGTGTTAACGGATAATATTTTAAGTGGTCTAACTTAAAAAGATTTTTATACCCTTCTAAATCAATAGGTACTATAAAAAGTACATTCTATTTTCGATGCAGTTGCTCATAACAACAAAGCAAAGTAGTGCTACCACATTCGTATAGCTTTTAGCATTGTTCTTTCCTATAATTTCTGGAGAGAAGAAGAAGAAGAACTCTCCTTTTTCTTTTTCATTTTCATTAATTCTACATATTTGACTACCCACCCTCTGTTCTCTTAAATATATAGTATAATAAGCTTTCATATATGGATCAGCCGATTCTATTGTTTTTATTTTTGTTAACAGTTCATCTATCAGCATCAGGTAATTTAGTAAATGAATCACAGTCATCATCTTCTTAATTCCTAATTTAGTAAAGATTAACCTCACTCACAATCCTAAGTATCGCTCATGCAATAATTCCTAATTTCTCCATGCAATGATTTCTCCGACATAAACTGTTATAATTCCTAATTTCCTATAATTTCCAGAGCAAAGAAGAAGAAGAAGAACTAATTGGGTAACTCATAACTGGTTTTCGCAGCTCCACCCCCTTCTTCCCCTTTTTAATTTTCATTCTATATATTTCACTATCCCATTCTCTATCTCTTAAATATATTTATATAAGCTTCCATATTTATCAACCAATACTATTGTTTTCTTTTTCTTTTTCTTTTTGGGGTACATCTACTGTTTTCATTTTTATTAACATATCATTATCTTTTTAGCAGGGTTCGTTTCAACGACATTCACCCTAGTTAACAAATGCAACTACACAGTGTGGCCAGCTTCAGTTTATGATCCTGAATATTATAAAAGTCTTTCAATTACCGGCTTCGTTCTTAACACAGGAGAGTCTAAGACCATCTACCTACGCACCCAAATATTGGTCAGGCCGCATCAGGGCTCGGACTCGCTGCGCCCAAAACCCCACCACCGGCAAACTCTACTGCGCAACAGGTGATTGTGGCACTGGCAACGTCGCATGCAACGGCAGTGGACCCGTGCAGCCTGTCAGGATGGCCGAAATTACTTTAGCCAACGGTGACGATTTCTATGATGTCACCGTGGTAGGCGGCTACAATGTCCCCATGCTGGTGGTTCCCATTGGTGGTGACAACTGCAGGAGCACGGGTTGCCCTGCGGATCTGAATGACGTGTGTCCCACAGCGCTTAAGGTCACGAGCGTGGACGACAATCAAGTGGTGGCGTGCAAGAGCGCTTGCGTGGCGTTCAACAAGCCGCAGTATTGTTGCACTGGCGACTATAAGACTGCAGACAAATGCAAACCAACTTCTTACTCTCAGATATTCAAGAGGGCTTGCCCACAGGCCTACTCCACCCCATACGATAGCAAAACCACGTTTACTTGTGTATCTGCAAATTACACCTTCACCTTTTGCCCTGCCTCTAATAACACCAGGTTAGATGTCATATTTTTAAGTGTTCCTATATTATGATTGATATTCTTATTCACAGTTATAAAAGAACATTATATTGTTTTTATTTTTTCTTCTTGTGAAAGTGCCATCATTTTGTTTTCTGAAAATGAATAAAAAACAAACAAAACATCACCTTAATAGTTATAACTAGTGGATTGACATGTAGTTTTTACTTTTTTTATTTATTTATAATCGTTTATTTCTTTGTAATTATTTATTTTTATAGAAGTTATAAGAAGAGTGAAACTAAAAATATATTATAGTAATGAAAAGTAAAATAAGATTATTTTTTCGTAGTAATTGAAAGTGAAGTGAAATAGTTACTTGACTTTATGTTTATTATTTTATCTATATCACTAAATTGTTAGAATTGTGTATTAGTGAAATCAAATAAAAATAACAACTTAAAACTTTGAAACCGAAACAGGACAATCCTCTTTATCTATTAATATAGAATAAGCCTCATAATCGAGTTCATAATCAAACTTAGGGACGGAACTTCTTAGGAGCAGTTAGGAAAGCAGCTCCTTGCCGTTGTATATAATAATAATAATAAAAGCAACTCCTTTTTTTTTTTTGGTAATACTAATATTAATATGATAGGATAAGAAACTAATATACCAATGAATTGCTACATCAGTCATTGTTTTTCAATGAAAGTGGGCTTCTAGCAGTACATCATTTCCTATCCTAAATACCAAATACTTTTCTTTCTTTCTTTCTTTTTTTCTTTTTCGCCTAGCTTACTGTTGTCCCTTTTTCATTACTATCATACCAACCGCAAGTGACGGATGCAGAAATTGAGTAGTGGGGCCGTCGGCTAATGAACATGGGAGTCGACAATTTAGAGAGATGGTTTGATGAATTTTCACGTGGGACGAAAGTTGATGGATTTCTTATTAACGTTTTATCCATCCTTTATATGAAAATATTTAGTGCCATCAAAATTACTTAACAAACTTATAAGTGGAGTGAAATTAGAACGACATTTTGGGGGGGGGTGAAACTAGTAAATTAGTAATATATAAGACAAAGATTAGTGGGGCACATGACTCTCTTTTATACCGCAAATTATCCGTATAACTAAAATATTTTAATTTTTATTCAATTCTCTCATAAATTCATTTTATATTTTACAAAAAAAAGTTACAATAATATATAATCTGATTTAATATCTCTCTCATATAAATTTATGATATAAATATAATATGCAGATTTTAATTGTACAAAAAATATTATATTCTTTTATAACTTCTGTCCCTTTATGTTATGTTTAGTGTATTAAATAAAGAATAGTTTACAGTATAAATTAATATTATTAAATTTTATCAAGTGTTTAATTTATTTAAGGATAATTAAATATAATTAAAATATTTTATTTTACTCTAATAGTATAATATTATCTTTTTTATAACTCTTTATATAACCTGATAGAATTTATCTTTCACCGGTACCTCCACTTTCATACACATAAAATCAAACAATCTAACAACAAAAACCTTTCCAAATCAGAAAATGAGCCCCCCACCACCACGACCCAGAGCACGTTGCGATGAAAGTGGATGCAATCAGAACCACCATCTTTCTCTTCCCTGACTCATTCAGTCCATGGTTTATTTTCCATGGTTTATTCTTTTATGGAGTGAGTGACGTGCTATGCGACACAATTGCAGCAAGTAAAACATGTCAATAACAAAAAACATTAAAGGAAAAAAATAACAAGATGAAGATCATGAAAAATAAAATGAAAAATCACTATTTTCATACAACTGAAACAACAAAGCATGACAAAACAAAATTGCAAAACAGATATGAGAATAGAACATGACGAAACAAAACCATTGGCAACACAAATGTCACTACTTCTTTAATTCCGGTGCGCCACCGGCTACCACCACCCCAACACCAGAATCTCGCCCCATCACCAGGTACTACCACCTCAACAATTATAAGTGGAGTGAAATTATAAGAACATTGGGGGGCAAAACTAGTAAACTAGTAATATATATGACTAAAAAATCAGTGGGAACACATGACTCCTCTTTCTATAACTTGAGTCCGTTGCTTTGATGATTGTCTCCCTCTCATAAATTAGTCTGTAGCTACGTGTACAATCTTAATTAACAGTCCTTGACTCCCGTGACAAAAGATTGCAGTGACATCCCAGGTCCCACCATCCAAGTCCCAAACTTAACACAATTGTTTTATTTTTTTTAATTTTTTTTCAAATTTTGTAATTATTGACAACAATACAAGAACAAGAAAAATAATTATGACTAAATATATTTAATGTATAATTCATATTTTCAAGTTATTGTAGGAGACCAGGGATAAATTAATTTTGATAAAAAGTTATAAGTAAGCATACAATAATTAATAATCTTTTAAGTGAAAAATATAAAGGAGAACTAGAACTTGACCTAATATTTTTGCCCTCCAAAACTTTTAGGTCAAGCTTTGCCGCTGGTCAAACCAATTTGGATAAATTAAAAGCAATTGAACCGACAAATAGAAATGGTTGGTCATTAATTTTAAAAGAAATAATATTTTTCACATTTATGAATGTTTTCATAGATTTCACAACCAGTTTAATAAGCCAATTTATACAGTTGAGCTTGAACATGAGGTCACAACATTGATTTTCACTTTAGCGGCTAAAAGGGTACTTTCTTCCCTCTCGAAGATTACTAATTACAATTATTTTCTATAATATAATGTAGCCAGAGATTGCTGGATCAGGATGTAAGTGTTGGTGACACACTTACAGCTGGCAACGGAACAGCTCGGTGGCTTTCTCCTTTAGGTGATTTTGCATTTGGATTTCACCAACTTGCTAATGAGCTTTTCTTGCTGGCCATATGGTATGACAAGATACCCAACAGGACCATCATTTGGTATGCAATGGAGACAACCCTACTCCAAGAGGATCAAGGTTGGAGCTAAATGACTCCCGTGGGCTAGTGCTCAGCAGCCCTCAAGGTTTAGAGCTTTGGAGATCAGATTTTACATCAGGTACAATTTACAGTGGTTCAATGAACGATACTGGAAATTTTCAGCTGCGAGACCAAAATTCTGTGGCATTGTGGGACAGTTTTAGTCATCCTACTGACACATTGGTGCCTACTCAAATAATGGAGTTAAATAGCAATCTTTCTTCCCGACAAGGAGAGTTCAACTTCTCTCGTGGAAGGTTCAGACTTCATCTACAAGAAGATGGGAATGTTGTGCTCAACCTTATAAATTTGCCTAGCAACTATACTTACGAACCTTACTACAACACTGGCACTGCTGATGCTAATAATCACACAAATGTTGGCCTGCAAGTGGTATTTGACAAATCGGGTTTCTTGTACATACGAAAAAGGAGTGGAGAGATGTTTTATATCACCAAGCCAAGTGAGACGTTCACAACTGATGGGTTCTACTACAGAGCAACGATCAATTATGATGGAGTTTTCACAATAGCATATCACCCGAAAGATCCAAAAAATGGACAAAGCTGGGTTGTTGCAAAGACTATACCAGAAAACATTTGTTCATATTCTACATTCACAAATGGCGAAGGTGTATGTGGGTTTAATAGCATCTGCACTCTCAAAGATGACCAAAGACCATTGTGTAACTGCCCAGATGGGTATTCTCTAATTCATTCAAATGACACGTATGGTGGCTGCATACCAAATTTCCAAGTAATTTGTCAAGCAGGTGGGCATCAGGATTCCCAGGATGATCTATACATAATGAAGGAATTACCAAACACAGATTGGCCTAAATCTGATTATGAAACAATAAGTCCTTGCAGTCTACAAGATTGCACCAGATCTTGCATGCAAGATTGCTTATGTGTGATGGTTTCTTTCAACGGAAGTTCCTGCTGGAAGAAGAAGCTCCCACTCTCATTTGGAAGAAAAGATCAGGGAGTAAAGGGAACTTCTGTAATAAAATTGATGAAAAATAATGATCCTCGCACCTCCTTCCCAAATGCCTCCTTCCCAAATGCGAAGAAAGATCATGCTACTTTGATCACTGTGATATCAGTTCTTTTGGGCAGCTCTGTGTTTGTTATTTTAATGTTGGTTGGTGCAATAGGTTTTGGTTTCTTCTACAACCGCAAGAAGATCAAAAGTATTAGCATCAACAAAAGTGTTGTTGACAGCAATTTGCGCAATTTTACTTTCAAGGAACTTGCAGAAGCAACAAGCAATTTCAGAGAGGAATTGGGAAGGGGATCTTGTAGCATTGTCTACAAAGGAACAATAGAGATGACTAGTGTGGCTGTTAAGAAATTAGACAAGTTGTTCCAAGAAAGTGATAAGGAATTTAAGACTGAAGTGAATGTGATAGGCCAAACTCATCACAGGAACCTGGTTCGTCTGCTTGGATATTGCAATGAGGGACAACACCGGATTCTGGTATATGAGTTCATGAGCAATGGTACTTTAGCAAGCTTCCTTTTCACACATTTGAAACCAACTTGGAACCAACGAGTCGACATTGCCCTTGGGATTGCAAGAGGTCTTGTTTACTTGCATGAGGAATGCTGCACCCAGATCATCCATTGTGACATAAAGCCACAAAATATACTTCTAGATGATCATTACAATGCTAGAATTTCAGATTTCGGGTTAGCAAAGCTATTGTTGATTAATCAAAGCCACACAGAAACTGGAATTAGAGGAACAAAAGGGTATGTTGCACCCGATTGGTTCAGGAGTGCACCAATCACTGCTAAGGTTGATACTTACAGTTTTGGTGTGTTGTTATTGGAGATCATTTGTTGCAGGAAGAATGTAGATAAGGACTGTGTTAGTGAAGAAAAGGGAATTTTAACTGACTGGGCATATGATTGCTATAGGTCTAAAAGACTAGACATTCTTCTTGAAAATGATGGCGAAGCTATCAATGACATGAAGAGCTTGGAAAGGTTTGTCAGGATAGCTATTTGGTGCATTCAAGAAGATCCCTCTCTTAGGCCAACAATGAAGAATGTTGTGCAAATGCTGGAAGGAATTGTTGAAGTTACAAATCCCCCAATTCCCTGCCTATATGGTTCTGTTAGTTACAATTGAAAATTGTTTCTTTTGGATGTGGTTTTGCCATAGCCTTTCATTTTTTTTTTCCCCCACTGTAGCTGCTCATTTAGTTTTTTCACGAATTGATTTTTCATGTCAGATAATAGTAATTGAGAGCAATTATTAATAATGTGAAGTTGATCACATCGGGCATAATAAATAGGCACTCTGTTTAATTTTACTATACACCTTCAAACTCTTTAGTCTTCCATACTATGAACATAATATATAAAGTCTACTGATAAAACAAAGCAATTATTACCAATACCAATTTCTTGGAAGAATTCTGTTTAAAGAAAAAGTCTATACCAACCAATAACCTATCTCAAAATTATAACCTCATTGGGTTCATGCCTTTATGCCAGTTGCCACCTCTTATTGCTGAGAAATGAGAATTGGCAAGTTGATTTAGTTATACTTACTAAAAAGTAAATATTAACATTGACGAACAAAGCACAATAGTTATTATATTAAAAAAATAAGACACACAGAAGGGTGAGATATAGCGGAATTTATTAATGTATAATTACATGATACTAATGTCAATGTATAATATTTATTGATAATGTAATCTCCTTAAAGTTTAAGCTTCATATGCTAGGGATTTGCAAGCTCAAGAAGGTTGGAATCAAGGGAAAAAAATTATTGATGATAAAAACCAGGCTTTATTTTCATTTCTACCATCCTTTCGGTTAGTATTTCTTCCTTGGAATGGAAGTTAGAACTTAGACGCCATTTGCTGTACAAACTACAGAGTCAAAGTTTTGGTGTCATTCCTGGAAATCAACCAATCAAGTCAAACAGCTTATAGGGAACTAGTTTCAAGTTCCCCATCTAGTTCCATCAAGGCTTTGAGGCCTAAATTTCAAAAGGGTCCAGCTGCAAGCTCTTTCTCGTTATTCAGACTTTGAAGCTCCGAAGGACTATGACAAAGAGTATTTTCAAGAGTACTCGATTGTATTGGTTTACTCGATTGTATTGGTTTACTCGATTGTATTGGTTTAGTGAATGCTTCGGGAAGACACTTTCAACTTCACTACCACTACTAGTTAACCACTCTGTAAGGTTGAAAATGTTCTATTGAAAAATGTGGCCCAAGCTAGTTTGAAGAGGAGAAGATCAAATGGTTTTGGGCTACACCCTAAGTTAGAGTTGGAAGCATGAGGGTTGTTTCTTTTCTTTGTTATTATTTTTTTTAATATTATGTGTGTCAGTGCCTGTGAATTATTGTGTTAAAATTAGGAGGTTGTTTTTAGAGATTTTACACTTTTTGTTTTTCAATTTACAATAAGGGTATTGACCTAAGACATCAAGATTGGGAGTACACCTCCTTAACCACTGGGTGAACTCCCTCGAGTTTTTCATGTTTTTACAAACACATTAGCTTTTGTTTGTTAATCAAGCAATTCATTAAACAGCTATATGTGCAGGACTTAAGTGAAATTTATTATATGTTTATAAATGCTTGAATATGTTTATAATAAATATTCTATCTATATAAGTATATTTTATTATTCATTAAAAAATAAATTTATATATAATTATTCATAAAAATATGACTTAAAAACTATTTCTAAAATGTATAATTGCATGAACCATTTCATCCTTGCCGGTTTAACCTTAAAACCAATGACTAGGCTTTCCTAACCTATTTGATTGAATATTTTCACTAATTTTAGGCACAAAAAAAAAAACTCGATAAAAATCTGACTAAATTGGTATAAAGTATAAACTAAACAAATCGGTTGATTTGTATAATAACTGGTTTAAGTAGAAAAAAATCTAAATTTGAAAAGCAAACATAAACCTGATTTTTATCTTATCAATAATCAACCAAGAATGAGAAAAAGGCATCCAGAGAAGAAAGAGATTTAGATCTTCTCATATTATTTTTTCTTTCATCTAATTAAGTGAAGTAGTAAAATAGACACAAAAATTATAAATTTTTTTCATAAATTATAACTAAATTTTATTAATAAATATATTTTTTTTTTACTTAATCACATCCAATTAAAAAATAATAATATGAGATGATCCAAGGATTTGGTGTATGGGGAGCATTTAACATTAGAGACGGACTTGGAGTGAAAACCAATCCACTACAAAAATTTAGTATATTACCTGGAGTCAAGATTGTCGTTTAGAGGCATCTTTTGAATGCTGCTAAATGCCTTACCAGCATATGCTACTAGTGCGTCTAGAAACGGTGTCGGGGAATGCTCCGTGGTGTTAACTTTCACTTTACTGCAATTCTCAATTGCAGCTAATGCATTTTTTGAGAAAAATTTGCCTGTATAAATTTTTTTTAAGAAAAAAGTCAAAATCAAAAATATTTCCTAGATAATATTTTATTTGATATAAAATAAAAAATATCATGCAATAATGTGCATCATGTATAAGTGGCATTTAAAAATTAGGGAAAGCAAACTCCAAAAGGTCCACCCTACCGCAACAGAGATTCAAAACTAATTTAAAAATATCATGCAATATTGTGCATCATGTATAAGTAGCATTTAAAAATAGTTGACCGTGAGCACTTAGCAAAAAAAAATCATATATTAATACTTATTTATTTTCTACCTATTCAAATACAGACACACCAAACCATATGGCAATGCACTTCCTGCATATATTAATACTTATTTATTCTCTATCATACAACTAAAAAGTACTTAATGAATTTGAGGTCTCACAATGTCGAGAGAGTCAGCACCCAAATATGCAAATTTAGTTTGGGGAGTCACGGTGGCTTCATCAACGGATAAGTTGCTTTGCAATGGTGCTTTGGAAAGTTTACAGAGTTTCTGGTTGAGCCTTCAGCCAGTAGATCGAACACATTAGAGAAGCCAAAAATGACATTAGAGAAAAGTATTGCATATGAGAAAATGGGTGAAATTATTACAATGGAGTAGGAAATTTTAGTGTCCAATACCACCAGAGAGTGAAAATGATGTTCTTGTTGCCTTTTTCAACTGGACTTTATTCACAAGTCTTAGCCCATCAAACATAGAGCTTCCCTGCATATGAAAACAAATGGTCTGAACCACTGATAACTAGCCCCTCCAAGATAGAAAATTATTGTGAAGTAAACAGTGCTTGTCTTACATTTGTAGACAGGTTGTTCATTTGGCGAGTGTTTTATTATTATTATTTTATTATTATTATTATTATTATTATTATTATTATTATCTGACGCCAGAATTGAAGGAGAGAGTGGCCAAAGGAGTTGACAAAGGGGATAGTCTTCTGTAAGCTCAAGCTAGAGACCATGGAGATATTCTCATGGGGTTCTAATGTGTTTACAACCAAAAGTCCCCTCTATAAGGTGATGATAGCTTTTTATAGAGGTCATATATGTGAGGAAAGTGTGACCTCACTTTTTCATTGATGATCATAAGATAGTTATGAAATGTTTTAATGAGAGTCTGTCTTAATGAGAGTATGTCAGTGAGATTTTTTCATTTTTGAGGTCATTTTTGGCCAATTCAACCCTAAAAGTTTAGTTTGTTTGAATTAACCTTTGCTATAATGAAGAAACCACATATTGCTTAGTCTATTTCAATTGTGCTTATTGCCCCCAATTGTTGTGGATATTATAAGGAATCAGGACACTTGATTGAGAATTATCTCACACGTCCTCCAAGGTCTGATCAAAATATGTTTCAACATTGTCCTAGTTCTTCCAAACCTGTGCATGTTGCTATCGCAGCCAATGGATCTCCAGCTTCTTCACCTTCACCCCAAATTGTCTTTTCTGTTAGTGATCCTAAGTCTCTCCTTAAGTAACTACTTTCCAAATCAGGTAATACCTCTACTACCTTATCCAGTACACTAGGTAATACTAGGTGGTATCTTAATTCTGCATTCTCTAACCATATGACATCTACATCTCATCTCTTTTCATCCTTGACATTACACATTCCATACATACTGCTGATAGATCTCTTATGAACATAAGTCATAAGAGTTTTGTCTCTCTACCAAACCTTAGTTTACTAAATACCTATCTCATTCCCAAGTTAAACTTTAATCTTATTTCTGTTGGACAATTGTGTGACCTTGACTATGAAGTCGTATTTTCTTCTTCTGGTAGTCGTGTGCAGGATCCATGGACGGGACAAGTCATAGGGATTGGTTGTAAGGTCGAAAGACTGTTTGAACTCAGAAACCTTCATATTCCTCCTATATCAAATCTTTGTTCAACATCTACCACCACCTCCATCCAACTATGATACCAATGTCTTGCTCATAATTTCCTAGGAAAATTGCATTCCCTTATATCTTAGGGAACCCTAGGTTCAATTACTAATGAGTCTTTTCACTGCATTTTTTGTCAAACTGCTAAACAACCTATATTATCCTTCAATCAAATTTCTTCTATTTCTGATTCTCCTTTTGATCTTGTGCATTTTGATGTTTGGGGGATTGCCTTCACACCAACTATGGCAGTTAATTGGCATTTTGTGATATTTATTGATGATTATTCTTGTTTTACTTGGATATATCTTATGAAAAATCGTTATGACTTGCCTGAAATTTATATCAATTTTGCCACAATTGTCAAGACACAATTTTCTAAAGTCATTAAAGTTTTTGGTCGATATAATGCTATGAAGTATTGTGACTCAACTTTTGACTTTTTTGGCCGAACAGGGTACTATCTCTGAATTCTTATGTCCTAACACTTCTCAACAGAATAATCACGCTGAGAGAAAGCATTGTCATATCCTTAACTCTATTTGAGCAATGCCTATCTCTTCCTCTTGTCTTGAGCATGCTTGGGATGAAGTTATTCTTACTGTTGTCTATGTCATCAATCGTCTCCCTTCCTCTGTCATTAGTAATGTCTCTTCCTTTGAGCATCTCCAGAACGCTCCTCTAGACTAGAATTGTAACACACTCCAAAGGGCATTACATTTCAAGCAAACTACTTTTAATTCTTTACCCAAGTTATAAAATATTTGATAGTATAAAATATGAGTTTAAAAATTTCTTTTTCGCGGATAACATAAACTTATCGAATTTTAGAAATACAAGACACAAAACTGAATAATATACATCTCGTGTACATAACATAAATTAGTAACAACTTAAATACATAAAGCTTATGTACACCAAATAACATATATAGCTACTATATAAAGACTGAACCTAACCCAAGTCCAAAAACTTAAAGAGTAGGGTTTTGAACCCGATCTTCCTCCAGATCCTCTTCGGGATCTCTAACGGACAAATTCCCCAATCAGGGCATGTCATTACTGACGGGACACCGAGCGGTCGACACCTCAGAATCTTCACTAGGTGTATCATGAAGATCACTCCATAAATCTCTAATAGGCATAAAGAACTCCAAATGCACAGTAGCATTCACAGAAAACGTAGCAACCTCATACTGGGTCTTACTCCAAAGCAAAGTAACCTCTCCAACATACTGAATGAGCCCCATGTCCCAATGGACATGTCATGCTTCGTTGCCCCCATGAAACTGTACACTAACGAAACCCTGAAGATTCTGCCTCGTCGCCATCACAGTCTTCTCAAAACATAAATATAGAACAGAACAAACAAAATGATACAATAAAGAGGTGAGATCTCTTACATCAACATCATCATGGTAGCATAGAAACAATAATGACAATAAAGTCATTCATCATAGAAATATCACAGAACAACAAGTATAATCATGTTATCAACTAACACATAATTTAACAACATATATCACAATATATGAATACTAACCATATCACAATAATATGTATACTGACTATGCACATGCACAATGTGTATACTGACCATTCTTATGCACAATGCACCTATTTCATATTTCATGGAGCTAAACATAATTTAGGAGAGAATGATCCAAAAAATATGTCAGTATATCGATCGCCTTAACCAAGTGCTATAAAAAGTATCAGCATACGTATTAAGGCTTATACAAGACATTCTACGCAAGATCGTGAATAGAAATAGTGTCTCATCGAGATCGTCGGTACGTTTGCATCGGTTACCACGGCACAATAGTGCTACTAACTGGCCACATGTGGAATTTCGCGCCCTGACGCCTCCAAGATCATTCATAGGCCTTTACTACGCGATTCGCACCCGCACTAAGGTGTAATTCAACTCCTAGGCAACAATAGTCTTAACAGATACCGTCTGATAAAAATGCATGATTAATGACTCAATGCATATCACGAGTCTTTACCAGCTATAACCATACGTTGATATATTTAGGTCCAACGCCAGCAAATTACTGTATTTCTCATTCGCGTAACACTTTTATCGCATTTTCATAATCGCATAACTCTTTTGTTACGTTTTCAAATTGCGTAACAGTTTTTCAACGTTTTCTCAATCGCGTAAAGATTTTAAAACGTTTTCTTAATCGCGTAGCTAAAAATCACTATTTTTAAATTGCATAAGAGTTTTTCTACATATTTTCAACCGCGTAAAACATTTTTTCAAAATTCTAAGCTCAATTTAAAACTTTTCTCATAGTTTATAAAAATTGGACATTAATTCCAATATTTTCTCACTAAACCTCCTTTAATTAATATTTCTAAACGTTTTTCACAAAAATTTATATTATTTAAATTAAATCAATATATCTCATAAATCCTTCTTATTAAATAAAATACTTTATTTCAAAATATCATTCTAACTTTATTTCCATACTAAGACCAAAAATCACTATTTGTTCATTACTTTAAATAAAAACTTTCTTAAATAAAATATTTTAAATTCCATACCATCCTTAAAAATTATTTCCTTGCTAAAACTCTTCTAAATAACATTTTCCAATATTCTTTCCAAAACTTGCCTTATTTTAATTTAATGAAACCTTTTTCATCTTCCTTATTAAAAATCCTTTTAAATAAAATATTTTAAATTTCAAATTTAATTTTCAATCCTATTTCCACTATATTGGCCGAAATTCACCATTTTATTTAGTGATAAATGTTGGTTCATTTTCATATTTATTTTTGCAACTCTTTAATTAAATTTCTCATCACTAATCACTTAGGTTAGCATTTAATAAACTATTTTTGCATAAGTTTACCCATTTGTGGGCATAAAGGCCGTGAGCCTCTTGGTCTTTGGAACCAAAAATTGTTTCCTCTCAATCACAATTTATAGCATACAACATAACTTTAAGCATCACAATCCTACTATAATAAATTCATGCATAATATCAAAGTAATAAAATCACATAAGTAAAATAAATACAAACCACATAATTACACAAATATGGTGAATAAATTCTTACATAGATTCATCACCTTCATACAAAATTCGTGTCCCTCACCACCATAAGTGGTTGATGAGGTTAATCTCCCTCTTACCTTAGATGTAGCTTCTTAACTCCTTGTAGGACTCCTTTGTGTCAACTTTTTTCACCAAGTAGCTCTTAAAATCAAAGTAAACACAAACATATTAACATCTAAGGTTAGAGTAAGACAATCATAGATCAAATATGGTCTTAGAACTTCAAAAAATAAAACAAGAAATGAAAAATCATGAACTTCACCTTAGAACCTTAGGACTTGAATTCTAAAATCAAGCTTGAAAATGGTTGAACTAAGTCTTTATCATAGCATCAAAGTTGTTTAGAATGATGTTTAGAATCAAGTGGTAAGGTTAGATGGAATTATGAAAGGTTGGAAGGTAATTTTGGGTAGCAAGGCCATGAGCTTGAGGGAAAATGGAAGAGAGAGTTTTTTGTGTGTTTTGCATGCAAAGATGATAAGTGTAGAATTTATGATAGGAAAACCAACTTTGGTCTCCTTTGGATGCTTAATGGCCGTAAGATACAAGGAGAGAAAGAGTGATCATTTTACTCACTACAACTCCTCACAACCATTGATTAGATCAATGGTAGACATTCAAAACTTCTTCACCAAGCTTGTTTCTTATTGGTTATTCATAAAAATGTCATAACCATCATCTTTGACCAACCACAAGATATTTTCCAAAACTTATTACCCAATGGACAAAAGTTATTACTTTTATTGTCCAATGGATAATAATATTACATAATGGATAATAGAATGTAACAAAAACTCAGATAAAGAAAATTTTTGAAAACTGTTTCTGGTTTCGAATTTAGTAAGTTCCCCCAGCCCTGCATTAACAGTTCAAAACTTTCTGGTCCAAATTTTTTTTTTATTTTTTTGAACCCGCCTCAAACACATGCAGTAAAATAATATTAAAATAATCAAAATAAATTAAAAATTCTCAAAAATTCACAATTATTATAAAACTTATAAATATCAAGAAAAATAAAAAATCATGGTGTTACAAGAATTATCTAGGTCTTTGGTTGTACTTGTTTTATTCTTATTCAACCACATGAATACACTAAACTTGAGCCTCATGCTCGTCTCTGTTGCTTTCTTGGATATGGGATACAACATAAAGATTACTGTTGTTGGGATCCTATCTCTCAGTGCATTCGTATCTCTCGCTATGTTGTCTTTTGAGAACACATAATGTTCTCTTCATTGTCTAAATTCAAGTCTCTTCCTTCTACTTCGATTCCTCTTTTCACTAACCCCTTTGTTGATATCTTTTCTGATGACTCTGATGTAGGTTCTTCCAATGAGCTCACAAACACTTTCGAAGTTCCAACCACTCTTGATGAAGCAGTCTCATATGTTGATCCTGCACCAGCAATTGCTCCTTCTCCCTTTCTCGAGCGCCCAACTCAAGTAAGAACTTAACCTTCCTATCTAAGTGATTATCATTATTTTTTTACCATGCTTCACCTTCAAGAACCACAGTCCTATCAAGAAGCCTCCAATAATCCTTATTGGTAGCAAGCTATGTAAGAAGAATTACAGTCTTTGGAGAATTCTAATACTTGGGACCTTGTTGATAATCATTCTAGCAAGACACTTGTAGGGTGTGAATGTGTGTACAAGGTCAAGACTTGTTTTGATGGATCGATTGAGTGTTACAAAGCTTGCTTGGTTGCCAAGTGTTTTACTCAAGAATATGACACTAATTATGAAGAAACCTTTGAGTTGGTTGCTCGAATCATTTCATTTTCGCACTCTTCTTGCCATTGCAACTACAAAAAACTGGACCCTTAATCACATGAATGTGAAAAATGTCTTTCTCAATGGTGGTTTGGAAGAAGAAGTTTATATGTGTCCACTCCTTAGTTACACTTGCCCCACAAACAAAAATTGTTATTTTCAAAAGGGTTTGTATGTCTTAAACAGGCTCTCCGAGCCTAGTTTTCCAAATTCATTTCTACCATCAATCAACTTGGGTTCTCGTATAATCCTCATGACTTAGCTATCTTCATCTGTAAGACTGATTAAAGCATTGTGCTATTGTTTCTTTATGTTGATGACATGATCGTCACAGGTTATAACACTTCTGACATTATTGATTTTAAGACATTCTTAAGTTGTAACTTTGAAATGAAAGGTCTTGGCCCTCTTAGTTATTTTTTGGGTTATGTAGTCTTTTCCTTTGTTGATGGCCTTTCCTATCACAAGCTAAGTATGCCTTAAATCTTATCTCTCATGCTAGTCTTATAGATAGTTTCACTGAATTAACTCTTCTTGAGCCTAATATGTGATTTACACATATGGATGGTGTTGTGCTTGATAATCCTACTCCTTATCGCCAGTTGGTAAGCAGTTTGATTTATCTTATTGTTACTCGCCTAGACAATTCATATGTTATTCACTTAGCCAGTTAGTTTATGTTAGTTCTGCACTCTACTCATAATGTTGTTGTTCTCTGGATTATTTGCTATGTGAAGGGGACTCTATTTCATGAGCTTCATTTCTCTATTGATTTTCTATTGATCCTTAGAGCTTATTATGATGCCAATTGGGGTGGTGATCCCACTAATCGTCACTCCATTGCTAGTTATTGTATCTTCCTTAGCGACTCTCTTATTTCTCAACGTAGTAAGAAGCAAACTCTGACTGCTTGCTCTAGTATCGAAGCAGAGTGTTCATACTCTAGCTGAGAGCACTTTTGAGATACTTTGGATTTGATGACTACTTGAAGATTTAAGCATCTCTCAGTCTTCTCCTACCGCCCTTTACTATGATAACTGAAACGCTATTCAAATTGTTCATAATGATGTTTTTCATAAGCACACTAAGCATATTGAGATAGATTGTCACTTCATTTTGCCAACACATCCTTCATGATACTCTTCGTCTCATCTCCATTAACACTCTTGACCTGTCCATTGATATGTTGACTAAAGCTCATAATCATGGTTGGTTCCATCCTCTAGTATCCAAACTCAATTAGTTCCATCTGTACTCACTTGAGTTTGAGGGAAGGATGTTAGTATGTAAAACAAAAAAAATGTGAGTCACATGTAAAATATATGTATTATGTGTAAAATGTGAATATTATATATATTATACTTATACTACATATATATAGTCATAAGCTTATAAGTAAGTGTAAAAATCTTTGTATTCTTCACATTCAGAAATAAAAGAAAACATTTTCAATTTCTATGTCTCTAGTTTCTAACAGCTGTCAAGACTAGCGTGGGGAGCAACTCTCCTCTGCCTTGGTTGTGATGCCATTCCTTTTTTTAGCTCCAGTTGTGCTGTGGTGTTTCATATGGTGACAAAGAAACATAAATTTGTTTTGGCATGATGTGCAGAGAGTTGTACGTCTGAGAGAGATTCCTTTTGACTCTTATTTTTTAATTTTGAATTTTCATATTTTATTGTTTCTCTTTTTTTTCTCTTTTTCTTTTTAAATTTAGGCTAAGGTGGGCAATATATTTTGGACCAAATAAAATTGAGATTAAAGGAAAATTAAGTCATTCATGTGATTTTTTATTAATGTAATTTTTTTATATTTTTCTCTTTTCTATATTTTTTTTATGACTTGGATAAAACTGAGTATTCATAATGTGTAATTTTCCCAAAGAACAAACTAAGCTTCTCTTGCTTGGCTGCTAGACTTTTTTTTAAAAATTGTTTATGTTTATTAAAAGATATCAACTAATGTTTTCCAGTTAGAACTTAAACTACATGTTTAGTAATAATTTTTTTTTCTTTTTCAAAGGAATATTAAATCACATAACATAGGTGGTAGCTAGAATTTCTGAATGTCTACTCTTTTTCTTTATATGGTGATCAAGAGTCAGGTCGGTCAAGTGGATGAAGAAATTGTGTCTAAACTAATCAAACATATATATATGGGTTGAGTTGGATTGAGTTCTGAAAATTTTGTTACTCAACCTGGTTGGTTCAGTTTGGGTCATTAGGCCAGGCTTGTTTTCTTTCCCTTTTTTTTTTTATATGCAACTTTAAAAAAAATACAAAAATACAAAAAATCAAGGGTTAGTGAGATAAAAGGGCCATTGAATCAGGGATGAGCGGTTGAGACCCAGCAATAACCAGGAATCCAACATCTTAGCACAACATTACAAGGACAGGGGTGAGGGATTGAGACACGGGCCAGGGAGCCATCAAATTAGACTGCAAATTGAAAAAAGAAGGGTTTCACTAATTCAAAGAAGCAATACATGATGTTTAACTACGAGCACAAGGTGTACACAGCGAACTGAGCGATGCTTGATGTCTTGATGAACCACCACAAGGCGTGTAGTCATGCACCATCGACAACTCGGCGTGGGTTGAGTGTGGTGGCATTGCGTTGGCATGGGCGGCTTCATGTTGGTGTTAGATGGACATGGGTGGAGCATTACTGCACTGGAGGCTGGAGCCGTGGAGGAAGGGAGGGAAGAAAGTTAAAGGAAGGCTAGGGTTTTAGTTTGGTGAGGAGCAATAAAACGCATAATAGATGTCCAAAGCTTAGTGAATATAAGGGTTGGGTTCGATTTGGGTTCAACAGTTTCAAAATTCTTAACCCAAGATCCAAATCGAACCCCATCAAGTTCTTCCTAAAGCCACCTAAATGAACCCAAGTATCCAACCTAACCCGATTTTTTACGTTTTGTTCAGGTTGAGATCGAGGGTCTACTCGTACCCATGATCACCCTTAATAAATAATGGGTAAAAAGCCCAACTAATAAACTACAAGAGAAGAAACTTAGTGCAACTACAATTAACCATAAAGGCAATAGGGAAAAAAGAAGGCAAAAGATATCCAAGAGAGCAACCATGACCATGCTTAGCTAAAGTGTTTGCACAGGCATTAGCTTCCATGAAAACATGCTGAAGGGAAACATGCCAATCCTTTACAAGGAGATTCTCAAAAGCATCAACTAACGGAGAGCATGCATCCCATGGCTCACAACCACCAGTGATTAAATGCAAAACACATTTCGAATCAGTCTCCAAAATTTCTTTTCTAGAATTCATAGCCTACACCAGTTGTAACCCCAAAAGAACTCCCCATAATTCAGCCATTGTGATGGTACAAACCCCCAAATTTTCAATAAATGTAGCAACAAGGCTCCATCATTATTTTGAATGATACCTCCATTCAAAGCATTAGAGAAATGATAGAATACCGACCCATCCACATTAAGTTTAACCTAACCAGGGGAAGGACGAGACCAAGAAACCAAAATAGGATGAATCTAGGGAACAATATCCTAGGCTTGTCTTAACACATCTAGAGCATTGTAGTAGTTCAAGGCCAACCTAATCACCTTGATTGGAAGCATACAGGGAGAGTCACCAACATGTGACTAGTGGAAAATGTAGCGCTATGTATGTATGGCTGTGGGGATAGTTGCGTAAAATGTGAAGGATAATTTCCTCAAAAGCAACACAAATAAGGTAAGACGCATCCATGGAGACTTGGTGACGAGCCCATAAGTGGTTTGTAAGTAAAGCATCGTTAGCGACTAACCACATGAGCGACCTCAACATTTGGAGAGCATTCAGGTGCTAGATGTTCTTGAACACATGTTGCTCATGGTGTATAAAGAGGCTAGCACAAAGGCCATATGCTGATCTCATGGGGAACTGTCTAAACTGCTCATGCATGGAGCCAGCCACAATATCTAACATGTCACCGGGAAAGGGAGGTTTGATTGATGAAATAACCTCTAAAATATCTAGCAAGATGACATTCACAATTTTGGGCCAATCTCATTCTCCATTTTCAATACAATAGTCAGTAATCTTGTGGCGAAGAAAATCCCCATCTAACAAGATGGTAGCAAAATTATGTAAGCTATGTACACGTGGGGTCTAATTGTCACACCAAAAGAGAACATCATTACCATTTCCCAATCTCCAGACCAAATGACGCTGAAAGGACTCCCTAACTTTTGTAATTCTTTGCCAAGCATTTAATGAATTATTTTTTCGCCTAGTAGAAGGCATCATATCCGTGGTTTACCCATATTTGGACCTTATGATATGGACCCAAAGGGCATCTTTGTGGTGAATCAAACCCTAACCCAACTTCATCATAAAAGCTTTGTTGAGTGCCTGACATGCCTCAAACCAAGACCTCCGATGGTTTTAGGTTTACATATATCCCTCTGCCCAACAAGATGGATTTTTCTCCCATTCTCCGTCGAACCCCAGATGAAGTCTCTACATGCTTTATCAACCTTCTCTACACACTAACAAGAAATATTATTGTCTGCATGGCATAATTAGGGATTTCTATACAAAGCAGACTAAGCTAGAGTGACAATACTAGCCAAAGATAAGGAACTAGCCCTCTAGTCATATTATCTACCTGAAACTTTGTCTAAAATGTATTGGAAATTATTCTTAGAGTACCTGTCATGAAACAAAGGAACACTAAGATATTTCTCCTAAATCTGTATAATCAAACAAAACTAAAAATCATCACTGAGTTACCTCCACCTTAAATAATATAACATTTATTAAAAAAAATACAAATTTTGCATTGTTTACCTTTCGGCTCAAATTAGCACGAAACAGACAAAAAATACATTTAACAATCTGAATTGATCCAAAAAGGTAGTAGCAAAGAAAACCAATGTCTACTTATAAAACCCAAGCACACATCTACTTACCTTTGATGTCGAACTTGAAGACTCGATTTTTTTATCTTGATTTTCGATCATATTTTTATAAATATAATAAAAAGGTGTATTTTATTTTTACTACTTTCAAAGATTCTATATATATGTAATTTTTTTAATGCTTTTCATGATTCTGTGAATAAGCTTAAATTCTCCACTCCAATAACTTGTCAATGACCATTTCATGCTTAACAATAATTAATAATTCGAATAGTTTTTAACATGAATATTCTTACCAAGCGGATTATGCCATATATCCATTTGCTACAATACACTTTCTTTCATTTCAAAAGAATTATAATCCAATTAATCAATTGGTTCAACTTTTTTGTTTTCAATTCTTGAGATCAAATTTCAACAATTGTTAACTTTAAATTAATTAGTGTACATACTCCATTATAATATAGTACTTGTAACCCATAATTTGTTTAGAGGAAATAGTTAACACAATTTTATACCTAGATGGGTGCTAGGTAAAGTCCTTCTCGTAATGGACAATTCTAGAATTCGAATTCTTGACTCAAACTAAGTTTGTAAGAGTCATTGATAAAAAAAAAGGAATAATTCATAAATGATGAGTCGTGGTAGTAAGAAACTTCAATCTCTAAGACGAGAATGTAAGTTTAAAACTTAAGAAAATAACTTTTGTTGAGAGATCGTATAATCCATGTGCTCTTGCGATTGAATGAGATAGTCTTATAAGTAGTTCAACTGAATTAAACTTGTGGAGATACCACATGATCTCACGAAAAAATATGATAAAAATATGAAAGAAAAAAGAGAAATAAAGTAAATAATTGCAGTAAATTCTCCGTAAGCAATGTGAGGTCTATGGCATATATGTTTTTTTTAGACCACATGACATCTTTACAAGTTCGACTCATTTGAATCACCTATATGACTAATCTTTGTTCGACCACGAGAGCAAGAGGATTATGCAATCTTCTTATAAGAGTTGCTTTCTTAGAATTTGAATTCACATCCTCGCCTTAAAAGGGTTTGAGGTTACTTATCACTTCGACCCATTTTTCGTGCACAAATATAGATATGAGACATGGATACAATACGACACGGATACATTAATACTACAAAAATTCAAAAAATAATTAAAAATATATAAATAAAAGGGATTTAAAATTATCAAAGTATCTAGTACGGTAAATATTTTAAAGTATCCGTACTACATACACTATGACATACTTTGTCTTAATGTGTAATTATTATTTTTGTAATTTTTTTATTTGGAAGATTTTTCGCCTGAAAGCCAATAAAAAAAAATAAAAAGTTTCTATTTTTTTAAAAAATTCGATTAAGAAAACAGAAAAGTAAAATAATATTAGAAAAAGGCTAAAAAAAAAAATGGAAAACCAAAAAGAAGAAAATATCAGGTTTGGTGTATATGGTCACTGATACGGCGTAGTCTCTTTCTTCTCTCTCCTTTTCCACTGTGAACCCTAATTTGAAAAATCCTAAAAATCCTCTCTTCTTCTTCGTTTCTTTCCTCCCACTCTTACACAGTAATACCATCTCTCTCTCTCTCTCTCTCTCTCTACACGTGCTGGAGCAGGGAGTTCCCTGATTTTGGTTTCGGGTTCGTACTGCTCGCGGAGAACATTTGTATCGCTCTCATCGAATTCTTCGTAGACACTGAAATTGAACTTCAGTTTTGCTCTTTTACTACAGGTAAAGGTTAAATTTGCAATCTTTTGTTGTGCGCATCAGCTGAACGGCGTTGGTTCCTGGAATTTTGAACTTGCATAATTGGTTTTTTCTTTTTTTGGTTAATTTAATTTTCGATAAATAAAATAGAGTACCCTTTCAGGTTTTATTCATGTTTTTCCTGTTTGTCAATTTTGTTTTTTTGAAGGAATCAAGTTTGAAAACTTTATTTTCCAAGTTGTTTTAGGAATTTTCCAGTCCTTTAAGTTGTAAAATCTTACAAATTACTATGAATTGCAAAATAAGTTATATGATTTTTATTTATTTTTGGATGTTAGATAATTTAAGTAGTGGCATATGGAGGCACAGTTCTAGAGACATTTGATATGGGTTATCAAATGGTTGCCAAATTGCTGGTTTTGATGTGAAGCTTCTTAATATATTTCACACTTGTACATATCTTAGTGTTGAGATTATTGCATTTGGAAACTTAATAGGCATTAATGTCAATGATAATGGTTATAAGAGGATATGATATGTGTGGCCACTTTCTTAGAGGGCATAGAATTGACCAAATCCGAGATTGGCATCATTAGGGATTATATTCTATTTATTTTGCACATTAGTGTATTGCTTCTTTGCTTCTCATTATTGTATTTTATGGACAGTAAAGAATTAGATATTGGTGATGTGATCATTACATTGTGAAATTTGTGTACATATACATCAAAACTAAGTTTAATCAGCTTTCAACCTCATGGCTGGCTTGTTGCTTATACATAGCTTAGTGTTGAGAATATTGCATGCGGAGATCGAAACTAAGTTTAGTCAGCTTTCAACCTCATGGATGGATTGTTGCTTGTACATAGCTTAGTGTTGAGAATATTGTATGTAGAGTACTTGGTAGGCATTAATGTCAATAAGAATGGTTATAAGAGGATATGATTTGGGTGGCCAGTTTCTTAGAGGGTATAGAATTGACTAAATCTGAGATTACATATATGTTAAGAAAAATCTTCGAGTCATAGTGAATTATTTATATCATATTTCTGGTAATTAAAGAACAGTGAAAAGATTAAAGGGATAATTTGCTAGCATATTGTGTTGACGTCATTGGGGATTATATTTTATTTATTTTGCACATTAGTACATTACTTCTTTGTTTCTCATTATTGTACTTAATGGACAGGGAACAATTGGATATTGGTGACACGATCATTACATTGTGAAATTTATATACATATACTATACATCAAAACTAAGTTTAATCAGCTTTCAACCTCATGGCTGGATTGTTGCTTGGTGATGTCTCTCATCATGGAACACATCAAGGTGATTCTCAAAGATACTCTCAAGAGAAGCCAGAGGATGGTTCTCGATGGTACTTTTCTCGGAAAGAGATTGAAGAAAATTCACCATCCAAACAAGATGGCATAGATTTGAAGAAAGAAACTTATCTACGCAAATCATACTGTACATTTCTGCAAGATTTAGGCATGAGACTTAAAGTGTGAGTGTTTATTGGTAGCCTTAGCGAACTATCTTAACTGCAATAGACCCTTGTTTTTGATTGGCCAGTTTAAGAGATTTAATTTCTTGCAAGTGTCCTTGTTTTCTCTTTGTTCAACTGATATAAATGTGCATCTGGTGGCAAAATGTATTTAAATTATACAGAAGGTATGGTTGTGTTAGCAGTGATTTGTTTATTTGTTAGAGCTCATTAGGAGTGTCTTAATGTGTTTGTATATTATATTGCTGGTAATTTAGTGAAAATTTTGTTTATCTTATAATATTAAAATTACAAATAAATGGCAATGAAGACACATAGCTTCATTTATCATGATGTTGATACTGATTTAATTGTGATGCAGACCTCAGGTAACTATTGCAACAGCTATAATTTTTTGTCATCGATTCTTTCTTCGGCAGTCCCATGCAAAGAATGACAGGAGGGTGAGTCTGTATTTTGTTATGATAACTTGCATACTGTCATTGTTGGATAATTGTTCTCTGTCTGAAGTGTGAATAAATTTATGCTTTTTATGTATTTCAATAAGCAGTGGTAGCAAATCCATTTTTTGGCTGGTTATTATATAGTTATGGGTATTGTATTTAAGTTATTCTGTTTTGACAATTCTAGTTCATTATGATTTATTTATGCTGAATAGTGTGCTTAATCAAAATTAACTCCTCATGAGGTATACTCAACAGTTCATTAAAATTAAGAATTCTCAATGCCACTTAAAAAATAAGGTAGGAGAGTGTGTACATTATTGTAATCTTGAAAATCTCCAAGAAAAAAAAAAGAGACAAGAAAAAATGCTTCAGTTATTTATATCTCTAAGTTGTTGAAATAAATGGATTTTTGATGAAGATTGATTTATTTTGTGTCAAAATATGGTACCAAGACACTGGTTCACTATTTTGATACATATGGTGGATATTGTCATGTAAATATATGTTATAACTGCACATTTTAGAAAGCCATGTCATGCATGGGACCATGATTAAAGAGCAAGCTACTCTAAATTCATCCTGTAATTTTGAGTGCCAGAGTAGGGAAGGTTGCTTGAGGTAGTTTAACATGTTCAATGTTGTGAAAGAAAAATGATCGTGGTCTCATTGGTTAACAGATTTGAAGGACTCATGAATAGATGTAGATGATAATTGACAACATAAAAACTATATGTTTGTGTAGAGCTGAATTGCGGAGGCAATGAATGAGGTTGATCATAATTATTATTTTTTCTAAAAACAATTAAATGCAAGTCTTAAGTAGCTAGGATTTAAACTTAGTCAGTCACATCTACCCTGTGCCCCTGATGGAGGAAAAATATAAATTATTGTGCCATGGATTGTTGTCCTTGCGAGGTAGAAGAATGTGAAATTGAAGGATGTGTTATACAATGATTGGCATAATATTGGCAAAGGAGTTCAGCCAATCTATTGGTAGTTGCCTTGCCACCAGTTTGAAATGGAGATTATGTCAATCAGCCAGTTTGTTGGTTGGTGTTCAACTTGTTTTGATATCAATGTGAGACTTAGGGGGTGTTTGGTTTGTTTTCTATTTTCATTTTCAAGTGATATGTTTTCACTAATAATTACAAAAATGTCACCTTGTTTTCATTTTGTTTCTTATTTTCAGACTTTTGTTAAGGAAATGGTGAAAACAACTTTTTCTTGTTTTCACCATTTCCTTCTAAAAAATCTGAAAACAGAAAACAAAATGAAAATAAGGTGGCATTTTTGTAATTATTAGTGAAAACAAATCAACTGAAAATGAAAACAGAAAACAAACCAAATAGGCCCTTAAATTTGATCTTTCTTGTATTCCAAATGCAGGAAATTATCATAGGGAATGTACACTAGATTGTCAAGAGACATTATTGAGAGAATATCATTTTGTCTTTCTTCCATAATCCAACTTACTAGGCCATCTTGACCTTGGCCTAGTGGTCTAATCGACATCCACCCCCGTCTTATGGGTCTGAAGCCTAAGTGTGTCAATATATCCCCTTTTCTCAAAAGATGCAGGGAAAAAATATGTTGGGTAATCTTTAATAATGCAAATAATCTTTAATCATGCAAATAAAGAAAAAGGAAAATGTTTTCTCTATAATGATATGTGATGGTTTATCATGGTAATCATTATGCCACTGATAAAATAGTAACATCAGGTTTTGTTTGATTTCTTTTTACATTTTCCATCATCCTTTCATAATCTGTAGCTACTTGTAATTGTAGTGTGATGTATATTTGGCTATTTTAGGTATCAAAACTATAGTCATACTATATGGTAGTAAGATTGGTTGTGCCTTGGTCGATATAATATGTAAAGATATTTATATTTATGCCTGACTAATATTTTTAGCAGCTTCATGGGTGATGAGGATTATAAATTACTATTATGTTAAACTAGTAGATTGATGCTTATTTGTTTTATTAACTTGTACCCTAATTGCATATCAGGTGAGAATTAACTATGTAGGACTTCAGTTCAATGACTTTTTGTATGAATATATGATTATTGCCATTTTGACATAATTTGTATTTGTAGATTTTTTTTTTGATATAGAAAAAGAAATATTATTAGATAACAAAGGTAAAATACTACTCTCTTGTGCGAGGCTTGATGGAGAGGTATAGGAGGAAACAAAGATCTACATAGTTTTCATTGACTTGGAAAAGACCTATGCCAGGTTGTCAAGAGAAGTCTTGTGGAAGGCACTGGAGAATAAGGGAGTTTGAGTTGCTTATATTTGGGCGATCAAGGATATCTATGATGTGGCTAAAACCAGTGTGCAAACACTTGGTGGAGCCGTAAAGGATTTCTCTATAACCATAGGTTTACACCAAGGGTCAACCTTGAACCCTTATGTTTTTACCTTGGTTTCAAACGTTCTTACTCAACATATCCAGGGACCAGTTCCCTAAATGCATGTTTTTTCACAGATGATATAGTCCTAGTGGGAGAGTCAAGAGAGGGCATAAATGGTAAACTAGAGTTATGGAGGGAAACTTTAGAATCACATGGCTTCCTTATAAGCATGTAAAACAGAGTATAGGAAATGCAAGTTCAGTAAGATGTGCGTTTGCATTGGCTTAGAGGTGTAAATTGGAGATCACGCCATATTACAAGTCACACAGTGTAGGTACCTTGGATCTAGGGGCGGAGCTAGGATTTTAATCCGAGGGGAGCCGAGACTAAAAACTAGATATATGTTTCTAAATATTTAAGTTAAAAAAATCTAATTATCATATAATATAAACATAAAAATAAATTCAATTCAATTCACAATCAGCATGTTTTAAATTAGAAACATTCATAGTAAACACAATTAAATATAAGTCAATATTAAATACATACTTTCAATTTTTAAGCTGTACTCGACACTGTTTCATAGAATAAAAGTCATCTATTATCGCATCTGTGGTGAATTTTTCAGCAATCTCCTTTTCAATGTAAACAACCATGTAATCTGTGAGAAAATCATCTTCCATCCGCAGTCTTGTTTTAATAATTTTCATAGCTGAAAAGGCACGCTCAGTAGTTGCTGTTGATACAGGAAGAGTTAAAACAAGCCGAAGCAATCTATCAACCAAAGGATAAACATTTGATTTTTCAGTTTCCACCAATTTTTGACACAAGTTAGCAATAGTAGACAAAATTTTGAAAATTTGGATGTTTAAAGACATCAAGCTCATAATGTTGCAATTCATATTCCAACTGAATCTTTTCTTGCTCAGAAAAATATGAAGGATAAAACTTCTCAACAAGTTTACATATGTCACTAACATTAAATGACTTGTAGCCGTCTTTAGGATCTAAAGTTATACTCAATATGATAAGCTCTGTCGCTTGTTCACTAAATTTACTATTAAGTTCTTTCAATTGATAATCTGTCACAGTTGTAAATATATTCACACGATAATGATGCTCAACTGTCACATTATCTTTTCGACGACGAGACTGAATTATGTCAGAGAAAGAAGCACTCATATCAGGAAGTTGAATAGCTTGATTTTTACAAAAGGAATTAACTCTCTCTAAAAGACTATCCCAACCACAATCTCTTAACCTCTGAATCATTGATTTTGTGCTAGATACTAAATGCATAGCATTTAAAATATCTTTAGATTTTTGTTGCAAAGCTTGACAAAGTTTATCAGTAATTCCCATAATACGCATAAGGACATTCTTGGCGAATTAAAGCTTGTAAACCATTCCACTCTCCTCTCATATTACTTGCTCCATCATATCCTTGACCCCGCACATTTTGAATGTTGAGATTATGATGAGACAATATTGCCACATATCTCTTGTTTAAGAGTTATTGCAGTGGTATCTATAACATGTGCTACATCCAAAAAATGCTATTTTACAAGTCCATGCTTATCAACAAATCTAACAACAAGTGCCATTTGTTCTCTTTTAGATTCATCTCAAGCTTCATCAACAATCAAACAAAATTTCGCATCACCAATCTCATTGCAAATTTTATCTTGCACCTTTCTAGCAAAGATATGTAAAATTTCCTTTTAAATAGTAGATGTGTACCTTGCATTTTGATGGGCATTCTTCAAAACAACTTCATTCACTTTTTCATTGTAAGAAGCCAAGAGCTTAATCATCTCAAGAACATTACCACGATTTTTGGAGTCCAAGCTTTCATCATGGCTTCTAAAAGCACAAGCCTGAAATGTTAACCATTTAACATCTATAGAGGCTTTAAGACGCAATCTATTACTCAAAATTTGTTGTGAAGTCTATTTATGTAGTACTCTTTCAATGTGACATGACTGATTCTTCAAATCTTCATAACATCTAATAGCAATATTGTGAACTGAATTGAGACTTTTTCCTACATGAGATAAAAATGCACATTCTTTTCCATTGTTCACTTTTCTCCAATTTCTAAACCCTTTTGAAGTGAATGGACTTGCTTTTTTAGAAAATAAATAGCATGGAAGACAAAAGGCAGCATCTTCTTCAGGTGAGTATCTAACCAAGAAAAAGCTTTAAACCAATGAGCTTGAAATCGACGAGGATGATCTTTTGGACCAGAAAGTGGATACACATCCATAATAAATTGATATGGTCCAAACTTAATATAAGTTCTACGAATTTCATCTTGTTGATTAATAGGATATTCCCAAATCTGTGGACGCTTTTCAGGATCACGTATCAAAGTGCCAATATTAATTTTTTCTTGTTCAGTTCTCTTAACTTTGGCAGGAGGTGGCTTCATAGTAGACACTATTGTAGCTTGCTCAACAACATTTTCAACATTCATCTCTGAATATATATTTGGCTCACTAGATTGTGCATTATCATTATTCCTCTCCTTTCTCTTGAAAAATGAATCAATTGTTTTCTTCTTAAACATCTTTCAACCTAAAAAAAAATGCATATATATAGAAAAAAGTGAGCTACAATCTATTTACAATTTGATGTATTTTAAATACTCTAAACCAATTACAATATAAACATTAGTTAACAAACTGAACAAAGAAAACTAAATAATGTACGTGATATAAAAGCTTTCTATTTTTCTAATTTTGTAAATCTATAAAAACAAACAAGAGAAAAAAAAAGAGCATTAAGAGAATAAATTAGTAAAAGATTTGCAGTAAAAAAATAAAAAGTAATCCAATAATATTGTACAATGCAAACTAACCTTGTGGTGCTGGATTTGAGGCCTTGTGTTGTGCTTGTGCGTGACTGCGTGTGATCTTGTTCAGTTCGATACGTGTTCTTCTCTGACTGTTAAAATGGTAGAATGAAAAAGAAGAAAGTGAAAGTGATAAGAGGGGGAGTGATTGAAAAGAGTAAAACGTGAAAAAGAGAAAGTTGAAAAACTTCTTGAAGAAGTCTCATCTGTCTTTCTCCATGTTTTTTTAACTTTTAACTTTTTTTGTTTTTAATATTATTTTATTTTTGTTACGAGAAACTTCTTGATATTTCTTGATGCTACAAAAGTCTCTCTCCGTCTCACTCCATGTCTTCTTAACTTTTAACTTCTTTATGCTTTTTTGACTTTTAACATTTTTTGTTTTTAATATTATTTTATTCTTATTTGTGTAGCATTTTGTTCTTTTGCACTTATTACATATTTTATAATATATAAAACTGAGATATAGCATTCATTTTTTTTGTTATAGGGGCCACACAAAAAAATCATGTATAAGTAAAAGAAATATTACAAGCTGGGGGGGATCATGGCTCATACATATCCCCCGTTCCTTTCGCCTCTGCTTGGATTTATCATACATGGTGATGGAGAAATAAAGGAAGATGTAAATTATAGGATTCAAGGTGGGTGGATGAAATGAAGGAATGTTTTAGGTGTTATTTGTGATCGCAAGGTACCTATCAAGCTAAAAGGAAAATTTTACTGCACAGCCATGAGATTAGTGATGCTTTATGGTACTGAATGTTGGACATTAAAGTGCCAACAAGAGCATAAGATAAGTGTGGCAGAGATGAGAATATTGTGTTGGATGAGTGGGCATACAAGAAAAGATAAGATTGAGAATGAATGTATTAGAGGGAAAGTAGGAGTACCACCTATGGAGGAAAATATGGTAGAATCGTGTCTAAGATAGTTTGGACATGTGAGAAGACCAATAGAAGCTCTAGTTAGAAGAGTTGATTAAGTGGAGGATAGCCCAATAATTAGAGGGAGAGGAAAATCTGTTAGGACTTGGGGAAGATGATGGAAAGATTAGAGGAAAGGGAATTATTTGTCCTTATAGTTTATTGATTGAAAAATTGAAAAAAGGTACGCAAAGGAGTCTACTCCTCTCACACTGGAAAACCAGTAGTTATGAAAAAGATTCTCTACGTCTCAGACCTCCCCTAGAGAGTCTTATTTATAGGCTCTCTATAATAAGGGATACCACAGAAAAATAACTACTCTAACCTACCAATAACTACTAAACAGAAAACATAACAGCTTTGTAACAGAAATAACTAACTGCTAACCTATTTGTTTACATCCTTCCCCTTTTTCCTATAATAGACCCTTAGGGTTTTATCTTTTTCTAACGGCTCTTTTAAGTTCCTATCAATCCCTCCCGGTCCCAAAACAACCTTGTCCTCAAGGTTGAAATCGGGGAATTGATGTTGAATTACTGTCAAATCTTCCCATGTCGCTTCCTCTGCTGATTTGTCTTGCCATTGTACCAGCACTTGTTGTACTTGGGTACCCTGCTGCACAGTGCTTCGAGTTCCCAGAATGGCAGCTGGTTGATAAAGAGGAATGTCAGCTTGCAACTCAGTAGGTAGCTCAGGTGTTGCCTCTGTTTGCTGCCCCTCGGTCTTTTTTAATTGGGAGACATGAAAGACTGGATGAATCCTTGAAGTAGGTGGAAGCTGCAATTTAAACGTGACTGCCCCAATTTGTTTGATGACTAAGTAAGGTCTATAATACCGTGCGGAGAGCTTTGGATGAATTTTAGTAGTAAGAGACCCTTGCCTATGGGGGCGAATAAACCCAATCACCTTCTTGTATTTTGGATTCCTTTCGGTGTGCATTCGCATAGTGCGTCATGTGATCTTGAGCTCTTCTCAAATGGTACTTTAATTGGGATAATGCTTCATCTCGAGTGAGTAAATCGCTGGCCACAACTTCCACTATAGTATCGCCTGGAAGGAACTTAGTCAATGATGGTGGGGGTCTACCATATACCACCTCAAAGGGAGTGCACTTTGCTGCCCCTTGGAAGCTGGTATTATACCAATACTCGGCCGAAGGAATGAACTCAGCCCACGTCTTGGGTTGTTCAGTACAAAAACAGCGCAAGTATGTCTCAAGGGTTCGATTTAAAACCTCTGTTTGGCCATCGGATTCAGGGTGGTAAGCAGTGCTCAATTTGAGAGTGGTTCCTTGTAGTTTAAAAAGTTCTTGCCAGAAGTTGCTAAGAAATGTAGGATCCCGATCACTTACTATGGAAATAGGTATACCATGCAGGCGTACAATCTCCCGAATGAAAATCTCAGCAATGGTTCGAGTAGAGTAAGGATGTTTGATTAATAGAAAGTGACCGTATTTACTTAAACGATCCACCACCACGAGAACTGCTTCATACCCTTTTGACTTTGGCAACCCAACAACAAAGTCTATACTAATCTCTTCCCAAATAGCATTGGGGATCGGCAATGGTTGAAGAAGGCCGGCAGGAGAGGAAGCTTGGTATTTGCTTCGCTGACAAACTGCACAAGCTGCCACAAAATCAGCTACGATTCCCCTCATGCCCTTCCAATATAAGGGCTGAGCAAGTCGTCGGTAAGTGCAATAGATTCCGGAATGACCTCCCTGGGGAGTAGAATGAAATTCGGCTATCAATTTTGGAATCCACGGTGAGTTGGTTGGAATAACCAATCTGCCCTTGTAGCAAAGGCGCCCTTGCTCTAAAGTATAAGGAGAGTGTGAGTTTGGATCAGCTTGCAAGTCATTTATAATGCGGGACAGTTCCAGATCTGCTTTAATTTCTGCGTCAAGTGCTGCAAAATCCTGCCAAAAGGGCCTTGAAATTCCTTGTAGCTCTTTATCCTCATCCCTTCTAGATAGGGCATCAGCTACTTTATTGGAAGCTCCCACTTTGTAAATGATTTCAAATTCATATCCCAGCAGTTTGGCCAGCCAATTCTGCTGGTTTTGAGTGGTTATGCGCTGTTCCAGCAGGAATCAAAGATTCTTTTGATCCGTGTACACCAGAAAATTTTTTCCAAGTAGGTAGGGTCGCCAATGTTGAATTGCTAACACTAACGCCATTAGTTCTTTCTCGTAAACAGATTTAGACAGTGAGGAATCAGCTAAGGCTTTGCTGAAAAATGCAATAGGCTTACCACGCTGAGATAAAACAGCCCCTAGACCCTGTCCTGACGCGTTGCATTCAATTGCGAATGGTTGAGAAAAATCTGGCATGGCTAAGACGGGAGCTGTAGTAACAGCCTGCTGCAATTTTCTGAAAGCCTCCAAGCTGTCATTAGTCCAAACAAAACAACCCTTTTTTAATAGACTAGTCAACGGTCGCGCAATTTTTCCATAGTCGCAAATAAATAGTTGATAATATCCGATGAGGCCTAAGAACCCTCTCACTGCTTTGATTGTCTTGGGAATGGGCCATTGAAGAATAGAGTTTATTTTCTGTGGGTCCATTGATACCCCGGCAGCTGAAATGGTATGTCCCAAGTAGCCAATTTTGTCCTTTTCCCAAAACTGCATTTTTTGTAATTTGCAAAGAAACTATGCCGCTGTAGTGTGTGCAAAACCCTTTTCAAATGAACTAAGTGTTCGTCCCATGATTTGCTATAGACCAACAAATCATCAAAGAAGACTCAAACAAATTTGCGAAGAAACGGTTGCAATGTAGAGTTCATCGCACATTGAAACATTGCCGGAGCATTTGTTAGGCCAAAGGGCATTACCAATGATTCATAGTGGCCGTGATGTGTTCGGAACGCAGTTTTAGGGATGTCCTCTTCGTGCATCCGGATTTGATGATAGCCTGCTTTGAGATCAATTTTAGAGAAATAAGAGGCGCCGTTTAATTCATCCAGGAGTTCTTCAATGACGGGGATTGGAAACTTGTCTGGTATCGTAGCCCTATTTAAGGCTCGATAATCCATGCAAAAGCGCCAACTCCCATCCTTTTTCTTTACAAGAATCACGGGACTAGAGTAGGGACTATTGCTGGGTCTAATAATCCCATTAGTTAACATCTCTGCCACTTGTTTCTCGATTTCATTTTTCTGCAAGTGAGGATATCGATAGGGTCGAACATTAATAGGATCCACTCCCGTCTTAATAGGAATCTTATCATCCACCTCTCTTTTTGGAGGTAAGCCTTTTGGTTCCTCAAAAATTGAAGCATAATGATCCAGGAGTGACTGAAGTTGTTGTTGTTGGTGGTTAGCAAGGTTGCTTGGCTCTTGGAAAACCGGTTCTGGACCCAGATCAGGCCCCCAAAGCATTGACACAGCTTCAATTTATGACAGTTTCAGCAACGATCTAGGAGAAATTAAAGCTTTAGTCAAACTGGGGTCCCCTTTTATCAACATTGGTTTCCCATTTTGTATGTATGACATTGTTAAGGTCTTCCAATTCACCTTCACGTCCCCAAGAGTAGCCAACCATGCCACCCCCAAAATTAAGTCCACTCCTCCCAAGTCAAAGACATAAAAGTCACCTTTGAGGATGCACTCGGGCAGTGTGACCTCCAAATTAGGACAAAATCCTCGGGTTGGCTTGCGTTGACCATCACCTAGACGGACCCGATAGGATGTTGTGGGTTCCATAGGAATCTTCAAGCTTTGGACCAGTTTGGAAGAGACAAAATTGTGGCTTGCCCCATTTTCTATTAGAATGAGAACCTGCTGTCCTTGTAAATGACCTTGCAATTTCATGGTTTGCGGCTGTGTTATTCCCCCTGCCGAAAACAGAGAAAGATCCATCCATTGACATTCAATTTCCTGATTTTCTGGGAGCACCGTGTCACCCAATGTTTCTTGGTTGAGAGTGGCGAGTTCCCCTGCTTCTGTGTCGGTCTCATCCTTTGCTAGAATCACCACGTGCAGCGTCTTGTCTGGGCAGCGATGACCCGGCCCAAAAGCCAAATTGCAGTGAAAGCAGCGATCTTCTTCTCTTCGTTTGACATATTCTTGGTATGGCAGACTTCTGCTGTTGCGGAATCATGGGACTGGAGCAGAATTGTCCCCTGGTTTGTGCACCGATTGATTCGAGTTGGCCTGCCATTCTGAAGGTTGCGGCCAAAAGAATTTGTGACTTGGCTGTTGTTGGCTGCGGTGACTGTTGCCGTGTGCGCGACAATGCCGCTGCCTCCGGTGGGCCAAAAGCTGGAATTGGGATTCCGGTTTTGGGAACCGATTTGTGGCTTGATTTCTTTTGTTGCGATCTCAATGTCGCGAGCCAACTCCATGGCGCGCATTAGATCTGTAGGATCATGGGGTCGCACTTGGTTCCTCACGTCCTGGCGCAGACCGGCCAAGAAGTATCCAAGAAGCTGCTCCTCTGGGGCTTTCGTGGCTTGTGCGACGAGCTGTTCAAATTCCCGAACATAATTGCCCACTGTTCCGCTCTGTTTCAGCGCAGCGAGTCGTTCGTAGATGGACCCGCGCTCGGTTCCGCCGTATCAGCGTAGCAAGGCTGCCGTAAAATGTGTCCAAGATGGGTTCTTGGTTTTCTGGCGCCAAAATTGGAACCAGTGAACCGAGTTCCCTTCCATGCTGATCAATGCAAGCCTCAATTTCTCTGATTGCTTCACTTTCTGCACCTTGAAGAATTTCTCGGCCCGTGCTATCCAGCCGATGGGATCGTTGCCTTCGAAGGTTGGTAATTCCACCTTTTTTACCCAAGAACGGGGCAGATCCTCTTCCTCGGTGTCGGACCCCTGTTTTTCATCCTCATCGGTGTCCTTCACCATTGTTTTCTTGTTCCCGGAATGATCTTTCTTGTTCACCGATTCTTCCTCATCTGTTGGCACAGTGATTTTTGCTTTTAATTCCAGCAAAAGCTCTTTGATGGAATTCACATCGTTCTGTAAGGCGTTCATCGTTGTTGTTTGATCAGTGGCAAAACGTTCCAGGGCTGCAATGCGATTATCCATGGGAAAGAGGGCAGGTCGGACCAATTGTTAGGACTTGGGGAAGATGATGGAAAGATTAGAGGAAAGGGAATTATTCGTCCCTGTAGTTTATTGATTGAAATTGAAAAAAGGTACACAAAGGAGTCTACTCCTCTCACACTGGAAAACCAGTAGCTATGAAAAAGATTCTCTACGTCTCAGACCTCCCCTAGAGAGTCTTATTTATAGGCTCTCTATAATAAGGGATACCACAGAAAAATAACTACTCTAACCTACCAATAACTACTAAACAGAAAACATAACAGCTTTGTAACAGAAATAACTAACTGCTAACCTATTTGTTTACAACCTTCCCTTTTTTCCTATAATAGACCCTTAGGGTTCTATCTTTTTCTAACGGCTCTTTTAAGTTCCTATCAAAATCAAGAAAAACCCTAAGTGAAACCATTATAAATGATTTATACCTAAATGACCTATTAGAAGATTTGGTTTTTGATTGAGCACAGTTGTGTCATTTGATCTATGGAGCCGCCCCATCTAGTGGGAAAAGGCTTCAATTGTTGTTTTTGATAAGGTATCCTCCAAAAAAAACCACAAAGCTAAAGGAAAACAAAAGTAAAAGCCCCCATACACTAGTAAACCACAAAGCAAACACATTCAAGGAGAAAACAGAAAAAGAAACCATCACAACTGCCCCAAAACCCTCCTAGGAAACTCCCTCCACAAAACATCAGCAACGAAAAGGGAAAGCTAATACAAAAATAAACACAAAACAACAATCCCTTTTGCCTTCAACAAATAAGACAACTTCAAAGCTTCAGAAGAACCTTATTAAGCCTTCTAAAACCTTTACTGTATGTTTGGATAAAGAATTTTATGAAGGGAATGTATTTTTTAGAAGAATTTAAAATCCCTTATGATGAAATGCTTTGCTTGGATTCTTAATAAAGTCATTTTAAAAATTCTGAAGTATTTTAATAGGGTATTTTATGACCTAAAATAAGAATTTCAAATACCACCTAAATAGGTGGAAATCCTAAAATCCCTCACTTTCTCTGTCTTCTCACCCCCGACCCCGAACCCCATTCTTTATATCTTTTTTGCCTCTGCCAACCAGAACCTCCATTGATGGCGACGTTGTTGGTGTCAAGATCGTTGGTGTCACAGAGGATAGTGAGATTGGCTCTTTAGGTTCATTTTTCCGTTGGTGGTCTCATACCTCTTTGAGGAAAATCATGCTCTGATCAATTCCTGTTTGCATAAAATCGCTGGAAAATATTCTGGCGTTGTATTAGCCTTTTCAGCCACTGGTGTTAACCAGATAGGGAGATCTGGCTACGTATTACCCTTGAGCAACCCAATTCTGGCAGTGGTTTTAGTTTGGAAGCAGTGAACCTGTTTAGGAAATGATTTGGGAGGGTGATTTGAGCTTCTGGGCCTCTGAAGTTAAGACCTTTGCAGGGAAAATTCGTGTCTGGATGATATAGGTTGGTGTCTTTGGCTGTGGCAGTGGTGAAGATGGAGGCGAGAGAGGACTTGAACCAGTTCATGTGGGTTGGGAAAATGGAAGGCTTGGCTTTATGCTGGACTTGGATTATGATGATTTTTTTTCCCCTGGGCTGGAACTTGGAAGAAGAAGATGCAGCAGCAATAATGCTTGAAGGGAATTTTGGAATTTCACCAGTAGTAATTATCCAAACTAGAAATTTTGGAAATGATGGGAATTTGATTGATGCAATTCAATTACTTTGAATTTTAAATTCCCTAAAATTTTAGAGTACTCCATCCAAAGACAACCTTAGGCCCTCAATAATTTACTGTTGTTGCTAATCTTTTAAGTTCCTTTTCTACCTTTTTCTTCGTACTATAGGTATTTGGTGAGAAAGCTACCTTTACCTCCTTACCCAACGGATTAACCAATTTTATCCCCATTTGAGTCAAGAAGTGATTGTGATAATTTGAGTCAAGAAGTGATTATGGATCACGCAAGACACTTGCATTGCCTGAAGGCTTAATAGAAATAACTTCCTCATCCAATGCCATCTCATTTGTAGAATTGTTCTATACCGGTCATCAACTAGCTGCTTATCTTGTCAGGTGTTTGTGTTTTGGCTGTGCTATTTAGAATAATTAATTTTATGATTTAGTTATCACCCTATTGAGTTTTGAACTATAAATCCTATGGCTGATTCCTAGTTTTTATTTTTAGTATTTTCTTTTTCTTATTTTGGAAAACTTATGGATTTAATGTCATCTCCATCTGTCTGTCTGTCTGGCTTGTTTGTCTCTCTCTTTCTCAGCATTGGTTTGAGTTCTTGCACACATCCTTTGTGTGATATATGTCTTTGTGTGCATAGTCATAAATTATTCTTATGTTTTAACAACTATGGTTTGCTGCATGGTGTATAATACAAAGTATGAACTATTAAATTAGACACACGGTGATAATTAGAAACTTGACATGCTTTGCAGACCATTGCAACGGTGTGCATGTTTCTTGCTGGAAAGGTTGAAGAAACTCCTCGCCCACTAAAAGATGTAATTCTTGTTTCATATGAAATTATACATAAGAAGGATCCAGCAGCAGTTCAAAGAATCAAACAAAAGGTACATCATATATGTCCCTCACCTCTTGTTCCTTTATCAATATATCTCTGCTCCCATCGTTGAGCTACCTGTTAATAAATTGTTTGCAGTGGTTTGATTTAGGCCATTATGTTCAATGTCATTCTTTGTTCTTATCTTTCATCTAGCTCCCGTTCTTGTGGGAATATTTACGTTTCTGTTATGGAACATATTAGTCCCTGCTGCAAGTAGGCTAGTGCAGGCAACAATTTTGACTTGCAAGTTATATTTAGATTGAATATTATCATTGTTTTCTAATATTATATATATAGAAGATAGAGAGATAGATATATTGTGTTTGTTTAACCTTGTGGGGATTCATTTAAAAATCAAATTTCTTTTGAAGTTTTCATTTTGTTCCCAACTCTTTCAATATAATTTTTTCTTATGCAATTATATTTTACTTGCAACTATGGTACAGGAAGTGTATGAACAGCAGAAAGAATTAATTTTACTCGGAGAGAGGGTTGTTCTTGCAACTCTTGGTTTTGATCTTAATGTGCACCATCCTTATAAACCTCTTGTTGAAGCAATAAAGAAATTCAAAGTTGCTCAAAATGCCCTTGCTCAAGTTGCGTGGAATTTTGTAAATGATGGGTATGAAGATTGCACCATTTTTGTTATGGCCAATGGCCTTTCGATTTTTCTTTCCTGAAATTAGGATGTGATATGCAGACTTCGGACTTCTCTTTGCTTGCAATTTAAGCCCCATCACATTGCAGCTGGAGCCATATTCCTTGCTGCCAAGTTCCTCAAGGTGAAGCTCCCATCAGATGGGGAGAAGGTCTGGTGGCAAGAGTTTGATGTCACCCCACGCCAATTGGAGGGTTGGTGTCTTTCTTTTCAGTACTAGTGGTATAAAGAAATGAGAAAGAAAAGTACTATCTCATCGTCATTTCTCTTTTCTCTACTTCCTCTAGTTCCTGTTGCTTATTTCTCTCTTTTTTTGAGTGTGGTGGTATCTTAGAATTTATTTGTTCAACTATATGTGTAGACTGGTGCAATCAAACTAACATTGAATATCATATAATTATTTATACTTTTTTATTATAATGCAAGACCCAATGTTGTTACTTTCTGCAGAAGTGAGTAATCAAATGTTGGAGCTGTATGAACAAAATCGAATGCCACCTTCCAATGATGTTGAAGGAATTACAGGAGGTGGGACTACCAATCGAACCACTGCAAAAGCTCCAGCTAGCAATGATGAAACTGCAACCACAAACAGTAATTCCCAGACTGGAGCCACAAGTTCAAGACTTGAAACGTCAAAGCCTGCATCTTCTAAGACTATGTTTGATTCATCTGCTGCTAATCATGTTGGGCGCCCCATCTCAAATCATGGTAGAAGTAGTGATTATGGGAGCACAGAAATGAAACATAGGGTGGAAGATGATGCCAAAGGCAATCAATTTCCTGAGTGGGAACCTCAACCATATAAGGAAAACTTACAGGAAGCTCAAGACATGGTGAGATCTCGATCTGATAATTGTGAAAAAGAGCAAGAAAGCAATGTTGGGAGAACTGAAATGAAAGAAACTGCCGAATTGAAAGATAAACATAGTAGCAGAAACCTAGATCACAGAGATGGTACATTTGGCCGGCCACCTCAGGAAGCCATTAAAAATTTTGATAGAGACAAGGTAAAGGCTGCATTAGAGAAACGAAGGAAAGCAACTGGTCATATAACTAAAAAAACAGATTTCATGGATGATGATGATCTCATTGAGAGGGAACTGGAAGATGGAATCGAACTGGCTTCGCAGAGCGAGAAGAATAAACAAGGTAGGAGGCAAAGCTGGTCTAAGCCCTCAGACAGATCAGATTATGAGAACATACATGGAAAACATAAAGATCATGCAGATGAGCATCTTCATGGGATAAAGGGTCTGCCATCATACGAACCAGATCTAAGTGCTGTGGAAGAAGGGGAGGTGTCTGCACTTGATGACATTGGCGTAGGGCTTCAGTCACCCAAGTCAAGCAACCGCAAGAGAAAAGCAGGGAGCTCACCTGATAGAGTGGTGGAGGGGAAGCAACGCCATAATTCTGGTCCTGGACCTCACCACAATAATCGTTTTGATTATATGGAAGATCGAAACAAGGTCAGTCGACTAGGCCATACTGAGAGGGACAGCAAAAGGCATGTACAGGAAAACCATGTTTGAACAGTGTTTGCCATGGCTTTGTGTGGACTCAGTAATTGTTCTGAAATATTATCTGGGCATACACCGGCTTCTTAGCAAAGGTCCTGGAATGCTCTCAATTCTGTCATGATGCAGCCACCTTAGCTGCCAATAAATGCCCCAGGTCACGGGAATTTTACTTCATCGAAGGTAACTTAAACAAATTCAATTTGGGTGGAAGGACCAATATCATTTCCTCAATTTATGGGCATATGGGAAAAGTTGTATAATAGAAAGTTAGTGTTATATCGATTAAAGTCGGACTTGTAATGGAAGGTCCATTTTCCCACAAGATTGTCCATGTTTTTGATGATATTATCTCTGTGAAATAATAGTAGTTATGATAATGATGATGTTGATGATGATGATTATTATTATTTTAAACTCTTGAGTAATTGAAAGAGGGAAGATTGTAGTGTCCTATCCTATCGTTAGGAAGAGAAGGGCTTGTCTAGTATGTTTCTAATACATTCGGAAGTGAATATTTGATTTAATAACTTTGACGAAGAAAGTGAAATTATTTACAGCCTTCCAAATTAATGTGGTTGCACGATTGTGGAATTGATGAAACTATGCCATTCATATCATCGCTTTGATGATTTTCTGTGATTATTTGTCACTTCATTCCAACTACCTTTGGATGTTATGTGCTTGATATAAAGTTTTCTTAAGAATGCAAAGCCTTTAATTTGGGGAAATGCTGGATGGCACGAACCAGTGCCTGAAACTAGATGCCAAAGTGCTATGCTGGTGTATAATTGGACGAATAAATAGTACCTCTCTTTGATTTGTTGGATAAAAAGGTAATGATATTTACATATATTTATATACTCCTGCAAATCATTAACATTGATAACTGTTATTATAATTTCTTGTATGAACGGTACAAATTATACATATACTTAAAGTGAATATGTCAATGTTGGTCTACGAAACATACCAGTGTCATCAAATTGATCTTTCAATAATAAATTCATCAAAATAATAATTCATAGTTGACATTAATTTTTTTTTTGGTAGATATAGTTGACATTAAATTGATCCATCAATGTTATTTTTTGACATTAAATTAATCTTTTAAAAGGACCATTTGATGTCAATTTAATATTGAAGGACATCTTATGTATTTATTATTGAAGAGCAAAACTAATAACACTTGTAGAAAATGAGTGTTTACTCAATATTTTATGTAGTTTGTGCAATTTTGTCAATTGAAATTCGAAATGCCATGCAGTGTTTTACCATGTGAACCAGTTTAAATAAACAAATTTTTAACATCTCGTAACCAAGGTCTATGGTTTAAGAGAACGGTCTTGTGTTTCATGTTACAAGGTCTTGTGTTTCATGTTACAATAATTTATGAAGAATGCATTAATCTGAGTTAAGAATATCGGTGGCAGGCTAATTTTCACTTTCAAAAAAGATTATTATTATTATTATTATTTTTCAGTTACATTGAAAGTACAAATAGCTGGGTAGGAAATTTAATGAACATAGACACTATAGACACTATAGACACTAAACTCGTAATCGTCCTTTGATTTCAATTGTTTTGTTTTGCTAAATCTCTTAAATTTGGAATTATATACAGGCATTCGGTGCTATATTCCTCCTCCTTAATGTAGATAAAGCTTTCAAAGTTTCTTCTCATTTGAGAGTATCTTCAAAAGGGTTAGAACAATATAGCGTCTAGACAAAGAGTGCGTGCCTGATCTGAATTTGCTTATGGAAAACTTATCCTGTAGATAAAAAGCATGACAAATCTTTGAGCAAAGGATCTTTGGTTGCAAAGAGATACAAAATAAGTGTACTATGGAACAGAATAATTTTGTATTGGTAAACGATGGAAAACAGAAAAAAGTGCCGTAGTGATCTTATGCTCCAAAATCAGCTCTAGATTCACTTCCGTGCAACATCCACCATTGCACCAACATGAGCCTGTTGGGTCCTCAACCACTTGGGGAGATAAAAGGAGATGTGAAAGGCAGACATGTGTCACCTAATCAATTGCACAACTGATTTCCTGTGTTTATTGAATATTGGTGCATTCCATAAACATTGTTTCGGTTTAATTTTGTTCTTAACTATAATGTTAGCCTGTAGGTTATATTGTTTAATCATTAGATTCTTTCAATGATCAAAAGGTAATAGCAAGACTACAAGATAGAGGCTAAATTTCCTCTTTTTGAATAGTAGTTTTTATACTATTAGCTGATCCCGAAAAGATCTATTGTTACTCAGAACAAAAAGTTGCTTGGTTTCTAAGCAAGTACAAGATTGTCGTTTGAAGCCATTCAATTAGTCCTAAAAACCAGCCCTGAGATAAGGCATTAGGCATCCAAGCAGAATCTGTCAATTCAGATGATTCGGTCAAAAAAGAGCTAAGGAAGACCTGTTTGTTACATTGCACTTTTGTTATACATCATAAGCTAACCAAGAGATTTTGCTATTAACAAAACAGATTAAGCAAAGCCAACCTCCTAATTAATTGTCGTTTTGCTACCATGTTTTGTTACCTAGGGTGGAACATTTTTTTTGTTTTGACACACTTGCAAGTGGGAATGGAGCCTCAGGGCTAGCTGGCTAAGTTGTGTGATGGGTATGGAAAGAACAACAAGCAGAGGCACCTGATACTAAGTACTGTCACAAAGATAATCTTGAATTCTATCTGTTACTTTTCTTTTTGTGGCAAATGGTCAGAGAAAGATGAAATTTGAGGGAGAAGCTACATTGAGCTCTAAAATTTTGCATTGTTTACCAAGTTGGCTCTCTTCCTTTTATGATGGCTGATACTGAGTTGGTAAGGAGGGAGGCCAGGAATCTTAGTAGATAACAAAAGATTGTGCAAATGTTTATATGCCTTTCTCAAAAATGATTTTGAACCAGATACCCCTTTATCAAATGTGGTAGAAAGTGTCAAGGAAATACAAAAATATCTGTGTGGCTTGAAATATCTATTATTTTATGCTTTAGAGAACACTACGAACCTAGGTAAACAATGCTCACATATGCTGGTGAATATGTAAACTATTTTATGCACTCAGACATCAAGATGAAGTTCTTTTTAAGCATCCTACTGATTTATATGATAATATATCACCTATATGGCTTTTGTCGTGATAATGGGGACCTTGAATCATATGCAGGTTTGTTAGGTGTATTTTAAATCATATATACAAAAGTAACCTCCAACACCACTTGTTTTGAGTTCATTGGCTGGTGGGGTGAGAATTTTGAATACAACTTTCAGTCTTAAGTGGTAGCATTTCCTTGGATAGAAAAATAGTCCAAATTATAAAATGGGTTACATGTATAGAGTTTGAGTATATGAGAATGATTGTAATTAGGGGCATAATCGAGTTAGTTTAGTTCGGTTCTTAGGAAAAATTAAATTGGAACTAATCAAAATTAATTGGTTTGATTTTCTTATTTTTTGATAGCTAAACTCAAACTAAACCGAACTAAATATTTATGGATTGGTTTGGTTCTGATGGTCGGGTTGACCTTTTTTTTAACATAAAAATTAGTTAAATAATTAACTTTTCATAACAAAAAAAAAGCATAATAAACTTATGAAAAATCTTCTAAAAATAGAATCAAACCTACTTATCTTAATACGCATACTACAAAGTATAAACTTCAAAATTATATGTTCAGCACATTACTCCAATCTACTGATAATACACTCAGTCAGTGCATTTGATGTATGATACTCTGTTTATTTTGAAATTTTCAGCTGAGTGTTTAATCCCTATATAAATAAGGGCATAAGTTGGTTAATTTGTATGACCTTAATGGTGAATTATGGTATATGCTTCTGGACTTGCTGTTCATAATGTATTATAATTTTTTTTTGTATTAAGTTACTTCACAGCAACAACCTATATGTAATATAGCTTTTAGAAGGCTAGTCTCACGTTGAATGAACTTTTTTCTTATACTTCTGGACTTGCTGTTTGTTATGCTTTATAATTTTTTTTTAAGTTAAGTTGCTATATTAATATTTTGTGGCCAATGCTTAAAAGCTCTTGACTTATGACATGGAATAAATCAGGTTGCACTTTCTTTAATCTTTTTTTTTTTTTTGCTTCTACACTTAGTTTAGTAATTATATTTATATAAATTGGTTAATTAAATTAGATGTCATACACTCGATATGTTTCTCGATACATTGTGTTAGAAGGACATTATAGGACATTATATATATATATATATATATATATATATATATAGTTTGGTTTGGTTCAATTATTGAGTTTGAAATTTTCAATCTGAGAACCAAACCAATTAAGCTTCATATGATTTGGATTTTGTCCGAATTAATCAACATACCCGAACCAAACCAAACCAATCTAATTGGTTCGGTGCAGGTTGATCGAGATGGTTAGATTATCTGAACCAATTTACACTCCTAATTGTAATGAAAGCCTATTTTACTTTTTATATTTTTCATTCAGGAGTTGTTATCATAATTTGAAACTACGGTTTCTATCTTTGCACCAAAAAAAAAAAAACTGTTTTCTATCCAAATTGTCTTCTAATTCAACTACTTTAGTTACGCCTAAGTGAATAGGTTCTTTTATTCCTAAGCATGTTGTTCTGTGCTTGGCAAATTAACTTGTTGGGATAGTTCTCTTTTTTCAGTGTTTGTGTAAATGATAACGTAAAATGTTGATCTTTATTTTGCGTTAAATCTTAAATATTATCATTTATCAAGGAACCAACAACTCTCCTAAAAATTTTGTTATTAGAAGAGAAATCTCATAGTGCTATTTCTCTAACAATATTTATATATGTTCAGAACTGAGTTCTGAGGATTAACTGAAGAGGAAGGATGCATAGAGTTCCTCCAAGGTGCAGCACTGCATTAGTGGAGCGAAGGAGTGGATACCTGCAAAAGGTAATCCGATACTTAAGTCAATAGCTGCACAAAGAAGAAAGTGTGTAATGAGAATGGTGCATACCTTTGTCCCATTATTTAGCCTTTATATAGAGACGTATGAGAGTGTAAAAAGTGTAAGGGGTCTGAGCAATTTAATGCATATTGTACGATGTCCCCTTGTAGTGCGGGAAATTTATTATTCCATATGATCTATCCCCTTTATCTAAGTGGAGTGGTGTCTCCTCTTTTCTATCGAGGGGAACATGCTCAGTGGACGAGTTGCTCCCTGTGCATTGTACGTTTGAGGACTAGTTTGATGGGTCAGGTTGCTCCACTTTCGTGGGCCCATACCTAGTCTAGAACAGTTGCCCCAGCTTGGTGCTTGGATGAGACAACTAAGTATCAAGATAGATGTTCAATTAGAGTACATGATATGCAATGGACAAAGGGATCTGAGTCATAGTGTTCTATGCTAGACCTCATGATGTTCTCTTGAAGGATCGAGTTATGTGATGTATCATAGTGAAAATCTAGGGTACGTGAGTAAGGTCAGGATTTGGTTTAGATCACTCTGCCTACGTCACTCTGCCTACATCATCATTCAGTGGTCCGGGGTGTACAGTTGGTTGTCCCTATGTTGCGCGGGGTCTGCTGCATTTCAATTTTAGGTTGAGATCCAGGGTATTGTTTCACCACAGAGTTTTGCTGAAGGTCCAGTGTTCGGCTTACGTGTCTCTTCGTGGTATCACTCGTCACTTCAGTTTCGAACATTCTAAGCCTTATCCTTTTGATTGCTTCTGTACGGAGATGGTATGACACATGGTTGAAAAGTATTGGATGGCATTGCTTAGGCTTCATATTGTCATAATGAGCCATTTTGAAATGATGTATTTGTGGAGCAACGACATATCTGCCCCTATTAATGGCAGCGATTCGTAACAAACTGCGCTTGCTCAGGAACTGCTGCTTTGTATTTACAGGGAATTAAACTGATTTGATAACAATAGCATTTTCGCACTACTTCCCAACTATCCACTGCCTTCATGGCCAATCATAAGGGGAAACATTAAAATGTGGCCTCAAATGTGCAGCCAACTCACTTTTTCGAGAGCCAATCAGAACGCTTCATCCCTTCTATAAATAGGAAATGTTTGCAGTGAGACTATCCTCTATTCCTTTCATTCTTCAATCGTGCTTGAAAGTGATTTTTTTCTAAAGAATGGTCCATTTCGTGCCCTTTGTATATATGTGGAGGGTCGTGTCTTATTTTGAAGCCATCTTCTTATTCTTTCCAAAATTCTTAAAGATGTTTCCTTTTTCCTCTAGGTGTTCCTTTGATGGTGGCCTTTCTTTCCAAGTGTCATGGCTCAGTGAGGACTAAGTAACTGCCCTGCGTGGCTTGGTCGACACGTCTCTAGGCGGCAGAAACCTTTTTCTTTCTTGGAATACATGGGAGTGTGCAATCTTTCTGTGCTTGCTGAGAAGATTTGTTGTTTCTGCTGTAGTTCTTGTGAGGCATGGAGGTGTTTCACTTATGTCCCTTCTCTGCTCTCTTGACTATCTTCCATGGTGCTTGCCACGTTGTGGGTGTGCAGTTGGATGTGCAAGAGGCTCTTGGGGTGGAACAATCTCTTGGAGTAAAGCATTCTCCTCATATTGGCCTAGAAGAAAAGAGTGGGTGCTGGTTTATGGAAGAACCGTAGAGGCGGTCGTGGTCACTGTTCGGTTATCATCATCTTCACTTTTGTCCTCCTTTCTGACTTCCTCCAGTGGGCGCCTTTGCCTTAAAGTAGTTTTGTAGGTCATTTTTGTAAAGTTTCCTTGTAAATCAGGCCACGTTTGGAATAAGAATAAAGACTTGCTTTTCTGAATATTCTACTTTCCATTGTGTTATGCAGTTAAATTGTCATTATTTTGTGTAATTGTTTTCATAGTTCTAAGATTAGTTTAATGCTAATTTTGATGTACGCTTGTATAATGAACGCTCGCTTCACTTAGCTGAAATGAGTGCAAAATTCAACCTCGGAGGTAGGGTTTATTTGGTTTAGAAGAACATTTGCTTTTCCAGATCTAGATGAGCACAAAACTTGACCTCGGTGGTAGGGTTCGTTTGATTGGATGAACACTCATTTGCCCCGTCGAGATGAGCGCAAAACTCAACCACGGGGATTGGGTTCGTTTGATTGGACGAACACTCGTTTGCCCCATTGAAATGAGCGCGAAACTCAACCTTGGGGGTTTGGTTCGTTTGATTGGACGAACACTCGTTTGTCCCACCGAGATAAGCTCGAAACTCGACCTCGGGGATTAGGTTCATTTGATTGGATGAACACTCGTTTGCCCCATCAAGATGAGTGCAAAACTCGACCCTAGGGATTGGGTTCGTTTGATTGAACACTGTAACCTTGTGGCGTGGAATCCACTATCCTGGGTCACGGTCGATTATTCTTAACCACTGTAAACCCTATCAATTGGTGGTTAAGTTGCGGCTCAAATGGGCATGGGTTAAGACCCTCGATCACGCTGTTTGACCTCTGAGGGTGTTCAAGTGGCGTCCCCAGTTTGGCAGTCTTACGTAGATGTTGGAATAGCTGATCCTTTTTGGACCTTGTATTCCTTGGACCTCGCCAAGGCGCAATGACCTTGGGGGATGTGGCGCACTGGGGTGCTCGTGGACTTAAGGTCGTGGTCGAGGAACCAGCTTCATGTGAGATAACAATTGGAAATAGTTATTTTATTGATATCAGAAGCTACTTACATAGCTGAGGTAGTAGTTACAAATCATTCAACTATAGTACTTCCTCAATTTGTATGCATTCCAGAAATTTTTAATTGGCTTGCCCGAGAAAGTTTCTAGGGTGTAGGCCCCCATATTGGTTGTGAATGTAATCCTATATGGTCCCTCCTAGTTTGACACTATTTTTTTTGTCCTTTGCATTTTTCCCTTCGCGCTATTCACTTTGGAGTTATACCGCACAGCAGTCTTTTGCTTTAGAGTTGTTTCTCGGACATGGGCAATGTGGCACTATTCTTCCAATAGGTCAAGTTCGTGGCGAATGAAGTCTAGATTAGTTTCTTTGGAAAACCTTGCTTCCTCTAACTCAGTTCTCCTATCTCCACCAAAATCATGGCTTTGTAACTATAAGTTAACTTGAAGGGGGTTTCTCTTGCAGAGGAGTGTGGCATAGTTTGATATACCCATAGAACATGATCGAGTTATTCCGGCCAGCTTCCTTTAGCATCGTCAAGTCTTTTCTTTATCTCCCTTAATATGACTCGATTGGCGGCCTCAGCTTGCCCGTTAGTTTTTGGGTACTCTACTAAAGTGAAATGTTGTTTGATCTTGAGGCTTCCCAGGAGATCTTTAAATTTCTTGTTAGTGAATTGAGTTTCATTGTCCGTAACAATTGACTCTAGGACTTTGAATCTGCTTATGATATTCTTATAGGTGAATTTTTGGATTCGCATGGAGAAGATTGTGGCCAATGGTTCTGCTTCAATCCACTTGGTGAAATAATCAATTACTACCACCAAGTATTTTACTTGCCCAGGAGCCTGGGGGAAAAGGCCTAAAATGTCCATTCCCCAATGGTAGAACGACCAAGGGATGGATATTGTTAATAGCTTTTCGGGTGGTGCAGCAAAGATGTTTGAGTGGCATTGACACTTATCACATTTTTGCATATGCTCTATGTTGTAAGCTTCCATGGTGGGCCAAATCATACCATGCTCTCAATGCTTTCCTCGCTAAGGATTTTCTATTGAGGTAGTGGCCTGAGCTTCCCTCATAAATTTTGGCCAGAACATATTTTGCCTTCTTGGGATCGAGGCATTTGAGGATGGGGTAAGAGAAACCTCGGCGATACAATTGGTTGTCATAGGTGGTGTACCAAAACGCTGTCCGCATTACCTTTTGGGCTTCTTTTTGGTCCTCGAGGAGTGAGCCATCGCGGAGGTAGGACAATATAGGTGTCATCCAGGTTTCCTCAGCTTTCCGTAAGAGGATTTTATTACCCATAATACTGGGAGTGAAGAGAGTATCTTGGATCACAAACTTATTATTGCCCGAGCTCTTGGTGCTAGTGAGTTTTGACAGGATATCAGCTTTGAAGTTTTGTTCCCTGGGAATGTGCTTCACTCTGACGCTATCAAAACTTTCCATAAGCTTTTGAATCTTAGCTAGGTATTTTTGCAGCAAGGGTTCCCTCATCTGATATTCTCCTTTGATTTGGGATGTCGTCAGTTGTGAGTCGCTGCATAGAACCACTTCTCTGGCCCCTATTTCCTTTGCTATAATGATACATACTATGCACGCTTCGTACTTATCCTAGTTGTTGGAGGTAGGGAAATCAAATCTCAACGAGTGTTATAGCACGAGGTTGGCTTCACTTTTCAACATGACTCCGACTTCACTCCCTTTAGGATTCGAGGATCCATCGATATAAATGGTCCAAGAATGTGCTCTAGGGTTATAGGAGTCCAGTGTGAGTTCGATCAAGAAGTCAAACAACACCTGGGCTTTGATGGCTGGTCTCAGCTCGTAGATGATTCCGAACTCGGAGAGCTCTAAAGACCAAACAATCGTTCTCCCTAGGAGATTTGGCTTGTGTAGTACATGCCTGATAGGCTAGTCTGTCATTACCACTATGGGGTGACATTGGAAGTATTGTCTCATCCTCCTTGCAGTGACTACTAATGCTAGAGTCAACTTCTCAATTTTATGGTAAGGAACTTTGGGGCCCTGGAGAACTTTGCTAACAAAATAAACAGGCCTTTGGCCCTCATCTGTCTCCCTTATCAAAATCGACCTAACCGCTTCGTTGCTGACAGAGAGGTAGATGTAGAGCGTCTCGCTGGAGTTCGGTCTTGTTAAGATAGGTGGTGTTGACAGCATCCTTTTTAGTTCCTGGAACGCGACTTCACTTTCTGAGGTCCATTCGAAGTTCTTCCCATTCTTTAAAGTTTGAAAGAAGGGAAGAGACTTTTGAGCAGCCTTGGCCAAGAAATACATGAGGGCTATGATTTTGCCTATCAATTGTTGTACTTCTTTGATGGATTGGGGGCTGCGTTCATCTGCAAAAATCTTAGAAATTTGCCAACCTATACCCCTAACACGTATTTCTCTAGGTCTAGTTGCATGTTATGCTTCCGAACCTTAGCGAATACCTCCTCCAAATCCTGAATGTGGTCACCGGTGTCTGCTGTCTTGACTATCATATCATCAATGTACACTTCTAGTATCTTGCCAATTTGTCCATCAAAGACCTTATTCATCATGCGTTGGTAAATGGCCTCTACGTTTTTAAGCCCAAATGACATTACTCAATAGTAGTAACTTCCTATCTCGGTTACGAAGGCTGTATTATCCTCGTCGTCTGGATGTAGGGTGATTTGGTTATAGTCATAATATGCGTCCATAAAGGAAAGTAACCTAAAATTGGACGAGTTGTCCACTAGCTTGTCGATGTTGGAAAGTGGGTAGGGGTCCTTCAGGCACGCCTTGTTGAGGTATGTGTAATCAATGCATATACGCCACTTCTTATTGGCCTTTTTGACTAAGACCACATTTGAAAGCCACGTGGCATAGGGGACCTCCCTGATGAAATCGACGTTTAGAAGTTCTTTCACTTGTTTTTGTATTACCTCTTGTCTTTCTGACCCAACTTTTTTTTTCGTTGTGCCACTTTCTTGGTGTTCTTCATAATGGAAAGACAGTGGCAAACGAATTCAGGGTATAAGCCTGGCATATCCGCTGAAGTCGAGGCAAACAAATCCTTATTTTTCTGAAGGATCTCGGTCAGCTGGGCTTTCTCTTCCGGGCTGAGTTGCCCCCCAATCTTGATGACTTAGCCCGGTTCGACACCCAGTTAAAGGGGCTGGAGCTCTCCATTTGGCAGGAGTTGTGTATCCTATATCTCTTTGTGTACGTCTAACTCGGTCAAAACAATGTTGACGAAGTTCGTAGTGACCGGGATTGGATCATTGTGCGGGATAGCTGTTTGTAGTCTTTTGGCGATTTTAAGGCTTTCATTATTGCACTTCCTTGCCACCACTTGATCTCCTTTAACTATCACAAACTTGTCTCGGTGGTCCAAAAATTCATAGTCACATGGAGTGTGGAGATTACTACTTAAAGGCATTGAGTGAAGGGAAACCCAGAATAATATTATAGGTAAATGGAGCAGTCTACCACCGAAAACCTGACCTTGACAATTTTGAAGAGGGGGTCTTTTGCTAAAGTAAAGTAAGTCTCGATATACCCAACCAAGGTGATCTTGTCGCCACTGAACCTGATCAACTCGCTGAAATGTGGAATGAGCTATTCCTTCGATAATCCTAACTTGTTGAATAAGTTTAGGAACATTATATCAGTCGAGCTTCCCTGGTCTATGAACATTCTTCAGACCTCGACGTTTGTGTTTATTCCGGTGATGACCATAGGATCATCATGATCTAGAACGATGTTACCATAGTCCTCGTTAGAAAATGAAATTGGAGGGGCCTTTCTTGACCCTCTTCCAAATTTGGATTCTTTGAGGAAGGTAACACTCATCACCGCCCGAATGACCCTTTTCCTAGCATTTCTTGACTTGCCACCACCTGCGATCCCGCCAGAAATGGTGTTTACCGTCTAGGTTACTTCGGAGTAGGAGTAGTAGGGGTGGAAATAGATCAGGTCAGGCCAGACTTTACCTTAAACAGGAATAACTTGTATCTCAATTATAACGCCTGAGTCTGACCTGTGAGCTTGTAATAGGCCAATTTTTAAGGTTTGACCTAACCTTTTTAAAAGTCTGACCTAGCTTGAAAGCCTAGTTAAAGGCTTACTTTGCGATAAGACCTTTAAATAATCTAACAGACCTACCTTTAAATAGGTCAATAGGCCTTTACATAAGTTAATAGACTTACCTTTAAATAGGCTAACATGCCTTTACATAGGCTAACAGACCTATCTTTAAATAGGTCAACATGCCTTTACATAGGCTAACAGGCCTAAACCTTGAAATAGGCCAACAAGCCTACTTAAGGCCAATAGGCCTTTGTTATAATTTAAAACTCACATTCTAATTTTATAGATGCTCACCATTTTTTTACTCTAATCTTTGGTCGATGTGAGACTTGGAGATATACTAGGTCGTCAAATTATTAGAGGCATATAGTTGCAAAACATGAAGATCGAACATACGCTCCTCTAATTGCAACATGAATGCAAGAAAGACTAGAGCTATAATGAATTAGCATCATGATAATAACTACATGTTCTATAATGAAATGACAAGAAAGATAATATCATAATATCAATAATTGGTGAGGTTAGCATATTACCTCAAGAATTCCACAAATAGCTAAATGAGTTACACATGAAACATAGTCCAGTAACTTCAGTAATTTTCGTTAGGTTTCTGTAACTAGAGACAAAATAATTGCACGATTTAACCATAAGGAAATTAAAACAATAACCTTACATATGTTATTAACAAATATATCAAGAAGAAATCTAGAAATAAAAATTGCTAAATGAACCCACTTGTTTTATATCTCCAGAACCAGCTTTTCCATTAGTAGAAATAGGGATCAGGGTCTTTTCAAATGGCGTTACATTATAGAGGAGATATAATTCAATGTTGTGGGATATTACTGCAATTCATGGTCCCTTGTGAGATATAAATAACGTAGATTATATCTTCATATTTTGTAATTATATGCCTCCAATAATTTCATAACTTAGTATATTTCCAAGTCTCACATCGACCAAAGATTAAAGCAAGAAAGTAGTAAGCATCTATAAAAGTAGGGGGTGTGTTAATATATTAATAAATACGTTATTTTTATTCTAACTTATTAACTTAGATTTTCGTTACTGAATTTTATTAAAATTTAATTAAAAAATATATTAATATATTATAATAAATTAATAATTATAATAATATATATTATATTATATATAGTTAAATAGATCAGGTCGGCCTACCAGGCTTAAAAGACCAATTAGATGGCCTGAGGATTGACATTTTTAGTTAAACAAACTTTTAAAAAAGCCTTGGCCTATCTTGTTTAGTAAACAGGGCAGGCCAAGCCAGGCCTCAGGTAGGCCAAGCCATAGGCCCCTGTCGAGCAACCTGATCTATTTCCATCCCTAGGAGTGGTTATCTCCTACTAGGTCTCTAGGTCCTCCCAGCGCCGACGACCACCGTTTAGCATCTTTGGAATGCACCTTTTTCAAACCGAAGCATTGTCTCTCTGGAACTTTCTCAAGAAGCAAGGGGAAATTCTCTTTGGTGCAAGAATTCTCGTGCTTGTCCTTCCTCGGTTCCAATCGAGTTAAGGCTTGTTCATGGGCAGCAGGGATTGATGCTAGAGGTGGGCTGTGCGTTGCAAGAGCTCGATTTTGGTTTGTTGGAGTTTGTCTCCTCCTTGTATTCACCATTGTGGGGATGTTAGGGGGATTATTGGAAATGGTATTGGGAGTAGAAATTTATCAGTTCCCATAAATGGCACTAATGTTTAGAACTAGGTCTGAGGATTACTTGAGGATTTAGGATACACTGAGTTCCTCCAAGACGCAGCACTACAGTAGTGGAGCGAGAGGGTGAACACTTGCAAAAGACACTCCAATGCTCAAGTCAGTAGCCGCACAAAGAAGATAGTGTATAATGAGAATGGTGCATACCTTTGTCCTCTTGTTTAGCTTTTTGTTCGCTCTTTTGTTAACCGCAAGTGCACGGATCGTGCTTATAGTATCATTAAGAGTTGGATATCGTTCTCATGAGGAATATGTACTTCTTATAAAAGCCAAATATTAACCAATAGTCTAATTTATCCTATCCAAGAACATCAAATTTATAAAAGTTGTTTAAAAGAAATATAAAGACAAAAAAGCAATAAGTCTAAGATAAATAGATAGATAGAGAATAGAGGATCCTTTTTTCACCTCGTATTTCAATTAATGACATGTAATCCTTACAAGCAATATCAATGAATTGTTAAGTTAGCTTGAGAATCTAATTTAGTTAAAAGCCTATGTCTAGGTCAATTAACCATAATTTCATTTACCTAGTTCACTACGTTTCCATGAGAACTAGTGCAAACTCCACTCGTGAACGATCTATTCTCAAACACCAGTTATGCATGACTAAAAGGTATATTTCTATCTAGTTAGTGAATTAATTTATCCAAGCCAATTGAATGAAATCAAACATGTATCAACCATACATTATATTTAAAATCCAAATTCTTATGTCTATGTTCATCAGATTTCAACAAATCAATCAAAAACTGATCAAACAATCAAAAGCATTAAGAACCATACGATTGAATATAACTAAACATCAATATATACTCAAAAGATTACAAAATCATCAATATTCATAGGAGGATTTAAAGAAAACCCTACATACAGCTTAGCTAGCCATGAAACATGAAAATATAGACATATAAATCATGTTCATGAAGCGATAAAGAGAGAAAGAATAAAGGAAAGGGAGGAAGCTCATTAGATTTTATCTTCTAAGCTTGATTCATCCTTCATGTAAATGATGGCTTCCAACCTTGGCCTCATTTGCTTCCTCTAGGTCTCAAAACCCTAAAACTAGTAGCTGTTCTCCAAGATAAAAAGATCCCATGTAAAACTAATGCAACAGTATTTATAGGCTGTAAAAACAGAGGCACGCTGTGGCATTAAACACATCATGCCATGACACACGTTCAATTAGGTCACAGACGTCGTGGTGTCCAATTCTTAGTACTGCAGGGCTCTAGCCTCGGGTCTCTGTACTGAAGCAGGGGATGCACAATGCCACGACATTGACATGTCTACGTCGCAGTGTTGAATGCTGGTCTTTAATTTTGGCTTTCTTTTGGGTTTCATAGTCCAAAGCTACTCCAAAATCTTAATTTTTATGCTTGCTTGGAGCCCTACATATAATAGAGAAATTATCACATTAAAACAATTACAAATGCACTCAATTTATCAAAGATTTGGAAGTATTTGCTCAAAATCATAATAGAAGTCATCAAAATGAAATCAGATGAATATGATGCTAAAGTCTTCTATTCATGCATATAAACAAGGACTAAGCAACCAATATAGCACAAATATAGGGTACAAATAACTATATTTTATTGTGTTATCATACCCAAACCTAGATTTTTGCTAGTCCTCAAGCAAAACAAAGTACATTTACATAGATCAACATTAATAACCAACATTCAGCCACATTCAACATTCCTCTTTCACTTAAACCAACTAGTGTATGATGATTGCACAAAACCTCAAAGAATACACATACCTCACAATCAGTTTCACACATATACAATTCTCATCATGCTAACATTCATAGCTTCCTTTAATACAAGATATTTTTCTCACAATCATGCAAAGAAAACTTCTTCCAATCAATTCATATTCACCCAGATGAGTTTATGAGCATACACATGAATATAATTCACAGAATCCACAAGATTGTAATACAACTCTCTCTCCACTAATGTAAATCACACAAAATTAAGGATCAAAAGGGACTTTATTAGCTTATAACATAAGGCCAATGGTAGTAGGTAACAGAATAAAAGGATAAGATTTAACACAAATATTGAGAAACATAAACATGTTATTTCAAGTCTTAACCCACTAACTGATTTTAGCAAGGTATTCAATAGTGTGAGTAGAAAACTTGCCAGAACTATTTTGATACTTTTCATACTTTTCCTATCTTATGCTTTGCTTTTTCTTTTGATTTTTTTTTCATTTTGCAAAACATTGTTTCTTTTCTTTGACTGCATCTGGTTCCTTCAGGCTCATTTTGTATTGAATCATTAATACCCCTAATCACAAGACTCACTTCAAGAAATAACATATTATGTACTCAATAAACAATGATGGTAGGAAGAAAATACAATGCTTTCACATGCATTAGAATGGTTAATAGGTTAACGAACATAATGGTTATGAAAAACATATAATGCCAAACATATATAAAGCTTCAAAAAAGGACCTATGGTAAAATCATTTAGGGTAAGCTTGAAAAGGCTCAATCGGTCCAAACAATGCCCTAATCATTTTCCCAATCATGCATAACCTAGGATTTCACCTCAAGAGAGTTGACAAACAATTTCTAGGATAATTGAATTTTTCACATGTATCGTCCATACACTTTTTCTAGACAAACATTCTTTTCCTTTTCAAAGTTCAAGAAGCATGAAAGTGAGAAATGCATCATACATAAAAACAAATTAGAATGCTTCATCATGCACCAAAGATTACATATGGATTCATAGATAAATGAAAGTCATTTTGCATCCATATCCATCATTAGACAATAATACACACTAGCTTTTGGCTACATGGTATTCTTCTAAATTTTTCAACATTACAATCATGAATCATCATGCTTATCAAACATTGCAACATATGTTGTGAAAGGGAATGACAATTGTATCTTGAATGGAATTTTCAAAAACTTTTATCAAGATACTTGTTCCTATGGTTATTTACTACATTAGTAAATAATAAAACACATACATATCCTACATAAATATGATACTAATATAAACATGATACTAAAACACATGCATATTAACATAATAGTACGAAAATATAATAAAACTACCACATATAAAGTCAAAACAAAAAATAAAAACATAAAGTCAAAGACACCCCCAAACCTGAGGGAAACAGTGTCCTCACTATACAATAGAAACATGCATACACACACACACACACATGCATATATATATATATATATATATATATATATATATATATATATATATATATATATATATATATATATATATATATATATATATATATATATATATATATATATATATATCAAAAGTAAATACAATGAAAGAAAAGTGCACTAAATGCGATGAGGCTAGATGAGTGGATCATCATTGTTTGGGGCCTCAACATCGGTATCATCATCATCCTCTCTATCGTCATCCTCAGCAGCATCATTCGCATCAGTATGTACTTTTGAAGGTCTAGCCTGGGAAGGGTCAGCGACGGCAGTGGGCGGGAAGGCAGGAACTGGGAAATCCTCCATCGGAAGTCCTAGGTGCTCCGCCATCCACCTCTGCGCCTAAATAGTGTAAGACAGCATAGGTGTCATCTGTGTACTCTAGGTCTCCACATGGACTAGCCGAGCCTCCATCCTGACACGCCAATTTGTGTCAATTGTAGGTGCTGCGTGGGGCTTAGGTGCTACGACTACTGAGTCAGGTTCTGCTGCTCTGGGCTATCTATGAGCCTGCCTCTGACGAGCTGGTGCTAGGGCTACTGGTCCTCTCAACCTCACAATGAAATATTAATTTAGAGGTTATTTTACATCAGTCTTATCTTCAAGTGGACCAGTTTGTATGGCCTGCCTTCGACACAATGCATGAATGAACAACGGAAAAAAAAGGCTCCTGGCCTCCCTCACTGCTCTAGTGATCTGGGCGTGTATGATCTGACAAACATCAATGGATCGATACTCTAGAATAGCATATATCAGAATGGCTCGATCTCGAGTCACCTCCGACAAGTTGTTCGATGGGAAGATCCTGGTAGATATGAAATAGTACCAGGCCTTAGCCTCTGGCGTCAAACAAGCTTAGGTAAAATAGTGTGGCCTGTTCATCTGGATGCTCATGGTCCACTTCATCGGCTGAGCCTCTGCAGTACAAATCCTAGCAGTGACCATATTAAGATCAATGCCCTCCTCGGGCTCCTAACGGCAAAATTCAATATACTCACATAGAAGAGGGGCAGGTTGTAGTATCATCTCAGCTCAAATGTCCTCCACAACATAGGAGACCTGGCATCCCCTTACCATGACTGTAGTAGCACCTGGTGCGGTAAAAACTAAGTTCGCATAGAACTCATGAACTAATGGTAGCACTGCCACCTCAGGGTGTTTAGTGAAATGGCCCTATCCCAGCAAACGGTTGGTCCTCTCGATGTCCTCATGGATGGTTTCCATAAAGGAAAACCCGCGCTCAACCATTATTGGTTTAGTAACCAGTGCTGCATATTTCTAAGCTGCTGCGGCCGAGATAAATCTCCTCTGATCAAATGCTGGAGGAGGAGACGGCGCCTTGTTGCATTGGTTGGTAGATCCCCGCTAGCGTTTATGTGCCATTATACCTGAAAAAAGAATTACAAACTATTAAAATTGAATAAGCAAAAGTGTAAAGCACATGTAAAATAGAGTAATTATGGAAAATCTGGGTGTAAACGTTGCGACATTCAATACCAATGTCACGACATTCAACAATATTCAAGTAACGTCGCGGCATTCATGCTCAATGCCGCAGCATTCAAGCTGTTCAACACAACGCCGCAACATTCAATCTAACGTCGCGACATTTAACACTAACACCGCGACACTCAAGAAAATGTCGCGGCGCGCAAAGCCCATAAACCCACAAACGCAACAACAACAAATTTAATCCAAATTATCATGCATTTCAGGCACAAAAATATAACAAAATCTAACTAAAACATAAAAACACTAACCTAAAACAAACAATGTTCACAAGAACAACAAAAATATGCACAGAAACAAGAAGAATATAACTTAAACCGAGAACATATGCTATTAATTTACAAAAATCTAAAATAAACATGCACATACCTTAAAATGAAGTGGGCGTATACTGAAAAGAAGATTGTAGGTGTGGTGGCCAAGAACGAAACAGAAAAGTTCAGAGAGAAGGGGAGAGAAATGAGAGACAATAGGGAGGGAAATGGGACAATGGAAAAGCGCACGAAACGTCGCGACACTTAATCCTAACCGCTCTACCACACTGCGGCGTTACCATACTAGTGCCACGACGCACATTGATTCCCACCAGTTTTAAATTTTAAATAATTACTAATTACTATTTATTATTATTTTTTACTTTTTACTTTTTTTAACCCACCCAACGCCGCGACATTAAGGTCTGGTGCGTCGCGGCGCTGTACTCACTAGAATTTGGCCCAAAGCAGCATAATGCCGCAACGTTATAAGACTGATGCCGTGACGTGAGGAGTCTGGCTGCAAAATTTTGCGACAAATTTGCTCTAGCTGTGACTTTTGTTGAAATATGGCCTCCAGCACCTGCAAAACGTGCCTACAAGGTTAATTTACATAATGTAATGCAAAAATATATTAAAAAAATAAAAATCAAGATATTTATATATTTAAGACATAATATAAAAAATTTGGGTTCCTTCCCAAAAAGGGCTTAATTTATAGTCCCGACAAGACTTTATCTGCTGTTCCAAATGCATTTCTATAAGGGAGGAGGATCTTCCTCCTGATTTTCAAAATTAGCTTGATACATTTGGAATAGCATGACTTTATGCTCCAAATTTGGAGCTTGCTCAATAGGTGCATCAAATAAATTTACCACCATATCTGCTTTGAGCTGGTCCAAAATTTTCCATTTCACCATCAGAAATGACTTAACCTTCTCCAGGAGCACAGGCTTCACTTGCATCAATTTCCTTGGCTGTTATCCCATCAAATATACTCACCATGGCGCAATCTTCTTGATCTTGAGGGCCTTTTATTACTTTGAAAATGTTGAAAATGACCTTTTGATTCTGAACCCTCATGGTGAGTTCACCTTTCTCCACATCAATCAGAGCTTTTCCTGTTGCTAGGAATGGCCGGCCAAATATTAACGGGACTTTGCTATCCTCCTTCATGTCAAGTATGACAAAATCTGTAGGGAAGATAAACTTATCCACTTTAACCATTACATCCTCAATAACCCCTTTCAGATGAGTAAGGGTTTGGTCCGTCAATTGTAAAGTAACTGAGGTAGGTGTAACTTTCCCCAAACCTAATCTTTGGTAAATGGAGTAGGGCATTAGATTAATACTGGCTCCTAAGTTACACAATGCCTGGCCAGCGAACTTCTTACCAATTGTGCAGGGGATGGTGAAACTTCCGGGATCTATGAGCTTAGAAGGAAGTCTGTTAAGCAAAATTGCACTGCACTCCTCCATCAGGGCAATAGTTTCAAATTCACCAAGCTTTCTCTTCTTTGATAGAATTTCCTTCATGAATTTAACATAGCTCAGTATTTATTCTAAAGTTTCTGCAAATGAGATGTTAATGTGCAGTTTCTTGAACATTTCCAAGAATTTCTAGAATTGGTGCTCAAGCTTTTTGCTTACTTGTCTACTGGGGAAAGGTAGATAATGTATATAAGGCTTGAACTCCTCCTTCTTCTTCTTCTCACCATTCCTCTTGGCAATATCCTGATTTTGCCCGGCATCCTTGCTCATTGCCTCCTTTTCTTGGACAACTTCAGTTTCCTCTTCCAGCAGCTTTGTTCTCAGATTCCTTTCAATGTTCTTGCCACTTCTTATTGAGATGGTATAGCAGTGCTCATTTGAGGCACCCTTCAGATTATTAACAGTGTCACTCGGGAGGGTGCCTGGGGGCCTGTTGTTGATGGCGTTAGCCAATTGCCCTACTTGGGTCTCCAATGCTCGAAAAGAAGCAGATTGGCTCTGAAACATCACATCATACTTTGCCAACTGAGCATCTGTCTTCGTCATATAAGAATCCATCTTGACCATCAGCTGTGTAAATATATCATCCAAAAAGGGTTTCCTATCTTGCATTTGTTGTCTTGATTGGGAAGGGAATCTAGAGGGATTATAGGGTCTGTTATTCACTGAAGCAGATGAGGAAGCTCCTTGATTATCGATCCAGGATAAGTTAGGATGGTTCCTCCATCCTGGGTTGTACTGGTTCGAGTATGGATTATTCTGTTGCGAGCGATAGTTACTAACGTATTGTGCACTTTTTGAATTCGAAGGGCACTTATCGCTTGAATGAGTTTCTTCATACTTGTCGCACAGCACAAATGGGCTTTGTTATTGGTTGTTCCCCAAACGATCTAGCTTACTTGCTAATGCTACCACCTGAGCTGATAATGCCATCATGGGATCAATATTATGCACTCCAGCCACCTTCTTTGAAGTGTTTTTTTCAAATGGCCATTGGTAGCTGTTGGCTTCCAATTCCTCAAGCAGTTGAAATGCATCATCAAATGACTTGCTCAATAAAGAGCCTCCAGTAGTTGCATCTGCTATAGGGCGATGGTGTGGCAGCAACCCCTTGTGAAATGAATAGACCTGGTGCCACGGTGGAATCTCGTGATGAGGGTACCTCCGGAGCAAGTCCTTGTACCTCTCCCATGCTTCGTACAAGGACTCAGATTCAGATTGGGTGAATGATGTGATATCATTCACCATTTCAGTTGTCTTGGCCAGTGAAAAATACTTGTTTAGAAATTTACCACAGACATCGGTCCAAGTGTTAATGGATCCCGCAGGTAGAGACTGCAACCAACTCTTGGCTCTATCTTTGAGAGAGAAGCGAAAGAGCCTTAAGCGAATAGCATCTTCAGAGACACTATTGTGCTTGAAAGTGTCACATATCTCCAGAAAATTTGAGATATGAGCGTTAGGATCCTCTCTGGGCAAATTGCACAGATGTTTGTATCATTTGAATGATGGCTGGTTTGATTTCAAAATTGTTGGCACGGATGGTAGGTCATCTTATACTTGACTGCAAGTTCTCCATTTGAAGGGTTGCAAACTCCCTCAAAGGCCTCGTATGGTTGTGATCTGCTGCCATCTTAGTACCTAAATCACAAAATAGTCTAAAAACTTAAATTAATATGTACAGAACAAAACTTGAACTAGGATTAACTAAACTTGTTGTTAATATTAGCTAAATAGAAATAAGCCGTATTCCTCGGCAATGGTGCCAAAAACTTGTTCGCTCTTTTACTTACCGTAAGTGCATGGATTGCGCTTGTAGTATCGTTAAGAGTCAGATATCATTCCCACGAGGAACATGTGCTTATTATAAAAGCTAAATATTAACCAATAGTCTAATTTATCCTATCCAAGAACATCAAATTTATAAAAGTTGTTTAAAAGAAATATAAAGACTAAAAACCAATAAATCTAAGATAAATAGATAGATAGAGAATAGAGGATCCTTTTTTCACCTCATATTTCAACTAATGACATGTAATCCTTACAAGCAACATCAATGAATTGTTAAGTTAGCTTAAGAATTTGATTTAGTTAAAAGCCTATGTCTAGGTCAATCAACCATAGTTTCATTTACCTAATTCACTACGTTTCCATGAGAACTAGTGCAAACTCCACTCATGAACGATCTATTCTCAAACACCCATTATGCATGGCTAAAAAGTATATTTCTATCCAGTTAGCGAATTAATTTATCCAAGCCAATTGAATGAAATCGAACATGCATCAACCATACATTAGATCTAAAATCCAAATTCCTATGTCTAGGTTCATCAAATTTCAATAAATCAATCAAAAGCTGATCAAACAATCAAAAACATTAAGAGTCATATGATTGAACATAACTAAACATCAATATATACTCAAAAGATTACAAAATCATCAATATTCATAGGATGATCTAAAGAAAACTCTACATATAGCTTAGCTAGCCATGAAACACGAAAATATAGACATATAAATCAATAAAGAGAGAAAGAAGAAAGGAAAAGGAGGAAGCTCATTAGATTTCATCTTCTAAGCTTGATTCATCCTCTATGTAAAGGATGGCTTCCAACCTTGGCCTCTTTTGCTTCCTCTAGGTCTCAAAACCCTAAAACTAGCAGCTGCTCTCCCAAAATGATAAAAAGATCTCATGTAAAACTAATACAACAGTATTTATAGGCTATAAAAATAGAGTCACGTCGTGACATTAAACACATCACGCCACGACGCACGTTCAATTAGGTCAAAGACGCCGTGGCGTCCAGTTCTTAGCACTGCAGCGCTCTAGCCTCGGGTCTCTATACTGAAGCAGGGGATGTACAATGCCGTGGCATTGACATCCCTATGCTGCGACGTTGAATGCTAGTCTTTAATTTTGGCTTTCTCTTGGGCTTCTTAGTCCAAAGTTACTCCAAAATCTTCATTTTTATGCTTGCTTGGAGCCCTATATATAGAGAGAAATTATCACATTAAAAGCAATTGCAAATGCACTTAATTTATTAAAGATTTAGAAATATTTGCTCAAAATCATAATGGAAGTCATCAAAATGAAATCAGATGAATATGATGCTAAAGTCTTCCATTCATGCATACAAACAAGGACTAAGCAACTAATATAATATAGATATGGGGCATAAATAACTACATTTTATGAAGTTATCACTTTTATATAAAGATGTATGAGCATGTAAAACCGTAAGGGGTTAGAGTAATTCAGTGCGTATTGTACATTGTTCCCTTGTAGCGCAGGATATCGTTATTTCGTATGATCTGTCCCTTTTATCTGAGTGGAGTGGTGTCTTCTCTTTTCTGTAGGAGGGGACATACTTAGTGGACAAGTTGCTCCTTGCGAATTGCATGTCTAAGGACCAGCTTGACGGGTCAGTAATGGTGAGATATCACTTTCAAATATGCATTATATGATTACAAGGATTCAGGGAGCTTTTATGAAAGAGACATAAATTTTTTAGCGTGTTCTGTCCAGAGCAGGGTCACCCCTATTGCTGAAACTTATTTTTCAGAAGACATGTAACAGAATTACAGAAACATCTTCCCTCAACCCATATTATAAAATATAAATCAAATGGGAATAGCTTGGTAAACTAATTGAAGAGAGGATTGAATATAAGGCATAAGCCTTGTTTGAGTTAAAATTGGCTTGAGTGGAGGAACCCACCATGTATTATATAACAACATATAGAAGCAAAGTGCAGTACACAATATAGCTACTCTGACAGGAATTGTTCTTCTATAGACCAAGATAAGGAATGTTATGAAGATTCTTTTTTGGCTAACTTTCTTTTCTAAGCCCTACCGCTTCTAATGAAACTAGTGATAGTGAGAATAATAAAATGAAAGGTATACTTCATGGGAGATAGAAATGATAAAATGAAAAATGGAGGAGTACAAATTGAATAAAATATATATACATATTGTTCTGGACTAGGTATAGGCCTACAAAACTATATGGTATATTAGAATTGAAGAGGAATGGTATAAAAAAAGAGAGAATAAAGGAGTGGTAGTAAAGTTAGCTAAACTTGTCAAGATGCAAGTTTAATATGCAGTGGTTTCCATGGATTAGTGATTATTCGAATAAAATTATTTCTTATCAAATTAATTTTGATAAAGGCTGCCAAGCACAACTTTTAGAAAACTTCCTGAATCAATTCATCCCAAATGTCTTTCCTTCAAAATCAATTTTAGGAATGCGTTTATTTTTCACAAAAAAAAAATATTCAAATTTAGCTTTTTGTTATTTTATTTTTAAAGGATATTCCTAAAAACTCGCTTATCATTATACCTAACTCCTATTAATTATTCTAATTTAGTTTTAACAAGTTATAAAGTATGATGTATAATTAAGTACATGTTATTAAATGGGTCTGCGAATGATGATACAGTATGTATATTAAAACAGTTCTGAAATTTTTACCATTAATAGTATATACACATCTTTTCACACTCCTCTTAATACCATTCATCATACTTATTTTTTCCTATCACTTTCTCTCACTGAATCTGACACCCTTAAAAAGGATGCCAATAGTGTATACACCCTTCTTACGGATGTATGATGATCTTTTTCCCTATTAAAATATTGTTAAAACAGTAATATACTTATACGTACTGTCAAATATTTGTAGCTGTATCAATTCAACAAGAGTTATAAATATAGTTTTTGTTTTTTCAACCAAAGATAAGATTTTATTACTATAAATGAAAGGGAAACAAAGTCTTACCAAAATAATACAAGAGAGGGCATCTACCTAACTTCACTCCTTTAAAGAGGAAACAAGATAAGAAAAACACTATAACCTCCATTAAATCCTAACAAGAAAACTAGGGGGAGTAAAAAGACGAAGGATTAAGTTACATCAGTCTTTTTCATTGAACATAGAGTGCCTTAATCTTGCTCAAAACAAGATATTTTCCTTACACTTGTGCCAAGGCCTTGCTTTATCTGTCACATCTCCATGATCCATAGCTTTACCCAGTAGATCTGAAAGTCTTTCTATTCTGTAAGGTCAATGACAAATGCAGAAAAAGTTTCATGCAAGGGCCAAAAATCATGAATTACATTATCAAATATATATCATAATATATACAATAAATGATTCTGGGATACTGACATTTATATTTTACATTCTAACCCTAACTACCTTGTTCTTTTTTTGTAGGCATAGCAGATTGTTTTCCTTTTTTTAATGAAAAATTCTTAATCTTAACAAGTGTGTTACACTTAATAAGTAAAATTTTTATTTTAAAATTAACCTAATTATATAAATTAAATTTATTCAGTCAACATTATATTTTTAGCTTGTATTTATTAAAATAGTTATGACATGAAAAATGAACTTTTTTATTTCATTATAGGAACCTTTACGAAAAGAGTAAGGAAAGAATAAAGAAACAAATATTAGATATTAAATGCATCACACTAGTGGTATCCTCTACATCATGGCTAGTTTCTGGCAAAGTAAACTCTGTTTCCATGTAGATTTTGAAAAGAAGAAGAGAGTGAAACTGAAAATGGGAGGAGTTAGTCGATGTATTGTCTAGAAGTTAAAAAATGGTAGAAAAAAGAGCTAAAATTATGTCATCAATATGTATATCAAGTCATTAATTATTATTATTATATATATATAAAGTATAGTTCTTTCACCCTCATCCTTTTATCTTTTTGTAAATTAGAGTACTGGTACCTTAAAAGAAAGTTGGCATGATGGGGGCCATGGCCTATGCATGCCCTATGTAAATTTGTCTCTGTATAAGGCCAAAGCATATGATATGCGAAAACTAAAGCTAGAATTTTCATATCTACCAAAATAGAAGGTATTTATGAAAAGTTCAACATCAAACTCATCAAATCCATCCAAACTATAACATATACAAATTTAAAAGATGTGAAAAAATTATTCGAGAAATACTAAGAACAACAAGAAAAAAAATAGAAAGGTCAATCACCGAAGGAACCCAATGAGAGAAAACCAAAAGAGAGAAAATCAAAGCACCACAAAGAGACAAAAAAACTCCACAAAAGAAAAAGGAGAAGCAAGAGATTATGAAGAGTCTTAGAGCAATGGCAACAACGTCACGATGGGGCCAACAATGTGAACGAGTATCACACCTTTAGAGCTGCAAGGGGAGAGTGGCTAGGGTTTCTGATTCAAGAAATATAAGTCTTTCCAAGATTAATGCTTGCTCAAGCATGAGTTAGAAATATAATTATTGAGTATATATTTAGTTATTCACATTAAAATATAGTAACAAAGGAAAAATAAATTTTCCAATCTTTCCGCTTCTAAAATAAGGACAAAAAAGTCTGTTACTTATGGATGCTTTCCCAACTAATTATACTTACTTAACTTTTTGTCAAAAAGAATAAAAGAATTACTATCAGTTTACAATATTTGTAATATTCAAAAGAAATGTCACAATACTTTCACTATTTGAGTTAAATATGGCAACCAGCTTTAAGTTTAAATCGGCTAAAGCCACATATAGCTATATACTAATAAAATTTTAGAGATGCAATAGATCAAATTTACACAGCATTAATATGCGTCCACCTCTATTTGCAAAGAAAAGTGTTTTAAACTAGGTTCAGAGGGTTACCTGAAAAGGTAAGTGATTAGTGGATTCTTCCGTGGCACAGCAGCAACAATAATGGTGTGAGGGGGTGAGTACCTGCAAAAGACACTCTGACGCTCAAGTCAGTTTGTGTGCAAGGAGGGTAGTGTATACGATTGGAGATTAGATTCGTACCTTCTAGGCCTTGTAGGGTATATGTTTGAGCGTGTTAAGGCATTGAGAATCAGAGCATTCAATCTGAATTGAGTGTTGTGGGCTGAAATTAGGGATATCATTATTCCTTGTGGTTAATGCCCTATTTATATGGAATATGATTAGTATTCATATATATCGAGGGAGTTACGCTTGGTAAATTAGCAGTCACAAGCGCGTCATAGTATCTGGGTTCTATTCTGGCAAGCCGGGTTGCTCCAGATCCGTGGCCCATAACCCGGTCCAAAATAGTTGACCCCAGCTTGGCACTTAGGTGAGCTAGCTAAGTCTTAAGATATAAGTTTAACTGGAGCACATGGCGTGCAGTAGACAAAGGGATCCAAGTCATAATGTTAACGTTGAATCTCGCAATATTTTTTTCAAAGGGTCGAGGTCTATGATGTGTCATTGTATGTCTCCTGGGTTAATGCGTAAGGCCAAGATATAAGTTGGATTGCTCTTCTTAAGTCATCATTCCATTATCCAGGGTATGTAATAGGTTTTCCCTATGTGTAGTTTGCGGGGTCTGTGCTGTGAGTGTAGTTTAGTTGAGAACTGAGCTCCAAGTTATGGTTTTGCCATGGTCTTGCTGAAAGTCTGTGGTCCAACTTAGGCGTTCTTTTCAAATGTCACGCATCATTTCACTTTTGAGCATTTTGTGCATTGTCCTTTCAGTTGCTTTTGTTCAGAAATAGTGCATCACGTGGTTGATGAATAGTGGAAGCTGCCATTTAGGGTTTGTAGTGTCATAATTAGCTATTTTCAAAATTCAAAAAGAAGGCATCATGATGAGGCGTTTTAAACAAAAAGACGTATTTGCCCCCATTAATGGCAGTAATTTGGATGATTTTCCCACACTTATAAGTAGGACTAAGGTTTAACCCTTCCCACTTTTTGCTTACTCTTCCACTTCAGATTTCTTTCTTTGGTGACCTAGGCGATTTCTAGCAAACTCTCATGGAGATTGTTAGTGATTTCAGGCTTCTTCTAGACTTTCTTCACCGTTCAAAGTTCTTCTCCCCGTCTAACTTTTAGGTGTTCTTCATTTTCACCATTTTTCCTATGGGGGAAAATATCAGGGAGTGAGGAGCTGGTGCAAAGCAATAGGCGGTCAGTGGAGGTTCTGAGTCCTTTGTCTTCCCTACTACCTTAACCACAGTGGAGGTTTCAAGCCTATAGTGGGGGCCTTGATGAGAACCCAAAGCGAGGTTGAGGTGGGGGACGTCCTTTCTGTCATTCTCTCCATGTCCAGATCCTTTCCACCTCCCATAATCGTAATGTGGAAGTTTGGGACTTGACCAATTACACGCTGAGGAACACGCATGCTGGTCACACTAGGTATGTGAACATTATGGCGGTGTCATTTGATGGGTCTGTATATACCAGTGGTGGGAAAGATGGGGTGATTTAGCTATGGGATTTTCCTGAAGGGAAGTGGTTGAGGTTGTGGTAGCCGAGGTGACCAAGACCAAGGTGGTCGCGAAGATCTCAGAGGTTCAAGCCCCACCTTCTAACGCCTAACTTGCTTTGTTTATTTAATTGCCCCTTGTGTGGGGTTCTATTGATGTATGTGGGCAAGTCTCGACCTCGGACGTCTTTTCTTTAATCTTAATATTTAGCATTTTCATATTGATGTCTTTTTTCTTTCGTCGAGGTGAATCCAACGCTCAATCTCAGTGATTGTTTGATATTTGTCATATTTTTCTTTGCGAAGCCAAGGTGGGTATAACTCCCAATTTTGGTGTTTATTTTGTACTTAGTAGTTTGCTTGCATAGCGTACCGAAATAGGTTCAATGCTCGATCTCGGTGACTATTAATGAACACTCGTTTTGCCTAGCTGAGATGAGTCCAATGCTCGATCTCAGAGGTTGGGTTCATATAAGAATTTTTGTCAAACTTTAGGCGTAAGTAACACCAAAGCCTCTCCTAGTGATGTTCACTATCTCGGACAATGGTCTAAAGTGCTTAACCATGTTAAACCTTTTGTTCAGTTTATGGGTTAGGCACAGTGTTGTAACTGCATTTAACCTTTTTGGTTGATGAGTTCAATTTGGAATTGTGGAATAGGTGACACAAAAGTCTCTTGGCGTGGAGTCCATGGTCTTGGGCTACGGTCGACTACTTTTAACCACTGTAAACTTGGTTAGTTTATGGGTTAAGGTCAAGTCATAAGGGCACGGGTGAAAACCCTTGAATATGCTCCTTGACCTCAGTTGACAGACAAGTAGATTTCCCTATTAGGCCGTCATGTGTTGATGTTGGAATAGTTGATTCTCTTTAGATGTTGTATTCCTTGGATCCCTTTCGAGGTATGGTAACCTTGTAGGTTGTAGTAAATACATAATGAGCAGAGAGAACACAGAGGGCAAATGTTAAGGAAGAACTAAACTATTCATACCATACTAAAAGATGTTTCTTACATGATCTTAAAGTATTAATTTAGTACAGTTCTTGACTATAATATTTTATCAGTTTGTCAGCATTACAAAAGTTCTTGATTGCCTTACCAGAGAGGGTTTCTAAGGTGTAGACTCTCGTGTTGATTTTGGACTTAATTCTGTACAGTCCTTCCCAGTTAAGAGCTACTTTCCCATCTTTTGCATTTTTCCCTCCGAGGTCTGCCCTGTGCATCACGAGATCGCTGGGGTTAAACTTACATGGGATCACTTTTGAATTCTACTATGCAGTAATCCTTTGCCTGAAGGCTTCTTCTTAGACGTGGGCAATACGGCGCTGTTCCTCTAGCAAGTCAAGTTCATAGCGGATGAGGTCCGGATTAGTTTTCTCAGAGAAGTCTTGCTTCCTCCAGCTAGGTTCTCCTATCTCCACCGGGATCATGGCCTCACAACTGTAAGTCAACTTAAAAGGGGGTTTCCCCAGTAAAGGAATGTGGCGTGGTTTGTTATGCTCATCGGACATGATCGAAAATTTCCACCCAATTCCCATTGGAGTCATCAAGTCTTTTTTTTTTTATCCCTCTAAGCATAACCCGGTTGGCGGCCTTAGCTTGCCCGTTGTTTTTGGATGCTCCACTGAGGTAAAATGTTGTTTGATCTTGAGGTCAGCCAGGAGATCTTTGAATTTCTAATCAGTGAATTGGGTTCCGTTGTCCATGACAATTGACTATAGGATTCTAAATATGCTAATGATATTATTGTAAGTGAATTTTTAGATTTACGTGGAGGTGATTGTGGCCAATGGTTCTACCTCAATCCACTTAGTGAAATAGTTAATAGCCACAACTAAGTATTTAACATGCCCTAATGCTTGGGGAAAAGGGACTTAGGAGATCCATCCCCCACCGATAGAATGGTCATGGAACAAACATCATTGATCACTCTTTAGGAGGTGCTGCATAAATGTATGAGTGGCGCTGCCATTGGTCATATCTCTGTACGTGTTCGTTACTGTTAGCTTCCATGGTAGACCAGTAGTATCCTACTCCCAGTGCTTTTCTTGCCAAAGATTTTCCACCGAGGTGGTGGCCTGAGCTTCCTTCATGAATCTTGGTCAAGACATATTCTACTTCCTTTGGTCCAAGGCACTTGAGGAGGGGTGAAGAAAAACCACAATGATACAACTAGTCATCAAAAATAGTGTACCAGGCTGATGTCCATACTAACCTCTAGGCTTCTTTTTGATCCTAGGGTAGTGAGCCACTGCGGAGGTAGGCAAGTATAAGTGTTATCTAAGTTTCAACATCTACCAATAGGAGGACTTTGTTGTCTGTGATATTAGGAGTGAGTAAGGTGTCCTAGATCACGGACCTGTTACTACCCGAGCTCTTTGTATTAGCCAGTTTTGACAAGACTTTAGCTTTGGAGTTCTGCTCTTTTGGGATGTGCTCCACTCTAATGTTGTCAAAAATTTTCATCAACTTTTTAACCTTGGCTAAGTACTTCTGTAGTAAGGGTTCTTTTGCCTGATAGTCTCCTCTTATCTGGGATGTTTCCAGCTGTGTGTCACTGTAGAGGACTATGTCTGTGGCTTCCATATCCTTTGTCATGTTGATTTCTGCTATGCATGCTTCGTATTCGGTTTGGTTGTTGGATGTAGGGAACTCAAACCTTAATGAATGTTCTAGTACGAGGCCAGCTTCATTTTCCAACATGACCTTGCCTCCGTCCCCTTTGGGATTTAAGGATCCATCAACATAGATGGTCCAAGAATGTGTTCTAGGATGACCGGAGTCTGGTGTGAGCTCAATCAGGGAGTCAGATAGTACCAGAGCCTTTACAGCTAGTCTCGACTCGTAGGTGATTTTGAACTCGGAGAGCTCTACTGATCAAGCGATCATTCTCCCTACAAGATCCGACTTGTGTAGTACTTGTATGATTAGCCGACCTGTCCTCACTATCATGGGGTGACATTGAAAAGTATTGTCTCAACCTTCTTGCAGTGGTTAATAGTGCTAGAGCTAGTTTCTCAATCTTTTGGTAACAGATCAGGACTTTGTTGATAAAGTAGATCAACCTCTGACCCTCATCTATTTCTCTTATGAGAGCTGAGCTAATTGCCTCGTTACTGACAGAGAGGTAGGTGTAGAGTGTCTCACTGAAGTCCGGTCTTGTTAGAATAAGTGTCGTGAATAGCATCCTCTTCAACTCTTGGAACACGATCTCACATTCTAAGGTCCACTCAAAGTTCTTTCCATTTTTAAAAGTTCTGAAGAAGGGGAGAGACTTTTGAGCAGCCGTGGCCAAGAAACATGTGAAGGCAGTGATTTGGCTTGTTAGTTGTTACACCTCTTTGATGGACTTGGGATTGCGTATGTTGAGCACGACTTGACATTTCTTTGGGTTAACCTCAGTGCCTCGGTTTGTCAACAGAAATCCTAGAAATTTTCCTGCCTGTACCCCAAAGGTGCATCTCTCTAAATTCAGTCGCATGTTGTGCTTTTGAACCTCAACAAATATTTCCTCCAATTCTTTAATGTTGTCACCAGTGTCCGCCATCTTGATTATCATATCATCAATGTACACTTCCAATATTTTTCCAATTTGTCCCTCAAAGACCTTTTTCATCATGTGCTGGTAAGTTACTTCTGTATTTTTTAGTCCAAACGGCATAACCCGGTAGTAGTAACTCCTCATCTTAGTTATGAAGGCAGTCTTGTCTTCATCTTTTGCATTCATAAGGATCTAGCTGTAGCCAAAGTAAGCATCTATAAAGGAAAGTAGCCTCAAACTTGACGAGTTATCCATCTGCTTGTCAATGTTGGGAAGTGGGTAGGGGTCTTTTGGACACGCCTTGTTGAGATCAGTGTAATCAATACATATACACCACTTCCTATTGACCTTCATGACTAAGTTCACGTTAGAAAGCCATATGGTGTAAGAGACTTCTCTAATGAATCTAGAGTCCAAGAGCTCCTTCACTTGTTTTCTGGATCACCTACTACAATTCTAGACTAACTTTCCTTTTACAATGAACCACTGATTTTGTATTCTTCATAATAGAAAGTCTGTGACAAATGAAGTTTGGGTCTAAACCCAGCATGTCTGCTAAGTCCAAGTGAATAGATCCTTGTTTTTCTATAGGACCTCGGACAATCAGGATTTTTTCTCCTAACTAAGTTGCCCTCTAATCTTGGTTACCTGGTCCAGCTTAACACCAAGTTGAAGGGGCTAGAGCTCTCTGTCAAGTTGGGGATGTGTATCTCGGATCTCTTCGCATACGTCTAACTCGGTTAAGAGGATGTTGACAAAGTCTGTAGTGATTAGAGTTGGATTGTTACATCAGTCCACGATCTGGGATTTTTTGGTGATTTTTAGGCTCTCGTTCTAGCACTTCCTTACCGTGGCTTAGTCTTTTTTCACTGTCACAACTCCATCTTATTGGTCTAGAAACTTCATGATTAAGTGGGGTGTGGAAATTACAACTCCAAAGGCATTGAGTGAAGGACGACCCATAATAACATTGTAGGCAGAAGGGCAATCAACTACCAAGAACTTGACCTCAACAATTTTAAAGAAGGGGTCTTTCCCAAGGTTAGGTGAGCCCCAATATACCCAATCGGGATGATCTTGTCCCTTGTGAATCTGATTAACTCATTGGTGTATGTGATGAGTTCTTCTTTTGGAAATCTTAGTTTGTTGAACAAGTCTAGGAACATAATGTCAGCCGAGCTCCCCTAATCCATGAACATTTTGCAAACCTCAGCGTTTGTGATTATCCTGGTAATGACCATGGGGTCATCGTGATCTGGGATGGTATTTCCATAATCCTTATTAGAAAATGAGATCGGTGGGGTTTTTGTTGATCCTTCGCTCGACTTAGTTTTTGTGAGGGATCCTACACTCAATACATCTCGGAGAGCCTTCTTTCTGGCGTTCCCAAAATCATGCTACTTGCAAAGTCCCCCGAGATGACGTTTATTGTCTGAGTTACTTTAGCGTGGCGGCAGTTACCTTCATGATCATCATCCCAGGGTTGTGATCTGTCATGGTTTTGGGTGTCCCGAGATGTGTCTGTGCCAGAAGCAAAGTAACCTTCAGAATGATGTCTTTCCAAGTTATGAATTCTTCCATCTTGACGCTAAATTCGCTCATCCTGAAGTCTAACCAGAGAGAGTAGTTCTACTCTAGGTAGCTCTTGATGATCAGTTTCAGCACGGTGAGACTGAGCTTCATTCTCCACACGATGTTCCAAGGTGTTGTAGCGCTGATACTCACTGTCTAGCATATCCAGAAGGTGCTCTTAGAGGACCTAGACGTAGCCTCATCAGAACTCGTGGGGAAGGTGGAGGAGATTTTCTCCAGTGAAAGAAGTTTCCTACTTGTCCTGCCTAGGTTCCGGTTGAGCTGTGAATGATTCTAGGACTGGTTCATAAGCAGGGATGGATGTTGGACGATGATTTGCAGACGGTGGTTGCGCAGTAGAAGCGTGATTTTGGTTGGTTGATGTTTGTCTCTTCTTTGTGTTAACTATGATGATGGTAATAATAAGAGTATTGATGGTAGTGATGGCAGTAGAAGTTTATCTCTTCCCACAGACAGCACTAATGTTCTGAATTGGGTTCAGAAGGTTACCTGAAAAGGTAGGTGATGATGGATTCTTCCGTGGTACAACAATAACAACAATATACAGTACGAGGAGATGAGTGCCTGTAAAAGACACTCTAACAAATCAGTTTGTGTACAAGAAGAGTAGTGTATTGAAGATTAGATTCATACCTTCTAGGCCTTGCAGGGTTTATGTATGAACATGTTAGGGTGTTGAAAATTAGAACATTCAATTTGAATTAAATGTTGTTGGCTGATATTAGAGAGACTGTTATTCTTTGTGGTTAATGTCTTATTTATATGAGATATAATTAACATTTATATCTATTGAGGAAGTTATGCATGATAAATTGACAATTATGAGTACTTAGTAGTATTAAGGTTCTATTTTGACAAGTCAAATTGCTTTAGATATGTGGACCCATTACCCGATTCAGAATAAAAAGAATTCGGATTCTGTTGTAGTTTGAGCACATGGTAAACAACAGAAGCTCATAGATATATAATCTCGACGAATATGTCTCATTGTCGTACAAAATTAAACGCTCATCCAATCATGGGGCCACTTTGGCCTACATATATGTGACCCAGAATTCTTTGCTTGCCAAGGGTAGATTTGTTTATAAACCTCAAGTCAATGTACTTATGTTTAGATATAAATGATGGGTATTAGGGCAAGAGAAGTATTTGATAAAAACTTAGAGAGTGTGTTTAGAATGTAAGAAAATAAAAAATGATTTGATTTATAAATTAAATTTATTTAAATTTGTATTTAAAATATTAAAAAATAAAAAATAATTTAATTTTTAAAATTTTATAGATTTTATTATTTTTGTTTTAGAAATGTCAGATTTAATAAGATTTATTAAAATTTAATTTAATTTAAAAATAAATAAATTATTTTATTTTTAATAATTATTTTTAATTACATTTCATAAGAGTTAAAATATATAATAATAAAATAAAATAAAATTAATTTTTTATTTTAATAAATTATAAATATAAAATTTAATTTTTAAATTAATTTAAATCTTATTTTTTTAAATTTTAAATATAAAATTTAATTTTTAAATTAAATCAAATCAATTTAAATCAAATCAAATCAATTCTTATTTTTATCTATTTCAAACACTTTAAGATAGAGAGAGAAATATCTCGTACTGGATATGTTTACTAAAAATCTAACAACCCCATGTGTTAGATTCGTAGGCTATAAGTAGGATAAATCTTTAGTAGTTATGGAAGCATAGCTTTAAAACAGTATGGAAGAATAGTATTCACATGAAGCCCTCTACGATTTGCTTTTTCAGGTCTCTTCAGCTTTTCCTTCTAAGTAGCTTAAATTCCTCTTCTTGTTGGCTCAAAGTTGCTGAAAAATAAAATTCGTACTTTATTCTATGTGCATAAATATATAATCTACTTTACAGGTTTAACCTATGACAATATCATTATACACGAATTGTTAATTTCTCACCGAATCTCAAATCCAGAACGTTGATTGGATATTGGTCAATTGTTAGTACTGGTAGAAACTCATTCCATCAAGAAGGACGTACGAAGGAAAGTAAAACCAAGTAGTTCTAATTGGATGCAAATTAACGAAAATGATTTCACTTTAATTTGTTTATGAAAGTAGTTACCTTGTTATGAAGTACAATTAGTTAACTACATGAAAGAATACATAGTTATTTGGTTATGAAGTAGTTATGAAAAAACTGATATTGAAAATTTGTTGTCTAATTAGAATTCTTGCAGAAAAAAAAAAAGATCCGTTGAATATGCACATATTATATATCTCTAAGTGATTATATTTTTTGTATATATATCACAAATAACATTGATAAGAATTTTTAAAGAATAAAAAGAGTCACTCAGAGAAAATGAAAATAATTTATTGAAAATAAGGTAGAACATATCAAACGTTAAGTTCAAAAGGTTTTTGAGACTCGAAAGTGAGCGTTAATTAAGGTAGAACTACATTGCATAACTGCTAGGTTTATAAGCCACTAAACAAGCTATAAAACTGAGAATTTTCTTTTCATCCTATAATTTTGACTTTAAAGTTCTTAATTTGTTATCTATATCTTTTTTCTTGGGTACAAATTCTTATCTATATCTGTTATTATGACTTACGTGTTTCCGCATATATGCAAAGAGTTAAACTACTTCTTTCTCCTTAAATGTGTGAGATTAAAGATGAATAGTTAAAGGAAACAAAAAGTGGAATGGTGGGTTAGCAGGAATCATAATATTTTACTTTTATGCTTAAGCAACATTTACAGGTGGAATGTAAAAGAAAACATTCCCTGACTTTAAACGCAAATCATTAATTTTAATAAGAATTTATAATAAAATTATATTTCACCTATTAAGGAAATATCTTTAGATTCAAACTTAAATTGTACAATTATTATGAACGAAATGTCAATAAGGTGAACAACCTCATTATCAGAAGTTTCCAATCCATAAAATGTTATATATTCAACTCCTATAAAATATATGGTATTAATTAGTTTAAAGAATAAATATCTTCTAATAAATTAAAAAAAAATCTTCTAATAACCTCCAATCGACCAACAATAATTTAGTTGCTTTGATAAATTACAAATCTAAAGGTTAATTATTATTTTTCAAATTTATAAAAGCTCATTTGGTTGGTTTTTTTATTTAAAACTATTTGAAGTTTTAAATATGTACACAACGTTATTGAAAAAAAAAAAAACCTGAACAAGTGTGCATAACATTCGATATTCAACATGAATGGAAATTTCATGTGCTAATTTTTTTCTTTTTAAATTATTTTAAAGTTTTAAACATGTAAATAACGTTATTGAAAAAAAAAATGAAACTGTACAAGTGTGCATAAAATTCAATATCCAACACGATTGGAAAAAATTCATGTGCTACCAATCACTCAGTCTTCCCCTTACAACTTGACCTAAGCAGCCAAAGAAAAGTAAACATGATTATAATTCAAAAAGAAAAATAGAAAAAAAAAAATATTGAGCCAATACTATACTCTTATTATTATATTTTTTTAATCTGAAATTATACTCTCTCTCTCTCTCTTTTTTATATTATACTCTTAAAGCATGACGTTTTGAAAAAAAATGCTCATGAGAGTATCACAACCACTTTATTACAATGTTTACGCGTTTACAGCTTCACACAACAACAGTTAACAGAGAAGATGAAAGTTCACATCCAGTTTAGCTTGTTACTTTGTTTTGATATCCAAATTCCAAGCTGCCTAATTACCTATTTTAGTCTTGGCCACTTGCCCTGACAACTTGCCTCAACCCACTCTTTGCACTATCACAATACCCTATATATTAATTCAAGCCACAAAAGAAAAAAGGGCAACACAAAACAACATACACGCTCATTAACCACAATATTCCATAGCTCCGCAGCCATTTCCATTTTTCCATGCCTCTCTCTCCTTCTTCCATGGCTTCCATCCCTCAATTCTATTCAAACTACACATTCACTACTTCTGATCTTGCAGAGTTCCCTACCCCAGGCTTGGCTTCACTCAATGGCAATAATAATACCTCAGTTATGGACAATACCACGTGGGGTCAAGATAGCTTCATTCCTAATGTGCTTGAAAATAATGGTGCACTTGATCAAGTTGTGTCACTGGATTGTGATACCATGTCTTCTACTTGGATGCCTACTTTTTCTGAGCAACTAGGGGGGGTTTCAGACTTGGCCGTGCCAGCTATTTCAGACTGTAAAATGGGCTTCTATGGTGGCATTTCAGGGTTTCAGAATTTCAGCAGCAGATACCAGACACATATTGGTGAGTTTGGGGAAGAATGTTGTGGGTTTGTGGAGGATATTAAGCTACCTGCTTATCCTAATTCTGCCACAGAAAACTGGGTATGCTTATTGTTGAACTCCTTCTTGTGTTTCATTGGAGGTATAGTGCATGGCATGGTGTTATGCACTGAGTTAATTTTTAAATTTTTCAATACATTAATAAGCATAATAATTTTTTTTTAATTTGCATATATTTATTCTCTTCTGGAAGAGAAGAGTAAAATGAGACTTGACATATGTGAAAGAAAGTCCCTTCATATCTTCTGAAAAGCATATATTTGTTCTATAGCATGAAGTTTCTCAGAAATGCACAACCACCACCAACAACCAAAATTTGAAAGTAGAACACCAAAATTTTCATTCCAAGGAATCATGATCCCCTCTTCCTCTCCTCCTCCTGAAAATATTTTCACTGCATGTTTGAATGAGCATTTTAAAAGTTCTTTCATCTCATTTAGGACAGTTTTTAGTCATGAACATTATATATAATAGACATGTAGTTTCATTAAATGTTATCTTTGAAATTTATGACAGGGAATTCAAGGTAATCAAATGGCAGCTGTTGAAGAGCCAAACATAAAGGTAGGAAGGTACTCAGAAGAAGAAAGGAAGGAAAGAATTCTCCGATATTTGAAGAAAAGAAATCAAAGAAACTTTAACAAAACCATCAAGGTCTTTTTCTCTCTCTGATCATACATTTATACATGACCCTTTTATCATTTATCTTTTATCCTTTTGTATAATTGAGAGCTGGGAATTCACTTTCTCATTGACCTAATTCTACAGTATGCATGTCGGAAAACCTTAGCCGATCGGCGAGTCAGAGTTAGGGGAAGGTTTGCAAGAAACAACGAGCTATGTGAGGAAGACATGGCAAACAAAAAGGATGAGAATCATCATCAAAAAGATGAGTTTTATTGTGGTGATGATTCAATCCAGTTCCAGGTAATTTTCATTATATACTGTTAATATGGATATGAAGGAAGGAGAATCTATAGATGACAATGAAATGTCATTATACCAAATAATTAATAATGCTCTTAAACATTTTTAACAACAAAGCAAGAATAATTTTTTTTTTATAATGTCTCCCTCCCTCTATCAAATTTCTGTACTAAATCTATCTTTCATGCCTAAATGCAAAAATAATTGTGACACATCCTAATTAAATTCTCAATTGATAATCCTTCATGCAGTTAAAGAACGATGAGGAAGACTGGCTGCAAGAGGCCATGGCAAGTTTGGTCTATTTATCTCATTCTTCACCGGATGATATGTAACTTAGCATCAATGATTCAAGCAGATGTGAGCTTTTCCTAAGACATGGTTTAAGTTAGTGCATGGTGAATAGGAAGAAGAGAGAAATTTCACTATAGTTATTTTCTATTGTATGCTAATTTGTTTCTTTTGATAATTAAGCACGTAGATGTGAACTCTAATTGCATGGCGGTGTAACCAGCTGCTGTAGATTGTTTAATGTTAATTTATAGGCAACTTTGTTATGGAATTTGATGGGCCTAGTTTGACTTGATACTTGGGTTGATTGAAAGATAAAATATTCCATGGAAGGAACTTTATATGTTTGAAATCGACAGAAATATTCCGATAACCTAGCTTATAAGTCACAATCTCTCAAACTGTTTGGAGTCAATTCTTGCTATTTATGTAATTCAGTCAGTGTGATGATTACTGAAAGCCACTAATCGGAAATTCTAGCTCTCATATATTCTAGTTGCATTATTGCGATGGATAGGGGGGCCTATAGGGGCGTTTTACATTTACATAGAATAAGTGAACTTTCAAATGTGCCTCGAATAAGTTACTGTTTGAGTAAATCTGGGTTTTCAAGCTTTAAGAATAACCTATTCCCCATTAAAAGTAAAAGAGAAAAGAAAGAAAGTAAAAGACAATGAACAAGCTTCTCCTTCCCATAAGAAAATCAGATTTTAATGTGCCAATGCAATTAATTAGTATTACATTTTGAAGAAAATACTACACAAGGAAAATACTAAATAAGTTTCTTTCATTTGTATTGAGATGCATATATGGACATGAGAATAATACATTTGTACTGATACTTTTTTTTGGAAAAAAAACTTAAGGTGAGGGGAAACTCTTTTCATTTCAAGAATAGAGCAACCCACCACATATATTTGGATACTCAAGGAGGATGGGAATTGAACTTGAGTAGAATATTTTATCTGGATTGAGAATGAATTTTATTTTGTTACAAAAGAGATATAAGACCTGATGTGGGAAGGGAAAAAGTAAGTTAAATAGAGGCAAGACGGCCTAAACAGAGTTTAAATCCAGAATTAAGTAATCTTCAAAGGGATTTATTGCCCATTAAACTAAGGGTCTTGGATAGATTTTAATTTTAATTTTTAATTTTTTTTAAGTGTGGACTGTGGATGGAGATTGATAATAATGTATAGCTTTTTCCATTCACTTGTTGGTGCCAATCCTGTGCATAGGAAAATGAGAAAGAGGAATTATTCTTCATTTGGTTGTGGAATATAATGTGAGAAAATTTTAGACAAAGACCTCTGGAATATAAGAAAAAAAATATGTTGGGTTATGTATCCTTTCTATTTATTACTAGATAAAAAGATGTATATTTAAAACTTTATCTCTCAGAATCCTTTTGCAATTCCTACGCTTGCTTTTTCTTTCTTTTTTTTCTTAAGATTACGAGGTATCTTTATAAGTTCTGTTCATTTGAATTGTTCATAGGATTAATTCTCATTTGTTCATAAGAACAAAAGAATTATGCGATTTTTTTATAAGAGTTATTTTTTTGAAATTTAAACTCACGTTATCATCTTAGAAGATCTAAATTGCTTATCACGTCAACCTACCTTTTATAGGTTTCTCTGCTTTTGGAAAGAACCTAAAAATGTTCTCAGCATTTTTATGATTAAAGATCAAAAGTAAAAGTGTAAAACAGCCCTAACGTTTTCACATGCATATTAATTTATTCCTCCTTCCTTGCCAATCCATACCAAAATTAAAGCCCTAGCACTTTTTCATTTAAAAAATAATTAAACAAGGAATTAAGCTATTTGTGCTTCTAATTTTGTTGGAGTTTTCTCAATTTTTAACATATTGGAAGAAAAAAAAATACTGAATTTGATCTGAACTTATATAATCGCCTTCTAATTTGCTACAACTTTATATTTAGACATTAGAAATTCTGTTTTAGTCCGTTGCTTATGGTGGGTTAAGCTTCTATTTTACAGTTAATGTGGTTGAGGATAGGTTCAAGAGTTCTTGCTTTTTTTCCTTTTATTGGCGTTAACATGGTATGCACAAATGGGTTTTCTTCCGAAACCTTAATGATTATCGAATTCAATTCTAATCCCTTGAAAGGTACGATGCGCCATGCCAAGGACGTATATACTTATCTGAACTAGCAGGCATCTTAAACGATGGTTCTTATCCTTGTTAAAATTCAAGAATATGAATAAATTTGAATTTTTCCTTGTTGTTGGAGTTTTTTTTCCAGAAAAAAAGAGTTAATCAGCATTTATTAAGCATATAATTGTAACTAATTTATAGAGAAAACCACGTAAGTGTTTAGTTTATTTTCTATTTTTCTTTTCACTTGATATGTTTTTATTCATAATTATAAAAATGTCACTTTATTTTTATTTTGTTTCTTATTTTTAAATTTTTGTAAAATAAAAAATAAAAAAAGTTATTTTTATTATTTTTTCACAAAAATTTAAAAATAAAAAATAAAATAAAAACAACGTGATATTTTTTATTATTATAAGTGAAACATATCAATTACAAATAAAAATAAAAAACAAATCAAACACCACCTACGCTTGTCACTTTCATGATAGGGACTGTTACCAACAACTTAATACTAGCTCTTTCTCTTCTTCATCTAATGTACAAATTCATAGTTCTGCATCTTAATTATGTGACTTAAGTAGGTCACATAGCTCCTGACTGTTCCAAAATATATTGGAGCCTGGCCCCTACTTTTTTGAAATGTCATGCTCTTTAAATCCCCTCTAGATGGGCGCTCTTTTCTTGGTACAACATTGCTTTTCTATGAACTATCAACTTCATATGCTTGTTAGTGGTGTCATTTTCATAGTTATCTTCCTCACTCACTGTCATCATGTTCAATCAAGACTTTTAATTAAGATATACAATAAAAGTCACACCTTAATTAGTTGAATATTTAGCATAGAATTTTTGTATTCACAGTAATCCACCAGCTAAGAGACCTAACTGTCAAGTGTGATCTAATAGCTTTAAATTAAGTTTCAATTTCTTTATAGACTGTCTGTAATAACAAAATCGCTAATATATCATTAACAATTGGCTAAAGCAACAGATGAAAGGTGTGGTATGTGCAAAAGAGTTGCAGATACTGGTGTAATTATAATATGATATACATTCCTTGTAGCTCTGATGTTTTGCATACTATGGTTGGACCATCACTCAAAAGTATTTCCTCTCAGCTTCTCTGATTTTAACTTGGTGGGGGCGTGCCCTCTACTCCATCAAAATGCTCCTTAGTCAAAATAGATCATTGATTACAAAGCTAAAGGAACACACTTTATGTGATTGAAAGTGGTATATTGTGCAGTCCTTTTCAGATTCTACCTATAAGTATTCTTGTTCTTCTAGATATCCTTGGTGGTCTGATGGTCATCTTCTTGTTCATCGTTTAGTTTGCTTTACCCATGCTTGCACCATTTTTTTACTTAAATCATGTTCTATATGTAATTTGGTCTTAAATTTTCTTACATGGGTTTATCCCCCATTAAGATCCCAATATTAACGTGGGTGTGTGCGTACTCATGTGGACATGCATACATGCTTGTTTACAAAATGAAGGGAACCAAATCCGCCTAGTAAAATCAAACTTTTATGTAAAAATGAGCTCTGAAACTAGTTTTGACAGATGTTTAATACATAAGTGGTATTGCAAGTCAAACTAGGAAGGGAAAGCAAGCGCATAAATGGTCAATATTCGGTGCTAAAAGTCATATGACAGTTTATACAAGTCCAACTTGAGCATCACTAAAGGAATGTGATTGTAAAGTGTAGCTGGATATCTCAAATTTTTTCTACTCATATAGAGGTCTGAATATAAAGGGGGGAACAAATACAAAGGAAATTATATATATATATATATATATATATATATATATATATATATATATATATATATATATATATATATATATATATATATATATATATAAGAAGCCAAATGGGTGTCCCAAGCAAGCATTCTTACAATCGTAAGAAAGCACTACTAAGCCGTAGTGACTGAAACATTCTCATTCCTCTCTAAGTTGACCCCTTGGCATTATGATTTAGAATGGATTTCCATAGTGACAGATCGAAGATTTGGTTTTGTACTCATATTGGGGTTGGAGTTTGTCATGAAAAGCAATTAGAATGTAGCAAAAAAAAAAAAAAAAGAAGGAAAAAGTTGTGATGAGTATTATTTTGAGGAATATAATAAAGTCATTCATATGTCTTTTTATTTGATATATTAAGCTTTTGGGAAAGTTAGTTTATAACATGGTATCAAAGCCTTTATGACAAAGTAGTCTAGATTAGAGCTATCAAAATGAATTATGACTCGTGAGCTAATCCGTATAACCCACCAAAAATGGTGGGTTGGGTTACTAGAAAAACGGCTCACTAAGACCTCGAGTTGATATGTGTTGGGAGAATACCTCGTTCCCTTTATCATGCGTTTGCATAAATACTAATAATTAGGGAAATCATTATAAAAACACACATTTAACGTGATTCAACCCAATATGCCTAGATCTATTGATGAAAAGAGATCAAATTCACTATGAACAACATCGAAATACAACTTTTGCACGGATATAATTGTAAACCCTCACACACTACAACTTTTACACGGATAAAGCTGTAAACCATCATTCTTCTTCTACCACAACAACTTTTGCACGTCTCAAAGTTACAAACCCTCTACAATAACAACTTTTGAGGATCACAAAGTTGCAAACCTCCACCAATGCAACTTTTGAGGGCAAAGTTGCAAACCCTTTGCCGCAATATTACTTACAATTTCATCTCCCTCATTCTCATGCCTCTATCAATTCCCCAACACAAGTATTTATAGCCCACAAGAATTTTATTGACAAGCAACTAACCCTTTTATGCTCTTTATGACTTTCCTAGTTTTCTATTATAAATAAATATCTTTCGTATAACTTGCATATCTATCATATTTATTACATATATTTTTCACATATATCAATATTAATTACAAGATATGAACCTACCAATAAAATATGAAAGCTATCAATTAAAATCTTCATATTAAGAATTTAGATCAATCCAAACAATATGACCTAACCCGCTTAACTCGCAGGTTAAGCAAGTTCGAGCCAGGTTGAATGTGGGTTGAATACGGGCCAACCTGGATTTTAATTATTAAAAAAATAAACAAGGAAGCTATTAGGGATTAAAATTAGCCATTTCGATAAACACAATAAGTAGACAATATTAAGTCGCTAAAAAGATTAAGTTTCAAGAATTTGTCAAACTCAATAATTGAAGAAGCAGTCAACTGACAAACAACAACAATATTTTGACAATTGATTCATTTAAGATCACAGAAGCCAAATGTCGAAGAATCATGCTCAAGTCAGAAGACAAGTGGATTCGACAAAAGAACAACACTTAGACAAATCACAAAGCTTCAAAAGCAAAATCTCAGATTGTTGTGAAAGCTATACAAGTGTGTCGAAGCCATTCAAGTGAAGGTCTATCAACGGCGAACCTTATGGTCGATGAGAAAAAATTTGCAAGCTGGGAAGGAGACCATGTTGGGTCCCATCACTGAATGTGAGAAGTCTCCAAAGTTGATGTTGAAAGATTAAGAACGTGCAAGGCATTATGGGGAAGATGGAAGCTGGAGAAAGGAAAGAAACCACCCATTACCAAGAGCAGTCGCTACGTAGGAAGGCCATGTGTGAATTTAATACATGATGGATAGTTGCATAATTGATACGCGTAAAATACACTAAGAGTAAGTGCACTCTATCGCAAAGTAATATAGAACTTGAGTCTCAATTGTCGATCCCACAAGGAATAAGTGTTAATTACTAAATTCGTAAAACTCTTTATTATTTAGACAATCAGATGTGAAGAGAAATTTAAATTAAAATCAGAAAATAAATAAAGAAATACAATGAATAATCAAACAATATAAAGATAATCAATTAGAGAGAGACTAGGGTATAGGATTTACTTGAATCCAATTAATTAGATTTTTACTCATTTTTAATGTAAGATAATTCTCTTGCCAATATTCTCTTATTTACTATTAAATCCCAATGGTCATGGATGAGACAATATTCTATTCCTAAATTAAATCACTTATTTGGTCATTTAGTTGAATTAATTAGGAATGCATTAAGTGTCAATTCAAGAGATGAACTAACATATTGTCAATTCTATTGGTAGAAATAAATTGATGTTTAGTCATTCACCAATCTAATCCTAAGTTTATCATATAGGTCCACTCATTGAGTGTGGATGGTCACCGGTCAAACAATGAATTAAAACATGCCAAAAGTGATCAAGTTATGATAAGAATGCAAGTAATATAATAAACCCTAAAAGAAATTACCTTAATCAAATTTGAGATCAAACCTAAATAATTAGGAAAACAAGATCCCCCATAGCCCTAGCTATGGGTTTAAATACTCATGTTCAATACAAACAAACCAATATCAAAACACAAACCCATGGAAAGAAAACCCAAAGAAAGGGGAAAACTAGAGGGAAAGAGAAATCAAAACTTCTTTTATGGTGATTATGATTTTCAAGCTTTCAAGAATTGAATCCTCTCTTCGAAGCCGTCCTCCAAGGTCTGCTACCGTGAAAGTGCTCTCTCTCAAGATTAAGGATTTTTTGCGCGTTGTTCCTATGTTGCATTATGGCGTAACTTTTCTTATTTATAAAAAATAACGTGTGCTGTTACTCGACTAGTGCTGGCTTCCGGGCGCTCAAGTGCTAAGCCACTAATCTAGATACGCGCTGTGTAATGCGTTGCGTGCTCAAGAGCTGCCTTCCCAGCGCTCAGGTGCTGGGACACTGAAACACCATTGCTGTATTCGCTTTGAACACTTGGGCGCTCCATTCCCAACGCTTAAGCGTTGGACGCCTGATGATATTTCTTCTTCTTCTTGCTTCTTTCAATGCCCAGTCTTCTCTATGTGTAATTACTTACCAAAAACACATAAAAACACGTAATAAAAACAAAATAAAAAAATGATAAAAACATGAGAAAACTTGAGAATAAAATTTAATAAAAAAATACCAAAATGGATAAAAAAAACTAAGGAATTGAACCATAAAAATATGAGATATTGAAGATTCATCAATGACTGCCAGGTGGTAGCATCTTAGGGGCTATAGAGTTAAAATTTAGGTGTCAAAGGGAGAGACTAGTTGCATATAAATAGAAGATAAAATGAAATTCACCAACCTAGTCCATCTACTTGCGAGACACCATATACTTCTTATAGTTCCTAAGTCCCTAGTGTGACGTTCACGGATTGACGAGCTAATAGTCAAGTATGGCCGCCACTTTAGATTCACATGCCTATCTATGTTTCAATATTTATCTTTCTATAATATGTACTTTTTACATTCCAGTTAATGCAATTCCTTTCTGTTCAAGTTCGTTCATGTTCTCTCATGTTCTTACTTATTTAGCATTCGATTTCTTTTCTAATTTTGCATTTTACATGCTTTTAAGGTTAATTTCCATGGGTTTTACCTTTCTGCAAGTACCTTTTAATCTTTTACCTTTCTGCATATTTTTGCCCTTTGCATTTACTTTCTGCATTAGTTTGTTTTTCGTGTTCTTGAATGTTCATGTATTTTTTGGACTTTTTCATGCTTTAATCTTCACCTAAACAGTACAAAAATGACACTCCAAATATGTTTTTGTTAGCATATTGCATTAACATTGACATTGGTATTTACTTTTTGCCAATTTTGTCAGTTTACTTTCTGCAAGTTTACTTTCGACAGTCATTTACTTTTGACATTTACTTTATTTGTCATTTACGTCTCTTGTCAGGTTCACTTTCAGTAAGTTTACTTTCGACATTTTCTTACCTTAAGTTTACTTCCAGTAAGTTTATTTTGATGCACTTTTTGTATTAACATTTCGTTTTCATTTATTCACGTTCATACCTAATGGCTAACTCTTTTTGGATATACCCTTTTATTGACATTTGGCCGATCAATGGTTGCTTAACCTTTGACGTCAGAATTTTACCAATCTCCATAAAGTTGAGGGTCCTATTAGGATTCAATTCGCTCCTAGATAATAGATTTTGAATCAAAAGAGTAGTCAATACCTTTGATGAAAAAGTACCATAACCACCAGGACTTCAATTGAAACCCTAAAGCTTCTGACCCCCTTTCTCTCTCTCAACTCATTCTTATATTCTCTAAACCACCACTACCACCCCACCCCATCATCGGCCACATTTTCTATATGTACTGGCCACCACCAGGCGCTAGCCAGCCAACAAACTTAAATGCACCACCACCTAACAAGTGCTCGCCATCAAATAAAGGAAGCCGTGAGCCCATTTTGCATGAGCCATTGTCTTCGCCGAGGTTAGAGGAAGTTGCATCGTCGAAGTTGTAAAGCTACCATTAGAGCCAGTTGACATTGAACCAGAAGCCACAGGCAAAGATTTTGAAGTTATAGATCTACTATCAGAGCTCGTCATCGTCAGGTTAGAATCCACCTTCGAATAAGCTGCAGTTCGTGCTTAGTTTCTCTCTCTTTCTCTTCTACACAAACCCATAAACAGTGAATCCCATATTCCTATCCACAGTCGAAGTGCCATCATTTAGTTTTCTATTTTTGTTGTTCCTTTAGATTTCCCTCTCAATTAGAGAGATTAGAACTTGTTAATAAAGTTAAATTGTTTCAATGTTAGATTCGATGGTTGTAATCACTGAATCTATCCACTCCATGCTCAACTCTCACTCATACCAATTTTTTGTTTCTATAAATTTGGTGTTTGTTATTTGGTTTCATTGAATCTAGTTATTTACTCTTTTTTCTTTTTTCTTTTTTTTTTGATGGGCCAACCCGTTTAATCTACCAACTCTGGTAGGCTGAGCTGGGTTAGTCATTTTTAAGCTCACCATCAAAGTGGGCCAACCCGTCTCGACCCACTTTTAGACCAACCCATGGTGAGCTAACCTAGGTGAGCTAGTTTGACCCATTTTGACAACTCCAGTCTAGAGTTTGTGGAAATAAGTTTGCCCCAAATGGTTTTATATGTTAAGTTTTGATGATGACAAATACAAGACAAATAGAATAATGCTTATGCTTGATAAATGTGCTTAATGTGATATATTGTATCATGCATGATATGTACCTTATCTAGTTATATTTTACTTAATAATCATGCAATATGATATATGTAACATTCATCATATAGTATATCCAATAATGCTTTATATGAGTTATAAATGAATTAATATTGGATTTGACCTTTGTGCAATATGTTCTGTTGCATCCTACACAGAGCATATCTATTAATAATTGTTAAATGACTTATTTGGTTATGTCTATGAAAGTTTTATATGCATGTTAAACTAACTAAAGCTATATATTTATGAATCATGCATATAAAAATATTGAATTATGTTTTTGGACTAACTATGTTTGTTTAAGTGAGCAATACTTTACAGGATGGTCTAAATACCAAGAGTGAGCTTGCAACAAGAAAGCAATAGATATATATTAAGCTCAACACAAGGAGAATGTGATTAAAGATATGTCTTTAAAGATTTGTCTTGATGATAACACACATGATGGGAAGACCAAGTCCAAGATCTTTTAAGGATAGCTTTAGGACTTAGAGTCTCTTTGTTCGAGGATCTCTTTGGATATCTCCTAGTGCATGAAGATAAAACAAAAATGTTTTTCTTAAACTTATACCAAAATTGTTTTGATCTTGAAAATAACTTAAAAATATTTTGGTGTTTTTGATAAACTTTCTGGAATGTTTTTTAAGCTTTTATAACTGTTTTATAAATTGAGTTATTCGAATAAATCATTGATTATTTGAATAAAGCTTTAAATTTGTTTGCTGCGTGACTTTGTGCGTCAAAGTGTTATTCGAATAACACTCCTGTTATTCGAATAAAACCTTTCAGCCTTCTCTGTTTTCTAAACTGATATTCGAATAACAAGTTAAGTTATTCGAATAATAGCTTTTAATCTTGCTGAAAGCTTCTGTTTTCTAAAAAGGCTATTCAAATAAACCATTGTCTATTCGAATAAAAGGGCCTCCAGAAAGGTTTCTCTCAAATGAGTTATTCGAATAACTCAGTCGTTATTCGAATAATCCTAGTTTTTCAGAACTCTGATTTTAGCAGAGTTATTCGAATAACACATTAGTTATTCGAATAACCCATATCAGTTTGGTTTTCTCAAAGCTTTTATAAACAGTGGTATTCGAATATTGATTTATGGTATTCGAATAAATACGTCTTTTACGAATACTGATATGGAAACAAACGGCCATATTCTCGTAATAATTATGGTTTTAATTACACCCAACGGCTATTTTCTTTCTAACTCTATAAATAGAGACCGTGAGTCTCATCTGAATAGTGCCCAGCTATCCGTTTAATTTGCGTTTGCTCTGAAAAATGTGATTTATATTTTACGCCTACTTTCTGTGCTTTTTTTGCTGAAACTTTGAGATATCCTTTGAGAGCCTCTTAGCACTTCAATTTGTATTACCTACTCTGAGTGAGAGTTTCTATTCATCTATATTTCTATTTTTCTATATTGAGGGTGAGGTATCCTTCAAGGTTTGTAAAGGGGGTGAGGTATCCCTCTAAGGTTTGTATAAGGGTGAGGTATCCCTGCAGGCTGAGACTTTAGCACAAGGGTAGAGTTTCTCTGTGTATGAAAAGTGCTCTTTTATGTAACAGTCGCAAGCACCTATTGAAGCTTGTACATATAGTAAAAAATCTCGAACTGTGTTTCGGGGACTAGATGTAGATCACAAGTGGTTGGTGGTCGAACCAGGATAAATATCGTGCCTGCTCTTCTTCTCTTTATCTCCTTATTTTTATGCAATTTATATTATTGCACATTTATTTATTTGTTGTTCTTAAAGTTTTTATTCTTTATCTCGCAATTCTTTCTCTTTTATTTAATAGCTTAAATATTTGTATTTATTTCAAGAGCATTTGTGAAAAGTTTTTAATACCCAATTCACCCCCCTCTTGGGTAATGGTTGCCATGACTAACGGAGTTCAATTCTTGTTGCCCCCATTTTTTAAAATTAAAGTTGGATTTTAGCACATGATAAAGATGGGCTTGTACATTATCTACACTTCAAGCCTAAAAGACTCTTGCATGAGAAGGCCTATTAGAGATATAATAAAGTTATTTATGTGTCTTTACCTAATAGTATAAGCTTTTAGGAGAGTTGGTTCATGACAATTACAAACAAAGAACATTGATATCATTGACAACTTTGAACAATAATATACAAGAAAAAATGAACTACTTCACCAAATATTGTAAATTTTTGTAATTAAGAGATGATCAACTTGTTGCCATTGGAGTGTTCAATTTGTTTGATTTATGTCTCCTTCTATAAGTTGTGTTTAGGTTAGCCTTATATCAATTTTATAAATTTAAGTTAGCTATTGTGATAGAATTTCCAAAATAACAGAAAATACAACTCTCTGCATGTTCACCGCTCAAGTGGTCACAAACCAGTGCTTAAACACCAGTTACTTTCGCTCATTTACAGTGAGCGTTTAAGCACCTATTGGTCCAATAAAATATCAAATTTTTGGACATTCACTGCTTAAGCGGTCACTTTCCACCGCTTAAGGTAGTGTGAGCATGAGAAATGGGCTTCTCTGGACCTTTACCACTTAAGCGGTCAAAAGCCACCATTTAAGCGGCGGAGTGTGCATCAGAAATTATGACCGCTCCGGGTGGTGCGCAATTAAGCGATCAATCTTTAGCGGTTAAGCGCTTTGAACATGAGTATAAAATCTTTGAAATAGTGTGTCTATTGTTATTCACGATGAAAGGTTATGAAGGGAAGTTAAGTATGAAGGGTTGTGCCTCTTATAAAGAAGTCTCTCAACCTCTATATAAGAACATGATCCACTAATAGAATCTCCAATTCCATCTCAAGTTTTCTTCTAATGCAAAGGAAGTTTATTTGAGAATCATCCTTCTATAAAACATTATTGGTTCCATTAACTTGATTGTGTTAGTGCAAAGCAAATCAATTGTTCTTCATTGTATCCTAAAGGAAATTTGTTGTTATCCATTTGCATCCAGTAAAAGGACTAGTAAGGGCGAATTAAACTTAAAGAAAAGTGTTGAAACACGCCTTGAAGATCTACACCAAACCTTCATCAGTATTTACTGCATAATTCTCTAGTTTTATTGGTTTTGAAGAAGATTTTCTTACAATCTTTAGGTTTAATTCTTCTCTTAGTTTGCAACACTGGCAACATTAAGGGGGAGGATTTCAGATTTTGTGAAATTGGAGAGGTTTGATGGAGGAAACTTTCTGATATGGCAAAAGAAAATGCACTTCCTTCTTACAACTTTTACAATTATGTATGTGTTGACTACTCCAAGGCCAAAAGAAAGCAAAGAAGAAATCGTGGTAGAGACTCATGCAAGGCATAAATTGGGACAATGATGATTACATATGCACTGGCCACATTTTGAACAGGATGTCAAATTCTTTATTTGATACATATTAGAACAAATGGAATGCAAATGAACTTTAGGAGAAGTTGGAGGCAAGATACATGATAGAACTCAGAAGATGCTACAAATACGAAATCCTTGGTTAATCCTTTTAATAGTTATAAAATTATTGATGGTAGATCTATTATGGAACAATTGCACAAAATAGAATGAATTCTCAAGCAACATAACATGTATATGGATGAAGCCATTATTGTCTCCTCAATTATATACAAACTTCCTCCTTTATGGAAAGACTTTAAGAGAAGTCTACAACATAGAAAGGATGAAATCTTTCTTGAGCAATTGGGTAATCACCGTCATCTTGAGAAAGAGTATCGTAGACAAGATGATACTAAAGAACAATCTACTCATAAGAAAGTTCATGTGATGGAAGAAGGGAAGTCCAACAAATCCTCAAAGAAAAGGCCTTGAAATTTTGAAGAATCTTATACAAGTAATAGTGGTAACAACAATGGTAACAACAACAATGGCAAAAGAAAAAAAGAAAAAGAAAGTTAGTTGCTACTATTGTGTAAAGCCTGGACATTTCAAGAATAAGTGTCGTCTTCTAAAAAAAAAAACAAGGAGAAGGATTCTAGTTCAAAAAGAAACCTTGCTGCAGTCATATCCGAGATTAGCATGATTGAAGATGTTGGTTCATGGTGGATATATTTTGTTGCCACCTACCATATGTGCACGAACAAAGATCTCTTCAAGATAATCAAAGAAGAAGATTGGGCTGTTCTATACATAAGTAACGCTTCAATTGTCCAAGTTAAGGGCAAAATGACGGTGGAACTAGAATTCACTTCTGGAAAAGTGCTTACTCTTACTTATGTATACTACGTACCAAATGTTAGATAGAGAAAGAATTTAGTTTCTATACCCCTACTTAATAAGTATGGATTTAAGTCTGTATTTGAGGGAGACAGGTTTATTCTCTCTAGAGGTGGCATGTTTGTATGGAAATGGTATCTATGTGAGAACATATTCAAACTAAATGTTATTAATAATGATGATTTTCAGCTTATATTTTTAAGTCTCTTGATTTATGGCATAATCATTTAGGACATGTTAATTTTAGAAAATGAGATGATATGATGAAATTGGATTTGATTCCAAAATCAAAGATAAACTCATAAACATGTACAATTTGAATGCTAACAAGGATAACTATGCATCTATTTCCAATAGTAGAAAGAAATTCTAAGGTGCTAGACTTAATACATTCTAATGTATATGATTTGCATGGTTAGCCTACTATAGGTGGTAAGAAATATTTTGCAACCTTCATAAATTATTGTACTAGGTACTATTTTACATATTAATGCATTCAAAAGATGAAGTGTTAGATAAGTTTAAGATTTGTAAGGCTAAAGTAGAACTTCAACATAAAACTTTCATTAAGTGTATAAGGTCTGATAAAGGAGGAGAATATTATGATCCTAATTATTTTGAGTTCATTGAAATAATATACATGAAATAATTGCACCATACTCCCCACAATAGAATGGTGTTGCAGATAGGAAAAATAGGGTGTTGAAAGAAATGGCAAATGCCATGTTATCCTATTCTGATCTAGGAAAAGGCTATTAAGGGCAAGCTATATTGATAGCTTGTTATATTTTAAATAGAGTTCTAAATAAAAGGAACAAAATAACCCCATATGAATTCTGAAAGAAAAGAAAGGCCAACCTTAAACATTTTAAGGTTTAGGGCTGTAGAGTAATAGTAAAGGTTCCTGAACCCAAAAGAAAGAAATTGGGTGAGAGGAGAATTGAATGTATATGCTTGAGTTATGTTGAAAATATGAAAGCAAACTGTTATTGTACGTAAGTGAATCCAATAGCTCGTATTCTGTAAAGACAGTAACTGAGTTTAGGGATGCAATATTTCAAGAAGACATATTTAACTCAATTATAAGACCCAAAGTCAATGTTAACTCTAATGAACGCGAACATGATCCAAAGAATAATGTATCAAATAAGGATACATTAGAAAGTTTTGAGCCTAGAAGAAGTAAAAGAATTAAGAAGATAAAAACATATGGAATAGATTTGTTCATGTTCCTAGTTGAAGTGACAAGAGACTCCATGCATAGAGAGTCATGCACCACTATGCTACAATATAGAAAGTGATCCAGAAACATTTGAAGAGGCAATGAAATCTCAACATGTAGCTTTCTAGAAAGAAGCAATACAAGATGAAATGGACTCAATAATGGAGAATAAAACTTGGAAACTACTAGACCTCCCATATGGTTCCAAGCTTATTGGTAAGTGGATTTTCAAAAAGAAAATGAAGGTAGATGGAACCATTGATAAATTCAAAGCAAGACTAGTTGCTAAGGGGTTTACACAAAAGGAATGAGTTGACTATTTTGATACATATGCATCTATAGCAAGAATTGCTACAATTAGAGTGTTATTAGCACTCGCTTCCATCTATAAATTTTTTATTCATCAAATGGATGTTAAAACAACATTCCTAAATGGTGAGTTAGACAAGGAAGTGTATATGAAGTAACCTAAAGGGTTTGTTGCTCTTGGTCAAGAAAATAATGTTTGTAAACTAGTTTAGTCCTTGTATGGACCTAAGAAAACCCCTAAGCAATGGCATAAAAAATTTGATGAGGTTGTTCTTGATAATGGATATAAAATAAATGAATTTGACAAGTTTATGTATAGTAAATTTCATAAAGGAAAATGTGTCATGATTTGCTTATATGTAGATGACATGCTAAACTTTGGAACTAATTTAGATGAAGTAGAAAACACTAAAAGATTCTTGTCTAGAAATTTTGATGTAAAGGATATGGATGTAGCAGACATACTCCTAGGAATTAGGATAACTAGAGATGGCAGTAGTCTAGGACTATCTCAATGTCATTACATAAAAAATGTATTAACGAGATTTGATCATTTTGATTGTCATCCTGTTGCTACATCATTTGACTCAAATATTAAGTTAGTGCCAAATAGTGGTTGCCTGGTTGCATAACTTGATTATGCAAACAAAATTAGATGCTTGATGTATGCTATATATGACATGTACATGACTAGATATTTGCATATATCGTTGGTAGATTGAACTGGTATACAATCAATCCAAGTAAGGACCACTTGCATACTGTTCAAAGAGTATTAAAATGCTTCAAAGGAACAATTAATTATAGCTTAACCTATAATGGTAATCATTTGGTCTTAGAAGGTTATTCGAATGCCAGTTGGGTAAGTTAGAAACTTTAGCTGTGGCAGGTAAAGCTAAATGACTTAGAAACTTGCTTCATGATATCCCAATATGGATGAAACTAATGGCATTAATAACACTACATTGTGATGGCCAATCAACACTTTCAAAAGCATATAGCCAAGTGTATAATAGAAAGTCTAGACACATTAGAGTAAGACATAGTTATGTGAAAGACTTAATTACAAATGGAGTGATATCTGTTATTTATATAAGGATAGAACGGAATCTTATAGATATTTTAACAAAAGGATTGACAAGGGTTTTGATGCAGAAAGCATTAATAGGAATGGGTCTCAAGTCTATATCATAAATAATCACCAATGATGGAACCTCAACTCACACTTGAGTAGCATCAAGTTTGAGTTCAATGAGAAAAGTACATCATTAAAGTGATTACAAGTACTTACTAAAATATATCCATCCCAAGGTAGAAAGTAATTAGTCCTATAAGTAAATAAAAAGGAAGGTTGAGCTTTGCTCTTAATAGACTTATAACACATATATTTGCTGAAGTGATTATAATGGGGGCACTTCTGTTAAAGTCTACCTATATATAGGAGTGTGAAGTGGGGTTGCTTTTTGGAGTTAAGGGTTTGACTCTTAAAGCGCTCATGAAAAGTATACAAGACATAAGGCCACATTAAATGTGTCACATTAAATATGATAATCAATGGTGCCGAGTTCTTATGTGTAAGTAATGCATGCTAGTTCATATGGATTACATGGCTCAAAGTTTGCCTACCATTGTATTTTGAATTAGTGAAACTTATGACTTACTAAGTAAAGGTTCAAATCACAATATACCTTTATCTAAAGCATGGGATTTTCATATTGATAAGGATTTGGATTTATTTTGAAAATGGTGAGAGATTGAGAGGATTTCCAAAATAGCGGAACATATACAACTCTCTGCATGTTCACCACTTAAGCGATCACAAACCAATGCTTAAGCAATTGTTACTTTCACTCACTATAAAGTAAATGCTTGAGCACTCAGAATCGAGTGCTTATGCATCCAGTGGTATAGTAAAATATCAAGTTTTTGGATATTCACCACTTAAATGGTCCCTTTCCACCGCTTAATTAAGCAATGATGTGAGCACGAGAAAGAGTCATCTCTGGACCTTCACCGCTTAAGCAGTCAAAAGCCACCGCTGTGTGCATTAAAAATTATGACTATTCTAGGTGGTGCATGATTAAGTGGCCAATTTTTAACGCTTAAGTGCTTAGAACATGAATAAAAAATCTCTAAAATAATGTGCTTGTGCTTGTTCATGATTAATGGTCATGAAGAGCAGTTATGTATGAAGGGTTGTGCCTATTATGAAGCAGTCTCTCAACCTCTACTTAAGGACATAATCCACCAACAGAATCTCCAATTTCATCTCAAGTTTTCTTCTAATGTTTTCTTCTAATGCGTAGGAAGTTGATTTGACAATTATTCTTCTATAAAATATTATTAGTTTCATTAGTTTGATTGTGTTAGTATAAAACAAATTAAGTGTTTTTTATTGTATCCTAAAGAAAATTTGATATTATCTATTTACATATAGTAAAAGAACTGATGGGAAAAATTAAACCTAAAAAAAAATATTGAAACATGCCTTAAAGATCTGCACCAAACGTCTGCATAATTCTCTAATTTTGCTGATTTTGAAGAACATTCTCCTACAGCTAGCAGCATTAGGTCCTTGAAGAGTATAAGTAGGCATCTCTTACAAGGATACTCATTAAGTTCATTGTCCCTTCAAGCCAAAGGACGGCTAGATTATAGTGAAGTGGGATCAGGTGCAGAACAGTTGATGACTTGGAAATCATTTTTCAACTGTTGCCCCTTAAGTATCTTTGACACTAAACCCAGACACAAATTGAAATCAAAATTATCACGAAAGCTTTGTCGGTGACAAGTGCATGCATGTCTTATCATGCCTCCGACTATGACCCACAGAAACTATAAGAAGAAAAGAGTGCCACAAACTCAAGACTCAAGCCCCAATGGATTTGCAGAAAAAACTATGCATTTATAATCCGTTGACTAGTTTTTCTTTTTCCTTTTTCCTTTAATTTTCAATTACTCAAACCCAAATATGAGGACAACATTCTTGCAAGCAATTTCGAAAGTTCTTTCGGTGACCCTATATCTTTATTATACCACGAGCACTGTACTTTTTGGTTCACTACTTATGGGTTATAGGATAGGGTAGCATATCAATGTTGCAATCATAACAATTTATATGGGACCAAAAGTCTAGCACCAAGCAACTACAGTTGACATGCAAAGATTCTTGTTAGTTTTGCTGACCAGAAAATAATACCAAGTTTGTCTTAGTTCTTCTCTTCAATTTTCTTTTGCTGTTGGATATAAGAGTTTCTCAGACTTTCTTATGATATTAATATATCAAGTTTACAAAGTCTTGGTTGGAATCTCAATTGATAATGAGTTTGTTTGTTGTTTTGGAAATTTTGCTTTCAAACACAGTACGCCTGAATTGGTTTATGTATAAGGAAAGCAATCACACTGAATCATGACAATGGTTGATTATTTGCTGAGAAAATTTTCACTTGAACGGCTTTTCAGAAAAAAGTCGGGGACTAAATTGGAATTATGAGAGAATTTCGCTAATTAGTTCTGTTATTTTCACATCAAAATTTTACATTATTTTTGCACTATCGCATAACAAGGAGTTTATATTGCTTGATATACTAATGACCTATTTCTAGTGTTTGACAACGGATTACTAGCTTTTGAAAACAGGTTTGGTCCGTTAACCAATTTATACATATTAATAATTAATAATTGAATCATTATTAACCAGTGCAAAACGGTGAAAAAATTTTGGTGTGCAAACATTTTTGTTTGCTAATTTACAGAACCAAGGTACAAAAGTTATGGGAATGAGATGCATTGTAGAGTTGTTAGACTTATTATTTTACATTTTTAATTAGCGTTTGCTTTTGTTGTTATTTTAACTAGATTTTGTACTCATGCATGGGTAAATTAGAAATTAAATGATAAAAATAAAAATAATTTAAATAAAAATAATTTTATTAAATAAAAATGATTTTATAAAAAATATTTCAATAAATTAATTTTATTGACAATTATTAATAAATTAATTCAATTTATATTTGTGCGGCTCAAAAAAAAAAAAGCCAAATGATAAGCAGTCTAGAGCTCAACCAAAAATGCACTTATAGTAAAAGAAAGTTCTTGTATCCTAAATAAGTATAGTCTCAAAATTAATATATGTGATGAAATCTTATAAAATAAAAACAATTTTCATGTAAAAGAGGAAAGTTTATCAATTGCTGGTTTTGCATGCTATATTTCCATTTTTTTAAAATATAAAGCAAAAATTATCCTAATTTTTAGACTTGGTACAATTAAATTTGTCTTAGACTCGGAGTTTTTTTCCTTATTACTATTTTTATTTTTATTTATAATGAGTCTCTATAGAAAAAAAGTTACCAGCTTTTTCTGTCAACGTGTTGTGAAAATGAATTTTCATCTCAAAAGTTATTTTGGGCCTCTACCAATAATTTTGATGCATTTATGAGTTTATGTAGTTTTGCAGCATAAAGTTGTGATTTTGGACCAAAGTCGTTTTGATAAGATATTATTCCTAGTCATGGTGTTTGCTACCTGCATTGAAGATTCATTTCTATATCTGATTTTCTGTTACACAATTTTTGTTTTCAAAGATCAGACATTTGATGCATATTTCGTTGAAAAAAAAGATGCTTCTGGAATTGTACTTAAGGAGTGGTGGGGTGTGGATTTCGAAATTAAGAACCATGCTGCGAAGATTTCTCAGCTTGGTACTTGATTTAAAACTCTTATCCCATAGTAAGATAACAATGAATGCTTCCTAAATTTTCTTAATCTTCCTTCTTCATGTGTATTAGAGGTAAAAATAAAGATTTGGCAATTCGTCGATTAGATGATAGTATTGAAGAAATTTTTTAAGTATTGAGCCGACAGAAATGCTAAATGGTGAATTCGACAGAAGTATTAAATAGAAAGACTCTAATGTGGCAATTAAGTATTGATGTCGGACAGAAGAATAATTTAATAGAAAGATTGTATTGAGTCGACAAAGAATGGTCAAAGCAGTTAAGTGTTGGTCCTGGAGGAAAGTGGGTATATGCTGGTGGCATAACTGTCAGGATGTGTTAGAATTTTAGGGTGTCAGTTATTTTGTAATTTTGTCTATAAATATCAGTAGTCACGATGTAAAAAAAGGAGTGCTGATACATAATCCTAACATCTCAACTCGAGCAGATTAAGGAATTCTGATCCAAGTATGTCTTCCCTTTTCATTTCAAGTCATTTACATTAATACAATGTTCTTTTTAATTCCTTTACTTTTCAGTCTTGTCCTTTTAATTTCCTTTACATTTCTTCGTACTTTTACTTGCTTTTCTTTATTGTTTTTCTTTTAAATTTTGCACCATTTACACGCTTTCAACTAATTTTTCGCATTGTTAAATTTTTGTTCAGTTTCTTTAAACTTCTTTAATCTTTTCAAAGTTTCTTTTCTGCATTTTCTATTTATTTATTTCGAATCTCGTAAATCCTTCTTGTTTGCCTTTAAAACCATTTTTACAACTAGATTACCACGTAACTCTAAGCTCATATTCGTTTTGATACATTTATTTGTTTGTTGGAATTGCTACTAAGTCATAGGAAATGGTTTTATCAGTTTAAGAAGTGGCAGATTTATCTACTCTTTTCAAAATACGCAAACCATGAGTAATGTAAGTAGTCAGGCGTCGGATATACCTTCGACAACAGTTACTGGGGCATCTTCGACCGTCGCTAGTACTGGTTTGGTGGATGATGTTATAGCAACTGGTGCTCTTCGGAGTAATCCAGTAGTAGAACAAGTGTTGCCTGGAATGACTCAGTCATCGCCGAGTCAGCCAAGTAATCAAAGTAAAATAAATTTAAATTCAAGGTTTGTGCCCCAGTATGGATTGCCACTGAATTATGTGCCTCCTATGCTGGCACAAATGGAACTTGACTCCACTTTGACTGATACTATCGGCCAATCAATAACTTCACAAGGCCAATCACAGATAAGTTTGGCCTTGGTAATTTTTGGTAGCCAAGGAGTAGGGGTTACAAGTACAAGCAATCCAACTCTCTTTCGACAGGAGAGATTGAATTTGGGACCAGTTTTTCCAAATATGTCGAGAGATAATCCCCAGAGTATAATAGGGCCAACCGTGAATTCTTTGTCCAGCTTTCGACAACAAATGGATGAAAGCAACCATAACATGGTACACATGTTTACTCAGCAAATAGGTGCTGTGATTAGGCCAATCATGAAAAATACAAATAATGCTTGCAGTGCATTGGCCCAACAAATGGCAAGGTTGAATCAAGCCTTGAGAGTAGGTGATTTGGCCAATGGCAATAGTCAAGGAACCCAACCTGAGGTAAATAGAGAAATGGTTGCACCTCAGGAAAATGGAGGGCAAGTTCAACAAAATTTAGATCAACCTGGGCAAAATGATCAGCCACGCTTGAAATATGCAAATGTCCATGTGCTTCGTCGAGGAGATGAAAATCAAATGGCTAGAAATGATGTAGCCATGAGATTGCTTCGACAAAATCTTGGGGGGCACCAAGTAGTTGAACAAAATGGAAACCAAGTAGTGGAACAAGTGCTGAATAGATTTGGGTGTAATGTCGGATATGCCAATCAACCCTATTTTGTTTCAGCCTTTCCTGAATGGGTACAACAAGCAGAGTTGCCTAGAGGAATTAAGATTCCTAAACTCTTTAAGTTTGCAGGAAAAAGTGGGGAATCGACCGTCGAACATATTGCACGGTTTACAATAGAGATGGGGGAGTTGGCTACTATTGAAGGCCTTAAAATGAGATTCTTCCTAAGTTCCCTTACAAAGAATGTTTTTTCCTGGTTCTCGACATTGAGACCAAACTCAATCCATTCCTGGGCTCAATTGAAAAGATGTTTTTATGATCAATTCTTTAGAGGAGATCTAAAAGTAGGACCTATAGATCTCTTTAATATCAAAAGGATGTATAATGAAACTGTCGATGACTATCTTGCTAGATTTTGACAAACGAGGAGTAGATGTTTTACCCCTATACCTGAAGTCGAAATAGTAAAGATAGCTGCAGGTGGTTTAGATTATTATATAAGAAAGAAATTAATGAATCAACATTTGGTTGATCTTGCCCAACTAGGTGAAAAAGTTAGGCAAATAGAACAACTAAAAGTTGAAAAGATTCAAAAACAGAAAAGATTTCTTAAAAGAGAAAAAGGTAGCATTTGTCAGATTAAGTGAATCTGACAATGAGTTTGAAGGTAGCGATGATGAGTTCAAAGTTAACATTGCTGAACTTCAGAACGGTCCTCCTTATGTTTGTCAGGCCTTACAGCCTACAAGAAATAAGGAGAAAATGAGTTATGTCAATAGGAAAACATATACATTCGACGTAACCAAAGCTGACAAGATTTTTGATTTGTTATTAAAAGATAAACAGATTAAACTGCCAGAGGGTCATAAGTTACTAAAGTTTGATGAAATAAAAAATTGAAAATATTGTAAGTTTCATAATAATTTCAGTCATGTTACTAATGAATGTGTTCGTTTCAGAGACATAATCCAGAAAGCAATAATGGATAGGCGATTGAAGTTTGCCGACAAGCCTAAAGTGGATATGAAAGTTGATACAGATCCATTTCAAGCTGAAGTATCTTGTGTTGATCAGCAAGTTCCTTTAAATGTTGGGATGCTCAACATAAGGAAGTTGCAAGAGTTCGACGTGGATACAAAGGATGCAACCGACATATATCCAAAGTCAGGTGAGTCTCTCGAGGCATTTCTTGAGAGAAAGAAAGAAGATGGCAAGGTAAGGTTGTGCCCAAGATGTAACGCAGTATACGATGAGTTCGCTACGAAGAAAGCTGCTGAAGAACAACCAAGTGTCTAGCAGGGTAAGAAAAAGGTTCTCGACAAGAAAACCTGGAAACCACAAAAACCTTTTCATGCTTTAAGGCCAAAGCCAGTCTACATGCCTAGGCCTAACATGAATGGATGGTTAGTGGAACCACATGAGCTTGTGGGAAGCAGAGGTTATGTTAGGCCAATTAAGACCAGAGTGCCACCTTCCAATGTTTTCGTGGATAGATAGATAAAGAATTCTGTAATGGCTAGATATACGTATTTTTGACGAAATGTGCCTGCCAGGAGGAGTAACTTTCAGAGGGATCAACCTTTTTGGAATGAAGACTACAAGAATGGTAGGATCAATCCAGGAAAAACCTCGATTGGTTAAGATGTAGCAGGGCCGTCAAAGGTTCTTCCCATATCGAAGAGTAAGAAAATGAGATTGCAGAGATTAATACAAGTACAAAAGAGAAGAGATATGGCTGAAGTTTTAGTGATCAAGGAACAGCCCACAGAAACGGGTTGCCTTGTGGTCGAAAACAAGCCAGTTCCAAATCACACTACAAGAAATTAGGAAAACAGCGAGGGAAAGTTTCCTCGCTTTTTTTTCATCGCTAATTAGCGAGGGAAAGTATTCCCTCTCTAATCCGTCTCTAGAAAATGTATATCCTCGCTAATCCTCTCTAATACCTCGCTAATATTCCTCGCAAAATGGCGACGGAATTTCCTCGCTATTCGTTCGCTAAATTAGTTACTAATTTTGTCAATTTCCTCGCTAATCCCTCTCTAATCCCTCTCTATTATTTCCGTCTCTATTCCTCGCTAATCCCTCTCTAAATTCCCTCGCTAATGCCTCGCTAATCCCTCTCTAATCCTCGCTAATGGTTTGTAGTATTCAGTCGCTATTTCCTCGCTAAGTCCTCGCTAAAATTGCCTCGCCATTTACTCGCTATTCCCTCGCTATATTAACCCTCGCTATTTCCTCGCTATTCCGTTGCTATTTACAATGTGAGTTTTCTGTCGCTAATCCCTCGCTAATGAGGTAAAATTTTTTAATAACCTATTTATATATATAACTTTCCGTAAAATCTGCGTATCAAACCACAATCCAACAAACATAAATCCAGCAAACAACAATCCAATAATTATAAAATGCTATAACAAAAAACTTCTACAAAATAATCCAATAATATAGTTGAAAGTTATACAAATGTAACAATAAGAATAAAAAATAACAATCAGTCTAAATTATCTTCGTCTTCGTCTTCGTCTTCCTCTCGACCCTCCCTCGCCTAAATCTTGTGATGGTGGTTGTGGAGCAACATTTGTTGATCCGATCGTAGATAGAAACGATTGGAAGGGCGCCAACATAGGGACAAGTTGACTCGGACAAACGAAGCCATCACTTGCAGCCACTGCTTTGTGTTTACAACTTCAGATATGTCTTGTGTCAACGGTGTAGAGTGGGAAGGACCCGCAACCGAGGAGGATGAAGTTGGCCTGGTGTTATTACCAATGTGCAAGCTGTTACCTATGCCATGCACACGTCCCTTCTTGTTGGGACCCGCCGCATCCAACCAAACCTCTGGGTCAACCATAGGGTGAGAGGAAGAGTTTTCTCCATATTTTTCTATCATTGCGGTGTCATATGACTCCTAAAAATAACAAAACAAGAAAAATATTAACAAAAAAATGAACAATCTATAAAATATATATGACTGGTGAATAGGAACAAGACACTTACAATAAAATTCCTCGAGCGCTCAGAAACATAGCTTCCGTCTTTCTTTTTATGAACTTTTGCATACAGATCTCTGTAAGAAACCTGATGCTTTAACTCTGCCTCCTGTAATCGCATATGGAAGAATATTATATAATAAAAATATATCAAAAGTAAGGTAATCCCTCTAAAATACTATGTCATACTCAAGATAGGCAAATAACTCAAGTAATTACAACATGTTCATACACAGATGCTTATCATTAAAACTTTAATTGAGGAAGTTATATTACCATCTTGCTCTTGTGTTGACCAAAGCTTATCGACCCGCCTGTATGCTTCAAGGCATCAGGCATGACTGCCCTATTCCTTCGGGCAGCTGCAGACCTCATCATCCATTTATCTGTCATCCAAATGTCGACCAGGCTATCCCACACTTCCGTCCTCATTCCTCTGGGCCCATGCCCCTTAATATCAGATAAGTTGTTTGAATTTGCCCGCTCAAAGGCCTTATCACGTGCTTTGTTCAAATGGTCTGGATAACGGTCTAAGATAGTCCGTTCCCGACAGTTCTCGCCATGTCTTTGCGCGATCGGCATCGATGTGAATCGATGCTTAGCCTACACAAAGGATAAGTATGTATATTTATTTTTCAATAAACGTATAATATATAATTCTATAGAAACACAATTACTTACTATGAAGTCGGTAAATAGTATGTCCTTCATCTCAGCTGGATAACCTCGCCACGTACTAGCCGAACAGTGCATCCGTGTCATGACATTGTACATAATGTCACGTGTCACCCTCGACGGTAGAAACCTCCTCCTGTAAGTACAATAAGATAATGTTAGTTATCTGAAAGTAAATACATGTAATAAAAGATAACGCAGTGACTAGTACTTACGGTTCAGGAACAGGGCACCACATATATAAGTTCCACTGCTATCTGTTTCGCATTGGATTCTCCACATGAAGGCACCACATTCGGGCCGCTAGTGGGTAGGTCGGCGGGGGTGGCATAGAAATCGCCGGGTCGGCAAGGGGTGGGACAGTGTTTGATGCGCCTCCAACGGTCAATGGACTAGACGCCGGTAGGCTGCACTAGTCGATGGGCCGATAGAGTCGAAGTTGCACCTAATATAATTATATATAAAAAAACACGTATATATTACAGCTTATATAAATCACGAGTTAATAATAATTAAAAAGATTATCCTACAGTATACCCGGAGAGAGGGCCGAGAATGTCAGTCTTGATGGAGAATCATAAGTAGATGCACCATTACGGCCTCTCCCACGATCAAGGCTCCAAAGACCTCTACCTCGAATGGTCATGATGGATATCTGCATAAAGAAACATAATGAAACATGACGAGACCTTGCAAGAAACTATATGTCAATAAAAATCTCAAAATATAATAATGATAATCCAGTGTAAATACCATTAACGAAAATTATTGAACAAGCTTCAATTTTAACCACTTGAGTCTGAAGCAACAGATTCCTCATCTTCATCTGAGAATTCATTAATTTCGTTATTTTCGTTGTCATCAATGAACTCATCATCAACCAGATCGTCAATTGGATAATGTATATCACGTATGTTAACTTCTTCCATTTGCGCATGTGCATCAAACAAGGGGACTGGTTCATCATCTATCACAGGATTGTATGTTCCAATGGATCCATCATCTTGGTAATAATCAGTGGCAGTTAAGTCATTCAATTCATCACCTTCCTCATTCAATGTCTCAGCCACAAAGAGTTTTGCTCTGACCTTGCATGCTGCCCACCATTCACCACTAGCTCTATTCTCGCTTTGTGGGTATCTTGTATAGTACACTTGTTGTGCTTGTTCGGCTAAGACGAATGGCTCATTTGAGTGAAGTCTTGATTTATGCTTGATGTCAACCAAACCATATCTCTCATCAACATTGACTCCATTTATCGGGTCAAACCAATGACATTGTAAAAGAAATACTTTGTTCTGATTTCCTATATATGACAGTTCCAATATATCTTCAATGATGCCATAATAGTCGAAGTCATTCTCACCATATATACTACCTCTAACACATATGCCACTATTCATGGTAGCTTTATTTTGTCCGTACACCTTGGTATGAAATCTGTACCCATTAACTATTAAGCCACAGTAAGAAGTCACGGACTTAGATGGACCGTAACTTATCCCTCGTATCATTTGATCCTCGACTTGACCTATATTAACCTGTATCATTACATAGACGGTAGATAGTTGTAACATCTAGCATAATGCACATTGAGTTTAATATGATTGATCACTATTATGGATAAAAAGGACTCACTAGATGTTTTAGCCACCTACTGCAAGTCCTTATCCCGAGCTTCCAATATTTGATCATCACTTATATTGGGATCTGTATCCCTTAATGAATCCTCGAATTGTCTAATCAATACAATAATTAATATTTAGCACAAATTTAACACATTAATAACAAATTCATTAGATAGAGAGTAAACTTACTGGAGATAAGGTTCTACTTCTCCACAATTTACAAGCACATATGTCTCAAAGAATCAAGTTCCACATCCGTCAAGAATCTATTTCGACCTCTCCCGATAGGATGACATGGATGCTTAAAAATAGACAATCGTTCATTAATTGTTTCTTCCCCACCGTCGTCATTCCGAGGAACTTGAGTGCGCCTGGTCTGTAGGTGGGGATCGAAATACATGGAAGCAAAATTGGAAATTTCTTCTAAAATATACGCTTCACAAATAGATCCTTCAACTTTCGCCTTATTTCGGACCTTTCTTTTCAAGTACAGCATACACCTCTCAAAGGGGTACATCCACCGTAATGCACTGGTCCTCCAACCTTAACTTCATAAGGAGATGCACGACTAGATGTTCCATCACGTCAAAGAATGCTTTGGAGGAAAATCTTCTCTAACTTGCAAATTGTTTCAATGATAGAAAGCTCGCATTCTCCATGGTAGAAGCACAAATTTCAGATTGCGCAAACTTCTTTAAAGAACAAGCTTAGTTCTGTTAACGGTCCCCATATAGGCTTTGGCAAGATATCACGAAATGCCAGAGGAATTAACCTTTGCATAAAAACATGACAATCGTGACTTTTCATTCCATATATCTTCCCACCGTCTACATTGATGCAACGTGCGATATTCGACGCATACCCATCGGGAAATTTTAACTATTTTATCCACTCACACACCATCCTTCTTTTATTGGCATCCAAGACATACGTCGCCTTTGGTTTTTTACACTTGCCATTGTCAACTATTAGCTCCAAGGTAGGACGTTTGCATATTATCTTCAAATCTTCTCTTGCATTTGCATTGTCTTTTGTCTTGCCCTTTATGTCCATGACAGTGTTGAAGATATTATCAAACACGTTCTTCTCAACATGCATAACATCTAAATTATGTCGTATTAGATTAGTCGACCAATAAGGCAATTCCCAGAATATGCTCTTCTTCACCCAATTGTGGTGTATACCAAAGCCATCTTGTTTTTGTTTACCTGAATTCAAGCCGAAAATAATTTCATTAAGTTGAGTCATTCTATTCAAGACATCTATCCCACTCAGCCGTTGCGGTGGATTCGATTTTTCCACTGTTGATCTCTTAAAAGAGTTTCGATCACGGCGAAATGGATGATCAAAGGGCAAAAATTGGCGATGACAATCAAACCAACAACATTTTCTACCGTGCTTCAACACAAATGACTTACTGTGATTCATACAAAGCGGACAAGAAAGTTTTCCATGAGTGCTCCACCCAGACAGCATTCCATAGGCTGGAAAGTCACTTATTGTCCACAACAAAGTCGCTTTCATATCAAAATTTTGCTTCTTCCAAGCATCATAAGTTTGCACCCCATCATCCCACAATATCTTCAGATCGTCAATTAGGGGTCTAAGATAGACATCCAAACTTTTACCAGGTGACTTTGGTCCAGGAATCACAAGAGTGAGGAATATGTATTCCCTTCTCATACACATACTTGGAGGTAGATTGTACGGTGTGACAAAAACAGGCCAACATGAATATGGTGTGGTTGAACCGTGAATGGATTAAAACCATCGTACACATGCCAAGCCTAACATTTCGAGCGTCTAGGCAAATGTAGGATGGGTAGCATCAAATCGTTTCCAAGCCTCAGCATCAGCTGGATGCCTGATCACATTGTCATCTTGACGCACTCCATCCGCATGCCAAGTCATATACTGTGCAGTGTTTTTGGACATAAACAGACGTTGGAGTCTTGGCATAATGGGAAAATATCGCAATACTGAGTGCGGCACATCCTTCTCATTCGATGAACGTCCCGCCTTCGGTTTGAATCGTGGGTGTCCACATACTAAGCAACCGAGTAGAGTCTCTTGTCACTGTATTCTTTGTAATACAACATACACTGATTAAGACACGCATCTATCTTCTCATATCCTAATCCCAGCTCACGAACCATTCTCTTCGATTTGTAGAAGTTTTCGGGTAACCTTTCAGGCTCTGGAAGCATGCTCTTAATTATGACAATCATTCTATCATAACAACTCTCACTCATGTTAAACTCCGACTTCAAGTTCAAAAGTTGAGTTACAGCTGACAATTTTGTGTGCTTATGGCAACCATCCCATAAAGGTTCGTCAGCGTCTCTTAGCAAGTCATAAAACTTCGCAGCTGACGCATTTGGATCCTCTTCTAAATCTTGAGCCTCTGAATTTAATCTATCACCTGCGGCATCCATAACCATATCCACGTATGGATTCCTAGGCTCCACGTCATCATCATGGACAATGGATGTTGAGCCGCTATCTCCCCACAAATCCTCACCATGAATGGTCCAATTTACATAACCATCCACAAATCCGTACTTATACAGATGTTGTTCTACCCCAAATACCTCCCTCCAAGCACGATTCTTACATCTAGCACATGGACAAAGGATGCGATTTAATGCATCACTAACTGTCGGGTCTCCTTGAGCAACCCTAATGAAATCATCAACTCCATCCTTGAATTCTTCACTTACATAGCCGGTAGGATCATTTCTTCGTAACATCCAACTTCGATCGGGTCTCATGATTGCTGAAATTGGTTTAGCACATTAATACAAATCCTTATATCAACTTATCCTTCTTAACATGGTATGGCCCTATCCCATTCGATAAGAAACTTTTTCAACACTTGGTTAATAGTTATTCCTTAAATCTCATATTTTATACTTGACGAAATTTCAGCAGTATTTCCCATTGGTCTCCAAATGCATGACTATAACGCAGTGAGATCTACCGCGTTTAAGTATACACCCAGAGAACAAAAGGAAATGTAACAGACCGAAATTTCAACAAGTATAAAATATGAGATTTAAATAATAACTATTAAACAAGTGAAGGAAAAATTTCTTACCAAATTGTCCCACTTGGACAATTCAAGATTCAATACAATGAGCAGTACGAACAATAAGTATGTGTGCTCATTCATATTGAATCTCAAACGGGAAACTAAGGTTTTCCTCAAATCGTTACTCGAATAAGAAAATAAAACCTTAAGCATATGATAAAGCACTATTCAAAAGTTAAATCAAACCAATATTCTTAACACATAAATCGTTAGAAATTCATAACTTTTATTTTCAACATTCAAGATTTGATGTCATATTTAGATAGTCCTAAATATACCTCATAGGAGAGAAAAGTATAAATAAAATCTAAGTTTTCACTGCCACAATGATTGCTGCTATGCGGCCTGACATAGACAACATTGATGAATATGTTAGGAACACTACTACTAGAGCTTTCAGTGTTGTTGCCTCTGCTCTTGGTATACCTGCTGAGGGTGTGGAAACTGATTATATTAGAAATGATATTCTCCCTGACTTTTGAACAAGAACGTCTGGGTTAGGAGGATGGCTTTGGATCGAAGAAACTATAAGTAACGTGCTCATTTCCTATTGTAGAGATAGCAAACAAAGTTGGCGTTGCCGATATTATCGGGAGAATTGTTGAGGATCTTAAAGATGAGAGTGAACCTTACAGGCGAATGGTTATGGAAACTATTGAGAAGGTGGTCACTAACTTGGGAGCATCTGACATAGATGCCCGGTTGGAAGATATTCTGATTGATGGTATTCTTTATGCCTTTCAAGAGCAGACCAAATAAGGGCGCTAATGTGATGCTTAACGGGATTCTATCAATTTCTCTTAACCTGAGAATCTTTGTAGTGGTGGAGAATCATGGCCAGATTCACTTTGATATGGTAGCACCACCTATTATCTTAATTAGAATATCATTAGTGAAGGGCTTCCCTAGTCTCCATTTCTATCTTCTCTTTTCCAAGGATACACTAGATTAGCTACCCAACTAGGGATACAACTGCAAGCCTAGCCACTCCAGTTATTTATGACCATGAAGTTCCAAAGGGATGACGGGTAGAGTTCCAGAGTCATTTTCATGCGGTGAATAATGGAATTTAAGAATTTGAAATTTTCAAGGAATAAGTTTTCCAAAAATTTAAAGGTCAATGAACAGGCCCACTCACCAAGAAAGGGGGTAAAAAAGATGGATTTCATGACCACTAACCTATGATGCACCTAAGACGGCCCTCGGTCAGCCGCATGTACCGTGTCGGGTGCGTTTGTACGGTGCAGTCCGTACTAAACGGAAGAAAACGTGTGCAATGCTTGAGACAATGAGCAACGAGATCCAGTGCGAGTCTGCGACGCTTTGAGATGGTGAGCCGTGCACCAGATCGTTGCTCATCTTTACTCTTTTTGCTTTTGTTGCCCACGATAATTTACTGTGCGTATTATTTGAAATTACGAAGACGAGAAAGAGATTGGATATTGTTCACCCATTGAATATTAATATTATATAGATAACTTTTGTTTGTTAATGGGCAGCTTAGATCTTTTATTACATTATATAAGTGACTTTTATCTTATTTGGTAATTCGCATAATGTGATTTTTTTATTATATTATTCTGTTTTTTGACTTATTCAAAGTTTTATTTGGCAATTGGCACTTTGGCAGCTCCAGTTATTTCAAATAACATGTTTTATAATTTTTTATAATAATTTTATATGCTTTTTTTATATTTTATGAAATTATGGGTATATATATATATATGTATATGTTTTGTCAGTATCTTATCGTACCCGTATCCTAATCTTTTAAAAATATCGTATCCCCGTACCATACCAGTATCGTCACGGATACTGCATTCAGTATCCATACATCATAGTCACTAACTCATATCTTAAACTAAAATTCACTCTTGTTATTCAATTTGTTTGTTTGTTACTCAAAAAAAAGACAAATGGAATTTTTTTATTTGAAACAAAAGATATAATTTTACATTTGCGTTTTCTAAAATTAATGGTTTATTAAAGGCCATATGTGATATTATTAATGTTAACTTTGGGTTAAAGCTACTATTGTAAGTATTTTCTTTCATTTTATAGGTATATATTTTTATAGCATTTTTTAAATATATTTTACCATGATTCAATACGATTCACTATAGAAAATAGCATTCTGGTTCAAAATACATATCTCGATCTCACCTTTTTGAATCGAAAATTTAGAACAAGGTATTTGATTATGTTTCATTAACAATACATAATTACTATTCTAGAGATGTCATAAGCATATATCTTAGTTTTTCAAATGATTCAAACAGATAGCTGGATAATTTATAGACCAAAAGTAATAGACATTAGAACAGAAATTACAGATGCCCACAAAATTAACAAAATAAAACACTTGATGCATGACATGTGAACAAAATAAAGACCAAGACAGAAATGACAGATGCCCACAAAATGGACAAAATAAAACACTTGACAATGATATGTGAATCCTCCGTATCATGTGGTTCTATTTAATATGGGATTTCACAAAGAAAAATTATCAGATTTTGGACTAGCAAAAATGGGGCCGTAGGATCAAAGACACACGTTACAACCAAAAGGAGGGGAACAGATATGTGGATCGGGAGGGTCTTTGAACCATTTTTCGAGAGAAATTATTATGCAAACCGAGAGTAATATTCTTGTCCAAGAAAAAAAATTAAAAGAGGAATGAAATATGCATACCCCAGAATCCTCTTTCCAAAGAATGGGGCACTTGGGTCCGGGGCTCAATTGGTTTGTGCAACCCGTTTACGAGCTTCCCACCTGTAATTTCAAACCCTATTAGAATCAATAATGCCATTCATGAGCGTGTAAGAGAAAGGGGTGGGATAACTTACCTGCAGGTTGTCGCTCGCTTGGGTGGCGCCGCTGTCGTGCTCAGGGAGGGGAACAGAGTGGGCGAGCTGCTATAAGCGTCGTCGTGTGGCTATCGTGCTTAGAAGGAGGGTGAGAGTGAAATTGAGAGTAAGAGGGAGAGGGAGACTAGAACAGAGAGAGGTAAGAGTGAGATTGAGAGGGAGAGGGAGAGGGAGAGCAGAATAGAGAGAGGTGAGAGCGAGATTGAGAGTGAGAGGGAGAGGGAGAGCAGAATAGAGAGAGGGTGAGAGTGAGATTGAGAGTGAGAGCGAGATTGAGAGTGAGAGTGAGATTGAGAGTGAGAGGGAAATGTGAGCAGAGAGAGGTGAGAGTGAGAGCGAGAAAGAGAGAGGTGATAGTGAGAGGTGAGCGCAACTGTGAGAGGATTTGTAATTAGGTTCGAGATTTTGCGAGGGATTTGCGACGAATTTCCCTCGCTACATTTTTGCCGCTTAGCGAGGAAAATATTCCTCTCAATTCCCTCTCTAATATTCAGCGAGGGAAAATATCCCTCGTAATACCCTCGCTAATTTTAGCGAGGGATATTTTCCCTCTCAATTCCCTCGCTATTAACATGTTATTTTTCTCGATATTATATTTTTGAAATTTTGCGAGGGCTAGGATTTTCGTCGCAGATCCCTCGCTGATCAGCGAGGGAACAGTGAGGGAAAATTATCCCTCGCAAAATTCCATCGCCAGATCTCAAATTTCTTGTAGTGTCAGAATCAGAAAGAAGATGACAGAAAGTTAAAAAGTGTTGTTACCAGGAGATCATTTCTAGGGGAGCCGATAATAAATGCAGTTAGATGACTTGACACAGATGATGAATCCCAATGAGAAAGGTTGGCAGAAATAAGAAAGGGTAAGCAAGTTTAAAGGCCAATTCCAAATAAAATAAAGAGGAAATGGCCAATCGAATTGATAGCAGTAGAAAAAGAGGCAAGAAAGAATAGTTTATCAGCCGAGAAGAATAAGGAGTTGGTCAGCTCAAAAGTTGTAAAACTGACAATGGGAAAGGAGCAGACTAAGGACTCTGAAATTGAAAATAGTAAGAATATTGAAGACTGGTCGGAAGAAGAAATCAGGAGAATTTTAGAGAATCCTGATCAAGATGTTGAACGGAGGAAGAAAGTGCTCGACGTAAATAAAGAAAGAGAAAGATTGGCAAAGCCTGATTGCCAAAATATAAACTTAACGACTGATGAAGTTATTGAGGCCTTAAATGATCCAGAGGATCCCTTAGGCCTTGGTGATGAGGAGCAACTCGACATGGATATCAACTTGGATGATAATTTGGATGATATCTTGACGGCTATGGATAGTAACTTACCGTCAGAAGATTATTTCAGGATTGGAAGGCATGTAAGTGATGAAGAGTTGTCCGATGAGGAGGAATTCTTGAAGTCAATGAGTGTGAACTTAGTTTCGGTACTGCCTGCAGACTTTGAAGGGTATCACGAAATTGAGTACACTGGGGAGAATGAAGAGGATTTAGATGACCTGGATGATCATTGGCTTCTTTTCCATGACAATATGGTAATAGTCTTCGACAATACGGCTCAGCTCAAAAAATCAACAGAAGACCAGAAGGCTTATTTACGATTGTTACACATCAAGGCTCTATTAGAAGGAAAGCCCACCAATAGAGTTTTGATCAACGGAGGGAGGGGGCCGCTATAAATTTAATCCCAAGGGCAATGCTCAAAAAACTTAGGAAAGATGAGTCAGACTTGATGTCGATAAACATGATAGTAATTGATTTCAGTGGTAAAACCTCCCCGTCAGACTGAGTAGTGATGTTGAAAGTACAGGTCGGATCTGTTGCAAGGCCGATGCTATTAGTGGTAGTTCCGACGAAGTCAAGTTATAATCTTTTGCTAGGAATGGATTAGATTCATGCCGTTGGAGCAATACTATCAATGGTTCATCAGAAGCTCATTCTTTGGAATAAAGATGACCAAGTTGAAATAATAGAAGCAGATGACAGTTCTTGCTATCTCTAGCAGCTTCATGTTGATTTTAGAATATATGCCCCAAATGTTAAACCAGTAACAGCAAGTGGTGGAGTCATTAACGAAGATGCACTCGAAGTTTGTTTGAGAGGTCAGTTTGGTATACGACTAGTGAAGAAGGCCGAAGATGATCGGCCAAGCACTAGTTATGAGTGTTAAGGATTACTCAGAAAGATTGTCGGCTTATTTAGCCGACAAAGTAGTATACACTGCTAAAAGTATGTTGTCGGATTGTATAATTGATGATGGTCCTTTAGGTTTTGAAAAAGGGCTTGATGAGAAGCAGAATGTGGAAGTGGAAGATCCTTTGGAAGAAATAAACTTGGGCACTGAAACAGATAGGAGGCCTATCTTTGTGAGTTCATTTCTGCCAAAGGATTTCAAAGAAAAGCTTGTCGAGTTAATTATGGAATATAAAGATTATTTTGCCTGGGATTATGATGAAATGCCAGAATTAAGTAGAGATCTTGTCGAGCACAGATTGCCTCTAAAAAAGGATGCAGACCTGTCAAGCAAGCCAACAAAAGATTTGCACCTGAGGTAATCTTAAAGATAAAAGAAGAAGTCGAAAGATTGCTCAAAGCTAAATTTATCAGAACAACCAGGTATGTCGAATGGCTTTCTAATATTGTTCCTATAGTCAAGAAAAATGGCAAGTTAAGAATATGAGTAAATTTTAAAAATTTGAACACTGCCACACCTAAAGATGAGTATCCTATGCCAATTGCGAACATGTTAGTTGATGCCGCATCTGGACATGAATTATTAAGTTTTATGGATGGCCATACAGATTATAATCTAATTTTTATAGCCGAGGAGGACGTGTCGAAAACTGCCTTCAGATGTCCTGGAGCCATTGGGACATATGAATGGGACGTCATGCCTTTCGGATTAAAGAATGCAGGGGCCACTTATCAGAGGGTAATGAACACAATTTTCCATGATGTCATTGGGAAATTTATGGAAGTTTACATCGATGATGTCATTGTCAAGTCAGAAACAAAGGAAAGCCATTTGACAAACTTGAGGCAGGCATTCGATAGAATGAGGAAGCACAGTCTTAAGGTGAATCCAAAAAAATATGGTTTTGGAGTGTCGGCTGCTAAATTCTTGGGTTTCTTAGTCTATAAAAAAGGTATTGAAGTGGACATAAATAAAGCCAAGGCAGTTTTGGAGGCCGCACCACCAACGAACAAAAAGGAATTACAGTCTTTTTTAGGAAAAGTTAATTTCCTGAGAAGATTCATATCCAATTTGTCGGGAAGAACCAGGGTATTTGCTCCATTGATTAAGTTAAAGGCTGAACAAGAGTTTGTGTAGGAACCTTGCCACCAAGAAGCCTTCAACCAGATAAAGCAGTATTTGACAAATCCACCGGTCATGATGCCTCCAGTGCCTCGACAACCGTTGAAGTTGTATATATCAGCATCAGAAGAAACCATAGGAAGTATGCTGGCTCAAGATGAAAATAATGTCGAAAGAGCTGTGTATTATCTTAGTCGAGTTTTAAATGATGTTGAGAGAAGATATAGTGTAATAGAAAAACTTTGTTTAGCATTATGCTTCTCATGTACTAAACTTAAAATTATATGATGCCTTGTAATGTACTGGTTATGTCAAAAATCGATGTAATAAAATATATGTTATCAAAACCAGTGTTAAATGAACGTATTGAAAAATGGACTATTGTTTTGTCAGAATTTTCTTTACAATATGTTCCAATGAGAGCGGTGAAAGGCCAAGCAATTGCTGACTTCTTGGCCGACCACCCTTGTTTGGATATGGATAACATAAATGTTATCGGTTTAAAACATCAGTGTTTATATTTTGATGGTTCAAGGCATCAGAATGGAATTGGAGTGGGGATTTTAGTTGTTTCTCCTCAAGGTACTCCAACTAAGTTCATGTTTGAACTTAAGTACACCTGTTCCAACAATGAGGCTGAATATGAAGTCTTAATTATCAAATTAGAAATATTAGTAGAAATGAAAGCACGTAGTGTGCATGTTTTTGGTGATTCACAGTTGGTCGTTAAACAGCTTGCTTAAGAATATAAATTTGCTAGTGAAAATCTAACAAAATATTATATTATGGCAAGTAAGTTATTGAAGAAATTCGACGAAGTATCTGTCAAACACATTTCTAGAGGTTTAAATGAAGAGGCTAATGAATTAGCACAAGTAGCCTCTAGGTATAGAATTTCATCCAAGGTTCTTACAAATCTAATGGAAATAAAGGAACTTTTATATCCATTAGAGGAAAGAGATATACTACAAAATGATATTTCGACAATTACTGACTGGAGACAACCAATACTAAGTTATTTGGAAAATCCAAGTCAATATGTGGATAGAAAGCTCAAATACAGAGCGTTGAAATTTGTAGTATTAGGGGGAACCTTGTATAGAAAGTTTGTCGATGGAAATTTAGAGGTTTGCCTGAGTGAAGTGGAGGCTTATATTGCCTTGGCAGAAGTCCACAAAGGAATTTGTGGAGCTCATCAGGCAGGTGAAAAGATGAAATGGGCCCTTCGACGTCAAAGGTACTATTGGCAAACACTGGTCAGGGATTGTATAATGTTTGCCAAGTCTTGTGAAGAGTGTCAAAGGCATGGCCATATATAGAATATTCCTGCTAGTGAGTTACATTCAATAGTTAAACCTTGGCCTTTCAGAGGATGTGCTTTGGATTTAATTGGCCAAATTCATCCTGCTTCGTCGAAGAGGCACAAATATATTTTAGTAGGAGTTGATTACTTCACCAAATGGGTTGAAGCTGTAGCCTTAAAAGATGTAACCCAGCAGGATGTAATTGACTTTATTGAAGATAATATAGTTTGTCAGTTTAGCATACCACAAACTTTGACAACTGATCAAGGATCAATATTTATAGGAAATAAAGTTGTCGAGTATGCCAGTTCAAGAAAAATTAAAATGCTCACGTCGACACCTTATTATGCTCAAGCAAATGGCTAGGTAGAGGCCATGAATAAAATAATCATAAGTTTGGTTAAAAAGTATATTGGTCGACAGCCTAGAAATTGGCATAATACTCTTAATCAAGTTCTATGGGCATATAGAAATTCACCAAGAGAAGCGACGGGCACATCACCATATAAATTGGTATATGGTCACAATACAGTTTTGCCTGTCGAGATTAATTTTCAATCAATTTGTATTCAAAAGCAAGATGAGTTACCAGTTGAGCATTACTGGGATTTGATGTTTGATGAATTAAACGAATTAAGCGATGAAAGATTAATTGCTTTGGAACATTTGATTCGACAGAAGGAAAGAATTACAAAGTTTTATGATAGTCCAATTAAGTATAAATCTTTTAAAATTGATGATTTGGTTTGGAAGGTGATTTTGCCCATGGATAAAAAGTGTCGGCAATATGGAAAATGGTCTCCTAAGTGGGAAGGACCATTTGAAGTAACTAGAGTATTTTCAGGGAATGCTTATGCACTTGTCAAAATTAATTCTGATTTAAGAATTAAGTCGATTAATGGCAAATATTTGAAGGCATATAGACCGACAATGTGTGAAGTAAAAATTGACAAAAAAATGAGAAGTCTTTATTCATGAGTTTGGTAACTATAAGTTACATTGTCAAAATAAAATGCTAAACAGATGTTACAACTTGATATTGCCAAAAAATTTACAATTGGCCAGAAATGAAAGAAAAGTTACATTTAGAATTTTTGAAGAACCCCCCAGGAATCTTCTAAAGATTGCTTGTTGGAACAGGCAGTTTGATATTCCGCTTCAAGGGAATTTATTTTTGCTAATACAACTTTAGCTTCGATAACCCATTGTTTGGTATTATTGGCAATACTTTGCTGTCTGGCGGCTCCTTGTTGCAATGCCGTTTGAAGTTTTTATTTATGACGACAGGCAGCCTCAAATTTCTTCTCTACATCTTCAATCTCCTTGTCGAGCTCTGCCTCTTTGGCTTTTCCTTTTATTAGATTTTCCTTCAAAGTGGCATTTTCACTTTTTTCGTCAGTCAACTGCTTCAAAATTCTGGACTTCTCTTGAATCTCTTTTGTGTAAGCAGGAATAACTCGACAAATGACAGGTATTTTTGCCGCTAAGCTTTGAAGAAAATCTTTAACAGTCGTAGGAAGAGCTTGACTGGTTATTGGTAATTGCTGAGCAAGAGGCTCAAGTTCAGTTACGATTGCCACCATTCTTTCTTGGAGAGGTTGGTCAGAAATTAAGTGCTCGAAAGAATAGGTGAAGGCATTCTTCAATTCAGTTAAGAGTCCAGTAATATGGGAATCACTAGAGTCTTGTCCAAGTTGTGTCAAAGAACGAGCCGATTGAGGAGAACTTTTGTGGCCGCCCGACAACATTGTTATCAATTCATCTAAATCTGCCTTCATATCTTCAGTATTTTCTGGCACAACAACAATTAAGTTGGCTGGAGGAGATGGAGGTGGATCAATTAGGGCGAACTCTATCATCAGAGTATCCATGTCGAATTCTTCTGAAAGAATTTGGATAGGATTGGCTTTGTCTGAATGAGAGGAACCCTCAATACCTGGGGGGATTGGAGTTTTTTCTAAGGCTTCGACAGTTTGGGTTTCTGTCAGAAGTGGTAAAGAAACAGTAGATGTAGCAAGGGCCAGAGAAGTATGAGATTCTGGAGGATTCTTGGTTCCTAGCCTTTGTGAGCTATTAGATATAACCAAGTTTGTTGAATCCTGGAGATGAACAGAGGAGATTTCAAAATAAATAATACTTTGAAAAAGTTGAGCTTGGTAAGATACATTACCTCGGGAGATTGTCGAATTAGTTCTTCAACTCTTGGTTTGACAACTGGTTCAGGAGGATGATCTGCGAATTGTTCAGCCTCCGGATCCTGAAATGATAGAATCAGATGTTAAATGAATGGAAAGAGTCAAGAATATAAAAAAAAATTAGAAAAAAAGAAAGAAAGAAAGGTGTGTTGATTGAAATTTACCTCAGATGAAAGAAAGATGGTTTCTGCTTCTTCGACAGGAGGCTTCGAAGTAGAAATGGTGGTTTGAATCTTATTCTTTTTCTGTAAAGGTAAAAGGGTGAGATTGTTGCCTGGTATTAGGGAATGTACAATAATATAAGGCATACCTTTAGATGTGGTTCTGGAGATGGGATTGAAGATTCGACAGGAGAAACAGAAGTGGCAGGAGCAGATTCGCTAATCTGAATTCGACATTAATTTAGACTTGAACAAAATCAAAAACCAAGTATTAATATGTGGTCGGAAAAGTATGTATACCTTGAGGGTTTTTGATTTTGAAAGCTTTGAAGCAGCAGCGTCATGTTTCGAAGGACTCTTTGTCGGCATTGATGCAGCTGATTTGACCTTTGAAGCCTTTGGAACCGGAGGTTTTTGGGTCTTCTTGCTTTTTTTCTTTTTTGAAGAAGTGGTTTCATCTTCTTCTTCATCATCACTTCCTTGAGACTACTTATATTCTAAAAGTCTTTTCAATGGAAGTGCTACAAGAAGAAAAGTGTATTTAGTAAATGGGGTATAGAATTAAAAATAACAGAATACAAAGAGAAAAAATATCTTCAGGTATTTCAGTGATGACTCGGGTATTCCTGGCAAATTGTTCATACGACAAGGCAAACCAATGAGTAAACTTGACTTCTGGAGTTCTTGTAAAAAAGATATTACTCAAAGAATATATCCTATCTGAAATAGGTAAGTTACCAGCCCTTGTAGGTTTTTCTCGGAATTCGTTGGCCAACCCAAAACAAGCACAAGGAAAAATCACTGGCTTTGGAAAAGAGATTTGAAAAGGTTCAAGCCGTGCTAAAGGGTTTTTTTATAGAAACCAAGAGAAATTTGGTAGAACATTTTTCCTTGTGTGCTCGTTTTAGCTTGGCCACGACTTCTTCACAATGTTGAACAATTAAGCTAGGAGACCTGAAGTCCCACTTGATTTTGTAATATTTTTCAAAAGCCTTGATATCTTGAATATGTTTACCTTTGGTCTTTGATGAAGGATCTTGACCCTGCACAAGAATCAGAATTTTAGTAATGCGGCTTCGACAGGTCTCAATGTCGGCATGATAAGGACTATAATATTTAGTCCACCAATCGACAAAATCCTTTAAAACTCCTCTGTAGGGGGTAAATGCAGAGATCTCAAAATGATGCTTGTGCCTTTCATTTTTTGAAGCTACTCGAACTAGATTCGACATGGTTTATAGGTGACCATTAATGAGGTGTTCTTTGGCCCTATGAGAGAAAGATGCTGGAATAGCTTGACAAAATCCCAATTGTCGAGCTACCGTGTTTGGCCGACACAACTCTAAAGATTTATCTGTCGAACCAAGGAGACCAGCCACTAGAACTTGTCGGCAGAGAAAGTTCGACCAGACAGAAATATTATCGGTCTGAGTAGAAGGATCATCGGAAAGAATTGGTCGAGTGAACCATTCAGGACCAAGAGAACGATCAGCAAAAGGAGCGAAGTATATGTCTTCAGTGTTAAAGGAGATTGAATGAAAAATACTGAAGAAATGCATAAAATTTTTCAAATTCTATTTATGGACTTTTTTATGTTTTACATGGCAAAGTTTAATGTCATATGTAGCAAGAGAAACTGTCGATGGAGAAGAGTCGACTAAGTAATCTCCCAGTATGGCATTCAACCAAAGTTGGAGTAGCCACATTGGACCACCAGAATTGGTTTTCTTTACTTGAACTCTGATGCTTTGGACAATTTCACCTATACTCAAATAGAGATTGGCAAGGAGAAATTGACCAAGAGCTAGTGGTCGACCTTCATGAAGAAGGTTAGCAAGTTGAAGGAAGGATCTGGATACTTGAACCGACTTAGAACCTATAGCATAGGCTGAAAGCCAGAGAAGAAGGAAAGCTATGTGTTCTTCGTCGGTCACAGGACCTGATTCAGGGGAGTAAAAGTTAATGAAGTTGGAAAAGGAAGTTGGGGCTTTTGAATATACGTCGATGGTGTTTGAAGGTTGAAGAACAAGCATAATGATTTCCCCATCTGGTTGAAGACCAATTATGGCAACTACGTCGAAAGGTGTTGGACCCATCATGCTATAGGGAAATTGGAAGGAGTTGGTAGTTTTGTTCCAGAAAAAGAAAGAGGCACCCAACATGCAAGAATCCATTTTTATGGAATAACGAGAAAGTTGGATGCAATCAAAAATACCTATTTCCCTTCATAAGTTTTCTTTAGAAGCTTGAACTCTGTTAAGCCACTCAATATAACCATTAATGTGGGTAGGGGGAGTTCTAAACAGCCTTTCAGATTTTTTGAAATAGTTGATAGGAATAGAAGGAATGGAAGCCAAGATAGCTTCTTGGGAACTTTTACAAGGGAAGAAGGAATTTATTTCATCAGTAATAGATTCCTTGGGCATAACTGGGCCCAAGAAAGCAGCTGAAGGATCCAAGGAAAGTGGAGAGTCATTAATGGAGAGAATTACCTTCGAGAGATGCCAAAGTTTAGACTTTTGTAGAACTGGGTCTTGAACTACGGCATGGTTACCCAAGTTTGTTATTGGCGCGTTAGGAGTTTGAGAGCTGGAAGCCATGGGAGAAGGCAAGAGTTTGCAGAGAAAATAAGCGAAGGTAAAGTTGAAGGTGATGAACAGTAAAGAATGTGAGAGGTTGAAGGTGGTAAACAGTGATAAATGAGTGAAAAGTCGCATGGATTTGAAAAGTTGTTTTTTTCACGAGAAAATAGGGGTAATTATGAGCTCTATTTATTAGGAACGACTATTTATTGTTTGCAATGATAAGCTTAATTGTAGCTGTCCAGATACTCGTGGAAGGTTCTGTTGGATTTAAATATATATATATATATATATATATATATATTGAAGGAATTTTTTGATTAAAATTTATCTTTCTCCTGTCGGTGTCGAAAGAAAAATTTTGGGGGGCATCTGTTGGAGGTAAAAATAAAGATTTGGCAATTCGTCGGTTGGATGATGGTATTGAAGAAATTTTCTAAGTATTGAGCCGACAGAAATGCTAAATGGTGAATTCGACAGAAGTATTGAATAGAAAGACTCTAATGTGGCAATTAAGTATTGATGTTGGACAAAAAAATAATTTGATAGAAAGATTGCATTGAGTCAACGAAGAATGGTCAAAGCAGTTAAGTGCTGGTCCTGTCAGAAAGTGGGTATATGCTGGTGGCATAACTGCCAGGACGTGTTAGAATTTTAGGGTGTCAGTTATTTTGTAATTTTGTCTATAAATATCAGTAGTCACGATGTAAAAAAAGGAAGGTTATTTACTGATACATAATCCTAACATCTCAACTCGAGCAGATTAAGGGATTCTGATCCAAGTATGCCTTCTCTTTTCATTTCAAGTCATTTACATTAATACAATATTCTTTTTAATTCCTTTACTTTTCAGTCATGTCCTTTTAATTTCCTTTACATTTCTTCGCACTTTTACTTGCTTTTCTTTATTGTTTTCTATTTAAATTTTGTACTTTAATTTTACATCATTTACACACTTTCAACTAATTTTTCACATTCTTAAATTTTTGTTCTGTTTCTTTAAACTTCTTTAATTTTTTCAAAGTTTCTTTTCTATATTTTCTATTTATTTATTTCGAATCTCGTAAATCCTTCTTGTTTGCCTTTAAAACCATTTTTACAACGAGATTATCACGTAACTCTGAGCCCACATTTGTTTTGATACATTTATTTATTTGTTGGAATTGCTACTAACTCTCTAAACCAAAATTTCACTTAAATAATGTGTTAATATATATCACATTGCTACATTAAGATGTTGGATGTTGCAAAAGCACAACATTTGATGGACGAAGCATAAAGGGGTAGTAATGTTCATTAGGACTTAGAAAGAAGAATAGTGGTGGAAGAATAATTCAACATTTGGATTGACTTATTATTATTATTATTATTATTATTATTATTATTATTATTATTGAGCAGTAATAATGTTTTTTTTTTTTTTTTTTTCATTTGTGTTTTTATTATATTGTATTTTTTAATTTATTTATTATATGATTTTTGTACACGTGACATAAAAAAATGTTATATATCTTATGTTGCTATATGAGATCATATGTGACAAGAAATTACTATATAAGATGACATGTGAGAATATTAAATATTCTAAATATTATATGTCAAGTAAGTGGTGCATTTACTTGTTGACAGGAAATACACATGGTAGTTTTTCAGTCTATGTATTTATTTAAATATTATATTGATTGATTGATGATTTATAGTTATAAGATAATATGTAAGAGTGTGAGCATTAATTATCTAACATTGTTATTATAGTTGCTTTCGTTTTGCTTTACTATTGTGATTGAGCAATCCTTCTGAATTTACTAAATCAAACATTATAGTGTATTACTTGAACTTGAAGAGCAAAAATGCCCTAACAAATATGTTAGATTATTGTTTTCTAGTGATTAAAAATAAGATAATAAATTGATAAAGTAAAAGTTACTCAATCTCCAAAATCCAAACTTGCAATGAGCGATTAGGTGATCTCAAGATAATAAGGTCATTGATTAGCAAATTTGGTATGGGGTGATTACCCTATCCCAAACCCCGTAAGCTCAACTTCTTGAATTAGCTACCCTTTCTTGACATATTGACTACCAAGGAGATAGTAGTATTTATTTATTTATTTATTTTTTATGTAGAAATAATAGTATGTTCGGGAATATGTAAGAAGTAATATTTTAGATTACTTTTTTTTGTAATTTTGCGATCAGAAATAACTTATTTTACTGTGGCTTAAGAAAGATTGTGACAGGGCAGGCTCACTTTTAAGATGCTATTTCAAGAATTATTTAGTAGGAAATTAATCCTAGGGCAATTAACAACCAATTATTAATTTTAATTATTAAATTTTTCTTCTTGGTACTGAATTTTAAAAGGTGTAAAATTAATTGAGAAAAAATATGCAAAGCCCAAGCTCCGAAAACAGAATACCCCCCTTAGTTTTCTATAGGCCTGCTTCAGTTGTGTGCAGGGAGGCAAAAAAGGCCAAGTTTCTTTTTTCTTGTCTTTGATCAATTATTTATGCAATTTTAAAAAAAAAGTCTAAATTTGGTCCACAGAAACCATGACTTCCAAAAAAAAAAAAGGGAATTGTCGTGAAAAGGAGGCTTGGCCATGCCTTTCTTTCATTACTTTTCTTTTCAATGTTTATTTAGTTGTTCAGTAAAAGTGTTGGCTGATTCATGCCAAGATAAAACAGCAGAGGTCATAAATTTCTCAGTCATATATGTATCCATGATCCATCCAAAGCAATGTTCAAACAAGCTATATTACTTTTGTTGTTTTCCTTAGGGGATAATTCAACTGTTGAGTGGCCTTTTAGACTCTTTTTTTAATGGCTTTTGTTTGAATCCTTTATAGTTAAATCTGCATAACCAAGTGTTTTACATAATTTACTAAAGAAGTTCTTCTACTTGTGGTGGGGGAAGGAAGGCGAAAGGGTAACTGTGAGTACTTTATCGCTCCTAATTTATGTTAATTGCTAGCAAACATGCATATTCACAGCTCTAATGAAAAAGTGAACAAAACTCATACAGCTAGATAAAAAATATACTAGTTGAAACCCAAAAAAAAATAAAAAATAAAATAAAATGCTAGTTCTCTCCAAGTAACTTTACATACTGCTAAAGGCTATTGATGTTACTGTAGCAAGAGAGATTGCGTTGGGACTTAATTTGGGTCCTATGTTTGTACCTATGCCTATGGTGAGCACTGCACTCGGCCAAGAAATTTTCTTATAATAAAAAAAATCATTATCATAGTTAAGCATTTTCTTCTTCCTCTTCTTCGATATATTGATCAGACCCTTATAACTGTTCGGCCTCTATGGCTTTTTGGATTGGGCTTTTCGGCTGGTGAAACAAACTATTATGAGAAACTTTATGTATCTGCCTTTCGATTTAGGTTTGAGGAAAGATAGCAATATAGTTTTATAGATATTCCTTTTAATATTTGCCTTATTATTGATTTATTTTATATACTTGAAAGGTTTATTATGAGAGAAATATTAACAATACTTATTTTTAAATTAATAATAAAATAAATATTAAAAGAAGTATTTAAAAGAGTGTGTTACTCATATTTCTATTTAATTTTTACACTAATCACCAAGACAGTCCCAATATGTTAATTTCAGTCCAAAATATGATCCTTTTTGAACTTTAACATATTATTACATTATCCCAACATAAGTTTCAACCTTTAAGCTTTCACCTACTTAATTCCAAGCAAGTTCTTTTGAATATACTACTTACTTTTATTCTTTATCACCAAAACAAAATGGTTCTCTGGAATTAGTCATTTTTTTAAATTGCTCTTACCAACTATGGCATCCTTTTTATGAAGAAACAAAAAAGTCTTTATATGTGAAGTTTTCATGGCCCTAAGCTTTTGGTGCTTTTGAATATGGTTGTTGATCTGGACTAAAATTTAGGTTTAATAAGGCCAAGCTCAATGTCAAAAGGAGATATGACTTTCCCTCCTCGACAAAAGGAATTATCACTCAAGGAATCAATTACAAATCAACACACAAACTTGGGAAGCTGTGTTAGGAAGCTTCCCTAAGGAATGTACAATGACCATAATACTCCTAAATCATACTTGGTTCCAAAGACTCACTCCACTATAAATAGTTACAATAGCCATGACGGTAATGATCTTTTCCCACTCATTGCACTTACCTGACACTCTTACTAACTTGAGTGTTAGAGTGTCTTGTTAGTACCCAATCCGCTCTCTAACGCATCCAAGAAAGAATATTGGTACCGTCTGTGGGGATATGATAAATTGATATTCCCACCCCTTATCATGGCTAACACTTGCAAAAGAGCAGCCACAAACCAAGAATAGACGCTAGATGGAGCAGAGGCCTTATTGACAAGAAGCCAGTCAGGCTCATGATAGGCCTTCCTCCTCCCAACATATTCACTCTGTTGTTCAATGAGCAAAGCACCTTGCGCGAGTGCAACGCGCTCCTTTTCCAGTGCTGCAAGAGACAAGAGCCCCAAACCTGCCTCCCACCAACCAAGAACTGTTCGCAATGTTCACCGAACAGTAACAGCAGCTAGCTGAAATACTTCGACGATGAATCAAGAACGTGTGATGAGTGTAAAAATACACACATCTTTGAGTTTATTTATTAAGATTTTTATTTAGTTTTTATTTGATTTTAATTATCTTATTTGGGTTTTAGATAATTGTCTTTTCCCCTAGTCTTTTATTAGTATTCTAATTTTCAAGATAAATCTAGAGGATTTTGAATTAAATAAAGAGATCCTGAAGATAGAGTTTTGAAGTGATCTTATCCAAGTCTTATGTCTTATCCAGGCCTTATGTCTCATCCAGGCCTTATGTCTCATCCAAAGTCTCAATTGGGTGTGGAAACTTGAAGATAATGATAATTGAAGATTGGATAAAGATCCTTGAATAGCAAGGAGTTTGTTGAAATCTCGGATTCAACTCGTATTTCTTGACATTGTTGTTGTATGTGGAACATATCTTGAGCTATGGAGATTGGATCAATGTGATTCTTTTGTCGTTAGAAAGCTAACAGAAAATGCAACAACTCTTCTATTAACCTTGAAGGCTAAGTGTGTGTTTGGTTTGTCATTTCACACTCTGAAAGGACGTTCACCTCTTCCTCGAATGACTCTTCTTTCATTTGTCAATTTTTTGTTTCCTTTGCTTCAATAGAGTTCACTCCCCTAACTCACGTTTATAGAAAAACAAGAAAATCTTGCTTTTGTGTTGAATTTTTATCCATTAGGAGAATTGAATGGTTCCTAACTATCTTTTTGCATTTTTAACCTTCCCTATTTTATTCATAATGTCCATTTTGTCAAACTCACTTTTGTCATCCAAATAACATTTATTTTGTCAAACTCACTTTTAAGATAAAAGTTTTCAAACATAAATCATGTTATTGCAAACTCACTTTCAACTAAATTTAAGTTTGCAATCCCAAGTTGACTCAAATTTAAGTTTACAGACTCTAATCCAAACATACACTAATTCTGTCATATGAAGGACAATAAAAATAAATAGAAATAAAGACAAAAATCTGACAGCCTTTAATTCTAAAATTGGTTTCTTAAATCCAATCTAGATCTTTTTTATTAATTGGGGACCAATTAAGGTTACTTGGAGACTAAGTAAAGAGTTTTAATTCATGATACATCTCTATTAGTTTAAATCTCCTACAAATAAAGCAAAGATGAAGAGATTGGACACCTTTTTCACCAAGGATTGAAGGAAAGGGTTTAAAGACAAGTTTACGGAGAAATAAGACAATTTTTTAGACATCTATTTTTTTATTTTTTTTCTTCTTCTTCCCTTTTGTTTCCTATTTTCTTAGATAGAATCATGATTGTCTTTTCATCTATTGATCTTGTTTGTGCTTTAATTGTCATGTTTGACTAAATCCCCCCTTTTTTTAGGGTTAGGATGAAACTTTTCACTTTATTATGTGGAATATTTGATTTTTCTCTTTATTATTGATATAATTATTATTTTTTATTCTTTCCTAGTTTTCTTAATGCTTGGGGTATGTTACTGACCATACTTGCATGATTTGAGGTGTTAGGCGAATGATTGAGAAACGAAGTCTAATGCTTGATAATTTAGGAATTAAACTTAAGAATTAAGACCTAAAGATAAGCTTGATCCTTCGTGTAATATCCCAATATTTACTATCTGGATATATCGTCATATAAAAGAATAATCAATATTGACCATGCTACTTCTAACATACAACAACAAATTAAACCCATATCATTCATACACAATGAGTAAATATGGAGAGCTACGATATCAAAAGTTATATATATACATCACAGCCTCAAAAGGGCATACTATTATACATAACTCAAAACAACTAAGCAAATATAAAATATATATAAGCTCAGCTCAAAACAACATCTATACTATGCTAGTCTTTATACATCTTCTTCTTCCATTTCGAAGAACTTGTACCTGGATTTACATGGCAACACAATCGGGGTGAGAAAATATATCTCAGTAGAAGTATTCCAATACCAGTAGTTTATACAATCATACAAATTATTCGACCATAAAGTTAACACTTCAGTCACAAAAGTACATAATTGCCCATATAATTGCAATGTATGATTATGTTATGATTAGCAATCGCTCATACAATTGTCATGCTATGCTTAATTATGTCTAATGTGTATGTTTATGCAAGTCCTAGGAATGAATGTAGTTTCAAGATGCCATGAGGCCTCAGACGTATTGAGGATATTACCCACCTCAACTACTCTAGGACATGTTATGATATGTTATGGTTTATTAGGCATGGTGAGGATATGACTCACCAACACTATCCATTAAAACAAACAGAGGATATTACTCACCTCCACTGGTCAAACAAAGCAAAGAGGATATTACTCACCTCCTTACTCAGCAATGTAATAAGGATATTACTCACTTTATTATACATAACATAGAGAAGATATTACTCACCCCAATATGGTTCAAACAATACAAAGATGATATTACTCTCCTTAATGTGCTTCATAAATAAATAGAGAGGATATTTCTCACCTTATTATGTTTCTCAAACATCTCATGCAAAATAATCACTAATTACCTTCTATAATTAGCATCACAATTGATTTATATGCATCTCAAACTCATTTCACTCACACACTTCATCAAATACATCTAAAAGTACTTTAACACTCTTAAAAGAACATACATAAGTAATTCTAACGCTTAGGAAATCTCATTTCTTCATCTCATCTCAATATATGTATATATAGACATGCCTAATTATGCCACATAATTAGCACTACGAATCCATTTGATTCAACATATTCACACTTCATTAAATACTCCTATTAGAGTATCAATACATTTAGGAAACATACACTAATGATCCCATCTAGCCAAGAACTTGAAAACATAAAATATGACATTTTTAAAGATTCTGGCCTCAGACACGTGTCATGTCTAATTACACGCCCCCCCCTCCCGTGTTTTGCTCTGTGAACACGGTTTCACGAGTTCAACTGGCAGAGAGGGACACGACCCTCCTCCCCCGTGTTTTAGAACACGAGCCATGTTTTTCAATCAGATATATTTTAGCAAATTCTACAGAACTGTGGTACTGTTTCATTGGTTCTTTTCCCTCCTTCAATCACTCAAACTTCACATCTAAGTGATTTTTAACTTTCTACAAGGTTCAACTACACATAGCAACTCTTAATTTCACCCAAAATCATTAATCACGGATAATCATCCCATACAAAACTTAAAACCCTAAATATCAACTCAAAAGGAATTTAAGGGATACAAGGGCTGAAAATCCATTTTCATACACCCAACAACTCATAAATAAGCCATCATCAAGTTCTCCAACAAGATTCAAGCCAAAAACAATCAAAATAACTCAAAACCTAAATCACCACATCAAGCCAAAACTCATGAATAAGATGTAGAGAAAAGAAAAATGAGTTAAGAAGAAGGTTTCCCTCTATCTCAAACTTCAGAAGTTGAAATCACTAAGCAACTCCTCCTAATTGCTTGATGATTCTCCCATTTTGCCTAGATTCTTTCTCTTTCCCTTGAGCTTTCCTTCTTCAACCGTGAAAGAGAAGAGAGAAAATGAGACAAATATCTCATTTGGGGCTTAAATAGCCAAGCCACAGAAACAAGAGAGTTGTGTTCTCATTTAGTTACTTAAGTAACTCACTATTCTCCCGATCAGTTAAGAACGCTTAGATTTTACCAAACTAAGTTTTCTAACTTCCAATAGATTTATAATAAATCCTAAGATTCATTAAAAATATTATTTCACTATTTTCATAATTTTTCATATCTGCTGGGGGTCAATCCGACACCAAAACACAACCAATATACTTAAAAATGTCAAACTAACTCCGATAAATCTCAAACTTTAACCACATCTATTTCCACACATTTATCACTAAAAACAAGTTCTTCACACTTATTTCCATTAACTAAGCAGTTTAAATAAAAAAAGGGGCTGAAAGCAACTATATTCCACACAAAGTGTTACAGCAAAGTGACTAAACGCGCTCAGACGGTCACAAAAATTTACAGGCATGACAAACTAGTGTTAGGCTACCTCCGTAACCATATACAAGTTTATCATGATTATCTAGGGTGTTACACTTCGAGGGTTAACAGGATATCATGGAACTTAATGGGTTTTAACTAATTTGATTGCTATAAGAATGAAGTTAATTTAGTTTTAACACATTTTTAGTGCCAAGAGATTGATCTTTAAATAATTTTGGATAGATCGTCTTCAAAAATATAGTTAATCATTAATAAAGGAGAATCAATATTTATCATAATGGTAATTGTAATAGATTCCTAATCCTAGGTCTTACTTGGTTAAGCTCTATCTCTTTAATCTTATTAGTTTTATTAATTGTTTTATTATTTTTTAATTTTTTTAACTTATTCTATATTTTTATTTTCATTCACTTAAATAATTACAATTTTCATAGTTTGGTATTCACACGATCTTCGCATGAACGATACTTTACTCATTACTTTATTACTTGTTGACGACCCATGCACTTGGGGATTTAGCACAACAAGTTTTGGGCACCATTGCCGGGAATCGATGTTGATATCAAACGATCGATGATTTGATTAATTTTGACATTTTATTTTTCTTTTAGTTCTTTTTAATTTCATTTTTTTTCTTTTTAGGTACTTTTCCATGTCTTTGCAGGCTGGTATGTTAGATCTATTCAGCACACTTATTGCTAAACTTGATATACTTTCATTAAGAAGTTAGACAATTTCAAGTCTCCAAAAGAACCCATATCCTGAAGTAAATAATTATGGTTGGAGCCATTGCGCTAATCTCTCTTGGGAGAATCAACATGTTCAAAGGCACCAACCTATTACTAGATCACCATTGAGCTTCCAACAATGAGGTGCTCATGCTTAAATGTCTTATCAATGCCCACCTCAAACTGATAAGTCAAATTTGGAGCTCCTCGTGCAGAACTTTATAGCCACTCAAAGTCAACAAACTCAAGCCATTCAACAACAAACTCAAGTCATTGAACAACAAATTCAGGAATAAGGTGAAACTCTCCAACAAATCACATCAAGACTTGACAATTAGATACACACTACGTGATGTTAGAACATCAAATTTCTCACAACCAAATGATGGTAGCATATCAAATTGGTCAACTTGAGTGTTCACAAGGTGGTGAAAATCAAAAGAATGGGGAAGAAGTTAAAGATGAAGTCAAGTTTAATTTATTTGATGCTTCCAAACAACCAGCTATGAAAAATATTTTCTTGGAAGAGGATGACACCTATATGCTTGATCAAGAGGTATGCAATGAAGAATACCCAAAGGAACCTCTTGAATCATGTTCAAATCATGGTACCACAAGTAAAAAGGAGGATGAAAAAGATACGTCTTTATGGTCAATGGTTAGAATTGAGTCCTCTCACTCCATATTAGCAAGGACCAAACTTTGATGAGCTAGAGCAAGTTAAAATCACTCCACCTCTACTCATTAAGAATGAAGATCTTAAGGTAGAATTCAAAATTCTTCTTTCCATGCTCAGGTATGTGTACCTTAAACCAAAATCTACATGTCCTATCATTCTCAGGTGCGTGTTACCATGTGTTGAATATTTGATAAATCTTCTCTTAGTAAATATAAGAATAGGTCATGATACTTTTCACTAAGATAAGAAGGTGTTTTTCATAGATCAAGCTAATGACCTTAAATTAACGTTTCTTGTGAGGCAACCCAAGCTTTTTTTTAATCATTTCCTTTATTTTCTTGTGATTTGTGTTTTGTGAATTTTGTTGAAAGCTTAGTGTTTATTAATTCAGTTTAAGTGCCTTCCAAGTTTGGAGCCTTTGTAGAAAGATATAAATAACGTCGGCAAACAAAAAAATTAAAAATTTTGAAAAATACAAAAAAAAATCTTAAAAAAAGGATAAATAAACTCCTTTGAGAGTATACAATTTACATTGAAAAATGATTAGCATGGCTAATAGGGGTGCGATTTGTCAACAATTTAGAGAAGTGCGAGTGGAAAAAAATTCATAATTATTAATTCGTGTTTACGAAACATGGCTACAGAGGTCCAAGGTTATGACCACGGCTAGAAGCTTCAATATCTGTAGTCACACGTGCTCAGCGGTGACTCCTACGTAATTGCTCTCCATGGTTTTGAGCCATTTGAATTCGGCCAAAGAGAACCAAATCATAACGATATCGGCCTAAACCCATAACGACATCGGAGCTTGGCACTCTAATAGTCCTTAGAGCATCGACCTGGGGGCAATGATCCAGACTGAGATTTAGGCCCAACAAGGCCAAACCCAATGTCAAAAGGAGATACGACTTCCCCTCCTTGACAGAAGGAATTACCACTTAGGGAACCAATCATAAGTCAATATACAAACCTAGGAGCTGCTTGGAAGCTTCCCCCATGACACCTACAATAACCACAATACTCATTAATCATACTTGGTTCCCAAGACTCACTACACTAAAAATAGCTATAGTTGCCATGAGGGTAAGGATCTTTTTCTGCTTATTGTATTCACCTTGTACCCTTATTGACTTAAGCATTAAAGTGTCTTACAGATGCTCAACCCCCCTCTCCAGGGCATCCAAGCTATAACGAGCTTGCTACAATGAGCTAGTTCTAATTCAAGGAGCCCAACAACCCAGGATAGAGCAATTGCCATGTTCTTTTCACGCTTTAATATAAAAATGCCGGAAGTGGGACATATTTGAGATGTGTGGTGTTTTTTTTTTGTTATAGTACGTATTGTGGTTAGGTGGTGTTCAGGCCAGTTAGTGTGCACCTCGACTAATCTACCTTCTCGGTCTAATCAAATGCAGGTCATCTATGTCGGGATTAGGGGATTCACAAAGATATTCTGTACGGCTTGGTCTTAAGAAATTAGCATAGTTGGGACTCGAACTTGTGACCATGTGCTTACCCACACATTACATATTCGTTTATTGCTAGGCAAATCCCATAGAGTTTTAGATGTGTGGTTTAACTACCGTAAGTTTGGAAATTGGAACTTCAACAAATAGATATTTTTATTATGCACCTTGTGATTGTGAGCATTGGATATTGATAAAGTTCTATTTGCAAAAATAAAATGTGATGATAATTAATAGAGTTTCTATCATATACGAAATGAATATGACTTATTATGTTATCCCATATTATGGAAATACTATTAACTTCAGTAAAATTTTTATGCCTAATTATAAGCATGGTTCCTGAACTTAATTTAGATTTATTTTAACGAAGTTGCCTCTACTTTTTTGAATTAGTCAATTTAGTCTCCAAACCTCCATTTTTGTACTCAATTTCGTGCTCGACGTTATTATTATGTAGTGAAAATGACCGAATTGTATTATAAATTCATTTATGTAGTGACTTGATAGAAACCTAATAGCAATAAAAGCTGCGTGAAAATCAAGACACTGAGATAGAATAATCATAATTTGGGTATACCAACTAAAGGTGAGCGTGGTAACCGCGATCTTATAAAGATAATCAAAGTTTAAATCTTAAATAAGATAATTATTAAATGAGTTAGTTTCATAATAATACATATGAAAATACTTAGTTAAATAAAAATAAATAAATAAAAGGGTATAGCACATAGACAAAAATAAATAAATAATAGAATAGTGATCGTGTATAATTAAATTCAGCTAAAACATTTATATTTTATCATTTAAACTAATTAAGAAATTAATCAATAGGAACAAAATTGGTAGTAAAAATATCGAGGATAAAATCTTTCAAGTGTAAAGCACGAAATTGACAAAATAAAAAAAACAAATAACCAATAACCTTGTTTAGTTTTGAAAACTTTTTTGGTGCAAGATTTTGGAAAACAACTGTTGAAAAGTTATATGCATTTGAGCATTTCTCATTCACATTATGTTGTGCATTCGTTAAAGACCTTCGTGGTTAGTTTTTCTTTCTTTTCATCTTTCACCAGTGCTAGCTGCAAGTTGTGTCAAGTGGGTTTGCAATTTGCTTCTCTTTCTAAATGTTTTTGACTGCTCGAGATATTGAGATTGCCACAACCCTCTTAATAAATTCTTTTCTGCGGGTTCCAATTCCTAAAGTTGCAAAGACTCCTCAACCAAGTTTGCTTATCAAATTAACCACTCCTTATAGATATGTGCTAATGATTCTTCATCTTTTGAAATTGATTGGACCATTAGTCCCTTAAAGTGTCTGACCCCAACACCATGGCTCTGACCCAAAGGTGCACTAGTCCGACCAACTTAGGAGCCAACTACCTGATAAGGCAATGCCTCCCCAGTTTCAATGGCCAATTAATTACATTTTGACCTATCCTCTCCTTTAACTACTGATTGGGAATCCCGGAATTACGAGTGCCTATCCTCTCCTTTAAAGTAGCACAGTAGGGGCATCTCAACTATATTCGTCTCTATCCTATACACCTAGCTTATCCCTTTTACAATCACTAACTTGAAGTATTGGAGTACTTTTGCAGAAACTCTCACTACCATCGCAACTGGTTGACATAAAGCTTGTGGCGTGGCCATGACAGTGAAAGACCACCCCCTTAGAACAGGCAGGAACATTGACAAACTTAATTTATTTTTTTATTTTTCTTTTAAAAAAGACAAAATCTTTTGCCGCTGTTATTCATATTAAAGCACAAATCTTTTATTTTTCTTAATTAAGAATTAAGAGGAAAACATACAAGGGTGCTGAGCAACGAACAAAGGTTGTAGCTAATAAAACATAATACTTTTTTTGACATGTAAAAAACTTATAATTCACATGGCGCCAACCAAGACAAATTATAATGTACTAGATGTTGACCAAAGCTACCGTTTTTCAAATTCTTTTTCTTTCAATTGTGAGCAAGTTTTAATTTCGATGCATTTTATATTTAGCTAATGACATTGAAAAATTTCCAGGTGTATTGTATATGATAATGATATGCCGAACATAGTTAAAAACTTAAAATACAACCTAACATACCCATCTTTATACATTTTGAAAGTAGAAGATGCATTTTCCCCCATTTTAAATCTCACTTCATTATAAACCTTTCAAAAAAAAATATTGAAGTCCTGTGCTTTGCCCAGGCTCAGTTTGTACCTGTAGACGTTTTTGTTGTTGTTTTCAAGGTGTAAAGTCCCATATAAAGCTTTCAACATAATCAGAATCCTTGTGTTTTGTTCTTGGTTCCCTCTTCTCCAAATTGGTCAGAAAATGTTTGTGCTTGCAAGCTTTGCCATTTGTTGCATTCAACACCGTCAATTCTGTTTGAATCATTTTGCTGCAAATGTGTATGTTGGGCCATCAAATGGCAATGATTGGTTTGAGAAGCAGACAAGTGAGTTAGAAACAGAAACAAATAGATAAATATTGATAAATTTGTATATATTTCTAAATGAATGTATACATGAGAATTAGCTTCTATTTATATAAGAATACTACTGTACAGAAAAGAAAAATAATAAAATATAATTATGTACTAAATCAATTACAATCATCATTAAAAATAATCGTGATTAATTATAATCTCAATCATGATCAATCGTGACCAATCATAATCAATCACGCTAACATCCCATCTAAAACTATAGTGGGTATAGAAGAAACAAATTTGAGTTTGGAAACCAGAGTGCGAAGCCGTCCAAGGTGATAAGCTTTGGTAAATAGATCAGCTAGCTGGTTAAGAGTGCCAATAGAAATGAGACGAAGAGCATTATGAAGAATGTGTTGACGAATGAAGTGACAGTTGATCTCAATATGTTTGGTGCTTTCATGAAAAATATCATTGTGAGCAATCTAAATAACACTCCTATTATCATAGTAAAGAGCAGTGGGAGAGGATTGAGAAATACCCAAGTCTTCAAGAAGTCAACGTAACCAAAGTATTTCAGATGTAATGTAAGCAAGTGCCAGATACTCTGCTTCAGTATAGGAGCGTGTAGTTAAAGTCTATTTTTTTGCTTCACCATGAAATAAGTGCATCACCAAGATAAGTACAGTAACTAATGGTGAATCGGTGATTAGTGGGATCTCCACCTCAATCAGCATCAGAATAAGCCTAGAGGACCAATGAGGAGTTGGTTGAGAAATGAAGCCCATGAAACAGAATTCCTTTTATATATGGAATAATATGAAGAACAACAACATAGTGAGTAGTACGTGGAATTAACATAAACTGACTGACTAAATGAAATGTCTAGACGAGTAATAGTAAGATAAATCAAAATGCCAACAACTACCAATAGAGAGTAGGATCATCAAGTATAGTACCACCCAAAAGTGTAAATCTGACATTAGGTTCTAGATGAGTGGACTCGATGCGACTGTCAGTGAGACTAGCACGAGAGATAAGATAAGAAATGTCATCAGCAGAAGAAATGATTTCAATACCCAGAAAGTAACTGAGAGGTCCAAGATCTTTTATCTCAAAATGCTGACTCAAGAACTATTTAAGCTCAGTAATACCAGTAGTATCATCACCAGTAATAATCATATCATAAACATAGAGAAGTAACATAACAATACCTCTATCAATTTTGCGAGTAAACAGAGCAAATTCATGGGTACTGGAGGAAAAACTAAACTAAATGATAGTGCTATGAAACTTGGCAAACCATGCTCGAGGTACTTGTTTGAGACCATATAAAGCCTTTCAAAGACAACAAACCTTATTTGGTAGATAAGTATAACCAGGAGGTGGACACATATAAACTTCTTTTTCCAAATCACCATTAAAAAAGGCATTCTTCACATTCATCTGATTTAGAGTACATTTTTGAGTGGCTGCAACAGCAAGGGGAGTACAAACTGAAGTGATGCGAGCTTTATAGTCAATACCATATTCTTGAGTGAAACCTTTGGCAACCAAACGAGCTTTATAGCACTCAATAGAGCCATCAGAACAAGTCTTGATCTTGAACACCTATTTACATCTCATAAGTGTCTTATCAGAAGGAGAATCAATAAAGTCCCAAGTATTACTGTTCTCCAAAGCCTGTAACTCTTCTTACATAGTATGTTGCCAGTGAGGATCTATGGAGGTTTCTTGATAGGACTGAGGTTCATGTAAGTGAAGCATGGTAGAAAAACAATGATAATTACGAAGATAGGTAGGTTGAGTTCTTACTATAGTTAGACACTCAGAAGGAAGATGGGGTGCAATGATAGGTGCAGGATCTACATTTGGAACAGCGTCATCGGAAGTGGCAGGAACATTGGAAGTAACTAAAAGCTCACTAGAGGAACCTGCATCAGAATCACTAGGAAAAAGATCGACAAAGGGGTTAGTGAAAAAAGGAGTCGAAGTGGAAGGGAAGGACTTGAACTTCGAAAGTGAGGAGAACATGATGTCTTCCTAGAAGATGACATAACGAGAGATACAGATGTATTGAGAGATTGGATCCCAACAGCGATAGCCCTTATGTTCAATGCCATAACCAAAAAAAGCAACAGAGACGTGCTCGGGACTCAAGTTTAGTGTACTCATGGGCTTGAAGGAGAACAAAACAAGCATAGCTAAAATCTTTAAGAGAGTTATAATTTGGAGAAGTATGGTGGAGATATTCAAAAGGAGATACATTACCTAGAACAAAATAAGGAAGACGATTGATGACATAGACATCGGTAAGAGCGGCTTCACCCCAAGCACGTTCAGGACAAGAGGAGGAGATGAGCATAGCTCGGACAGAGTCAATGATATGATGGTGTTTTCTTTCAGCATGACCATTTTGCTGAGAGGTATTAGGACAAGAAAACTCAGAGAGTATACCTTCTTCAACAAGAAAGATGAGAAGTTTTGAATCATAATATTCAAAGCATTATCACGACGAAAAACATTAATTATTTTTTAGAAATGGGTTTTGATCATAGTAGCAAAATTAATGTAAATTTGAGAAAGTTCTTAATGATTTTTCATTAAATATATCTAAGTAAAATGAGAAAAATCATCAATAAATAGTACAAAATATCGATTACCTCCCATAATTGATATGGAGGTAAGCCCCCAGACATCAAAATGCACAAGGTCAAAAGGAGATTTAAAAATAGAGGCACTTTTACTAAATGAAAGTGCTAATTATTTAGTAGTTTGATAAAAAGTGCAGTGAAAAAACTCATTATTAACTAAACCTAGAGCCTTTTGAGATAAAAGGGGACGCAGCTTCCCTAGAGAACTATGAGCAAGATGTTGGTGCCATAGTTGAATGGAGAACGAGGTGGATGCTGCACAAAGATTTGAGGCAGGAGGAACATGAAGGTTGGTGAGCTCAAACAGTCTTCCAACTTTACATCCAGTCCCTATGACTTGTCCTGTCCATGGATCCTACACACGACAACTAGAAGAATAAAATATGACTTCATAACCAAGGTCACATAGTTGACTAACAAAAATGAGATTGAAGTTTAATTTGAAAATAAGATATGCATCAGGTAAGCTAAGAGTGAACATAGAGACAAAACCCTTATGACTAACATTCATAAGAGATCCATCGACTGTATGTATAGAATGTGCAATATCATTAACAGATAGGGATGAAAAGGACTAAGATGTGGACGTCATATGGTTATAGCAAACAGAGTCAAAGTACATCTAATTACCAAATGTGGTTGATAAAGTAGAAGAGATATTACCAAAATTGGATAGTAGACGCTTAAGGAGGGACACATGATCATTTGTAGAAAAGGTAGCCTATAGTGTGGTTGAAGAACTTGGGGATCCATTAGCAGTAATAGCAACAAGTACAGACTTAGAAGAACTAGGACGAGGTCAAAACCTGTTTTGATTAAACCTTGGAGGATATGTGGGACAATCCTCAATCAAGTGTCCTAGGTCTTTACAATATCTGCAACATCTAGGGGCAGCGAGCACAACTGAAGGAGATTGAGCAATGTCTGGTTTCTCCATTATACCAAGGAAGAATACAAAAATTAAACTTTCGAAACTGAATTGACAAAAAAAAATCTCAAAAATTGAAAGATCTCACCAGAAAACCTAAGGAAGGGTCTGGTGCAATGTCTGAACGAAGATCTAGAATGGTGTCTAAAACTAAGTCTGGAATCTAAGACGAAATTTGAAATGAAGTCTAGAATCTAGGACGAAGTCTGGATTCTAGAATCTAGAATCTGGAGTCTAGAATTTGGGATTGGACCGAGAGCCTAGACACTCTGATATCAAGATAGAAACAGAAACAAAGAGACAAATATTAATAATTTGTGTATATTTCTGAATAAATGTATACAGGAATATTAACTTCTATTTATACAAGAAAGTTGTTGTACATGAAAGGAAAATAATAAAGTATAATTATATTCTAAATCAATTACAATCATCTCTAAAAATAATCATGATCAATTATAATCTCAATCATAATCAATCGTGATCAATCATAATCAATCACGCTAACAAAGTGGAACATTGGAAATCTCTTGCTCAACTTGGATGGATTGGTTCTTTGGTGGTTTACAGTTCTAGCTTGAGCACCATTTGTTCTCAAGGCTACCCAGGGCCTAATTGAGGAAGATTTCCCCATTGGTGTGATAGACCTCTACAAAAGAGATAGAGAATGGGTTGTTAGACTTCAATGGGAGGATTTTGATTTGGTGAGCTTATCGAACTCACATTTAAATGAATAGTGACATTAACGGTTGAGAGAGAACTGAAGAGACAATGAGGAATTGAGAGTCTTTAAAAATGAAATAATTATGCTATAATAACTTATGCTAAAATAACAGAAAGGTTGAGTAAGAGATGCAGCTGAAAGGACAGTGAATGAGGAGATAAAAAATTGCTGACATGGCTGAATTCACACGGGTAGATTTTGCAATTAGAGAGTGAATGACATTACTGATGTGACAGTGACATAGTCTGCTCTTTAGAAAAACGAATATAGAAAAATCGGAATACAAACACAAATCTTAGATTATATGCTAACACATCATAACCTTTGGGGTAGCAGAGAAAAGGCTGAAAATACTTATTGTCACTATAGGAAAATTTTTGATGCTGTACAGAAGAATCTTTGACAATGTACACAAATTATACAACAAATATATTGAAGTCAGATGTAATTTACGGCAAGCAAATATCATTACGATAAAAGCAAGTATATTATGAAGGCAAATTTTCATAATAACATTATCCAGAAAAGCAACACTACCAACTATTAACTAATATGTTTATAGATTGGAACATCAAATTGAGTGTCTTTGAAAGCTCAAATTCAATCGAATAAGAAACTCACAATGATCTAATGAACAAAATACTGTAACTTAAAAATACATTTTCATCATAAATCAAACAAATTCCTTAATATTCACCACTTAATGAATTTATTGAGCTTCTTATAACAAAAAATTTCTTTATCTATAGAGATGGTACGAGGATACACCTATCCGATATTACACATTCTGCCCATCAATTGAGTCATTTGGCCAACTACCCTATTATTCCACATTAAAGACCCACTCCCTACTAAAATATCAAGAAGGAGGTTCTTATACTGTCCTGAGTAATTAGCTAATACAAAACTAATAAAATCAAAATATTGCAATAGATTAAAAATAAGCACAATAAAAAGGAGTAAGCATGCAGTATTTCAAATATGTTGGCAGCACTTTAGCATGAACTATATCTTAAATTCTTTACCTTCGTGCTATGGTCCCCTAGAGACATGAACTTTGGTTTGTCTGGTATTTAAAGAATGTATCATGAAGAACCTAGCAACCAAGGAACAAAGTTGTATGAGAAAGGACAAAAATAATTCTGACTTCTAAACACAACATAAAAACATGCAAGCAAGACTATTAATGAGTAATGTGTTGCTACTTAATGTCATTTAATGTAAGAATTAAGTTTAGTTAAGTTTAATTATTGTGACTAGAGTGGATGAATGTAGCTCTTAGTTTTTAGTTATTTAAGAGTCATTTGTGTAATCTACGAGTCATTTCTTAGTCTATAAATTGATGTGTATGTGCTACAACAAATGCTCAGCCCAAATACTCCTCTTCTTACTCTAACTTTTGCATAATTTTGCAATAGTATAAGCCCACCATATATATCTCATAGTTTCTTGAGTGATTTACTTAAAATACTAGTTCTAGAATACCACCAATAAAGTGATATTAGAGTTACAGATCTTTGCAGCAAAAAAAAGTGAAGAATAGAGGAGTAAAAGAAGAAGGAAAGTGAAGAGTTATGGCTACCACAAGTACCTTATCAATAACCAACAACACATTCTACAGTAATGTCCACGTTCCTTTGTTTGAAGGAGAAAAATATGATTTTTGGGCAGTAAAAATGAAGACTTTGTTCACTTATTTGGATATCTTAGAGTTAGTCAAAACGGGGTACGTAGAACCAACAACTACAATAGAACAGTTCCTTAATGTGAAGAACTAAAGAAGAAAAAGATCACAGATGCTGGAATTATTAGGATGATTGAAAGAGGAGTTTCACTAGCTATATTCCCAATGATTATAAGAGCAAAGACAACCAAGGAAGCATGAAAGACTCTACAGCAAGAATTTGAAGGAGATTCAAAGGTGAGAATGGTTAAACTTCAATCTCTTAAGAAAGACTTTGAGGATTAAAAAAAAAGAATAATAGAAAATGAAAGCTTGAATGAGTATCATAGTAAATTGTCTAAGTTGGTGAATCAAATGAAGTCGCATGGAGATGTAGTTAATGGTTGTAGAGTTGTTGATAAAATTATGATTAGTTTAACTGAAAGATTTGATCCAATGGTAGTTGTTATTGAAGAAACTAAGGACTTGTCAACCATGACAGTTCAAGGGTTGATGGGTTCATTGAGATCCTATGAGCAAAGATTGTTACGTCGAATTGAAAAATCTGTTAAAAGTGCATTTCAATCTAAGCTCACCAAGATCCTATGAATGTGGAGAATAAACCTTCAACCCAAAATAGAGGTGAGTCTTCTAGAGGTGGTAGATTTGGTAGAGATTGAGGAAGAGGAAGAAACTCACGTGGAAAAGGTAAAGGCAACTTTGGTGGACAAGGAAGTGATGGAGGATCTAATAAATAGTATGGAATTTGTTAGAAGAACAGTCATAAAGAGAAATATTGCTGGAATAAAGACAAACCTTAATGCTACATTTGTAAGAGATTTGGCCATATGTAAAAATATTGATGTTTTGGCAACCAGCAGCAGGTTGCATTTACAGAAGCTAAAAAGAATGATGGGAATTTATTCTTTACTTGTCAAAAGTCTTTTAAAAAGGAGAAAAATGTGTGGTGCTTCGACAACAGCTACAGTAATCCTATGACAGGAAAAAAAAGCATTTCTTGACATAGATTCTTTATTCAGCTTAAAAGTTAAATTGGGTAATGGAGATTATGTTGAAGTTAAAGGCAAGGGTAGCATTCGAGTTACAACAAAGCAAGAGACAAGGCCATTCATGATACTCTTTATATGCTAGCATTAAATGAGAAATTGTTGAGTATTAGACAACTTTTGGAGCGTGATTGCTCTCTAAAACTTGAGAATCAAGAGTGTAAAGTTTTTTACTCAAAAGGTAAACATGTTATGGTTAAAATGACCACTAATAGGAGTTTTCCACTCTTTTTCAAGTATAAGAACAATCTCAGCATGATGGCTTAAGAAGCAAATGACTCTTGCTTGTGGCACAAGAAACTTGGGCACTTGAACTACAATTATCTCAAGTTACTTTCTCAAAAGAATATGGTGTATGAGCTACTATCAATCAAAGAGAAATTTAGTGTGTGTGAAGGTTGTATGCTTGGAAAACACCACCGCTAACCATTTCAAATGGAAGGAGCATAAAGAGCTAAAGAAGTGTTGGAATTAGTACACATCGATGTGTATGATCCTATGAATACTTTAACCCGCATGATATAGGTATATTTTATGAGACAAAAATCTAAAGTATTTGTTATATTTAAGAAATTTAAAGGACTTGTTGAGAAATAAAGTGACAGGTTCGTAAAGACTTTGAGAAGTGGTGGGGGAAGGAGTACACCTCTAATGAATTTGATAAATTTGGGGAAAATGAAGAAGTTGAGAAGCAATTGATTGTTGGCTATACAACTCAACAAATTAATATTTCTGAAAGGAAGAACCAAACTATGATGGAGATGGCCAAATCCATATTGTTTGAGAAAGGGATGCCTAAATCATTTTGGCCCAAGGCTATTAATACAATTGCATATTTGCTAAATAGATGTCCAATAAGAGTTGTATGAAGGATAACTCCATTTGAAGCTTGGAGTGGAAGAAAGCCTTCAGTGAACCACCTTAAAATTTTTAGGTGCCTTTGCTATACTCAAGTTCCAAAAGAGAAAAGGACAGAGCCTGAAGAAATAAGTGAAAAATGTATTTTGATAGGCTATAATTCTATGTCAAAGGGCTATAAACTTTACAACTTCAAGACCAAGAAAATGTTCATTAGCCTAGATGTTGTATTTGATGATAAGGCTTCTTGGAATTGATAAGAAGAGAATGTTGAGCAGAAAATGTCCCAGTTACAATTTTACAGCAAAGTCTAATAGTTGAAAATGAGCAACCAAACCTTTCTACACCTAGTTCTTCATCCTCATCAAGTGCTCCATCTACACCAAGTTCTAGCTCATCAAATTCAAGCTATACTCCAACAAAAATAAGGAGTTTGAATGATATTTATGCTAGATGCAATTATTGCATGATGGAACCAAAAAATTTTAAAGAAGCAATCAAAGAAGATGCTTAGAGGAAGGCTATGTAAGAAGAGATTGATGCAATTGAAAAGAACAAGACATGGCAATTGGTTGAGAAGCCAAAAGACAAAAAAACTATTGGTGCGAAATGGGTATGCAAAGTGAAGCATAACCCAGATGGTATAGTCCAAAGAACCAAGGTTAGATTGGTGATAAAAGGATATGCACAACAGCTTGGTATTGACTACAATTAGACTTTTGCTTCAGTAACTCAATTGGACACCATTAGAACAATTATTGCATCGGCTGCTCAAAAGGGTTGAAATTTGTACCAACTTGATGTGAAATCAATATTTTTAAATAGAAAATTAAAAGAAGAAGTCTATGTACAGCAACCTCAAGGCTTTGTGATTAAAGGCCAAGAAGAAAAAGTGTATAGAAAACTCTTAATTGATTAAAACAGGCGCCTAGAGCATGATACAACAAAATTGATAGCTACTTCATTGAGAAAAGGTTCCAAAGAAGCAAAAGTGAGCCTACTTTGTATGTCAAGCATCAAGGCAAGGCTGATATTTTTATTGTTGTACTTTATGTTGTTGATTTGGTGTATACAGGTAATAATAGAAGAATGATTGAAGATTTCAAAATAGAGATGATGGAAAAATATGAAATGAGTGATCTTGGGCTGTTACATTATTTTCTTGGTATTGAGGTTTTTCAAAATGAACATAGAGTTTTTATTTGTCAAAAAAAATATGTTGAAAATATTTTGAAGAAATTTGGCATGCTTGGCTACAAACTTGTTGATACTCCTTTGGTGGTGAATGAAAAGCTTTAAAAGGAAGATGGTGGAAGATTGGTAGATGCAAATGTGTATAGAACTTTGATTGGAAGTTTGTTTTATCCCACGGCTTCAAGGCCTGATTTGTTGTTTGCTGCTAGTTTACTCTCTAGATTCATGGGTAAACCAAGTTATTTACATCTTGATCAAGGCAGCAAAAATAGTGCTAAGGTATGTCATGGGCACAATATGGGATCAAGTTTGAGAAAACTCTGTATTGAAATTAAAAGGTTTTTGTGATAGTGATTGGACTAGAAGTGTTGATTATATGGAGACCACTTCAAGTTATGTGTTTTCTCTTAGGTCTGGTGTGATTTCTTGGTGTTCAAAGAAGCAAGAAACAATGGTGCAATCTTCTGTTGAATTAGAGTATTTGACAAATGGTTTGGCAACATAATAAGCAATTTGGTTGAGAAGAATTATGGAAGATATTAGAGAGAAGTAAAAAGAAGCTGTTCAACTTCACTATGACAACAAATTAGCCATTGCTATAGCAAAGAGTCTAATTTTTCGTAGCCGAACTAGACATATCAAAATAAAACATTATTTCATTATAGAAATAATTGAAGAATGTGATGTATAACTAGGGTTTTGCTATTCACAAAAGCAACTAGCTAATATTTTCACCAAAGTACTTCTAAGAACAACAATCCAACAACTTGGAGAAGCATTGGGAGTTGAAGAACAACATATTAAGGGGGAGTATGTTAATGAATAATATGATGTTACTTATTGTCGTTTAATGTTAGAGTTAAATTGAGTTAAGTTTAACTATTATGACTAGAATGGATCAATGTAACTATTAGTTTCTAATTATCTAAGAGTCATTTCCTAGTCTATAAGTTGATATGTATGTGCTGCAACAATCAAGAATGAATAAACAAAGAAATATGGCTCAAATACTATTCTTCCTACTTTATGTTCTCGCATAATTTTGCAATAATATAAGCCTACCATATCTCATAATTTATTGAGTTATTTACTTAAAATACCACCCCTAGAATACAACTAACAAAGACAAATGGTGCAAAACAAAAAAGGCAAAGATAAAAGAAGCCTAATAGTAGCTACCAAAAAAAAAATCTGATAATATTTCTCCCATTTTAGGTTGCATGTGTTCCCTTTGCTTAATTTGTCTCAACTTATTACTATCATCTTTGTCAATATAAGCTTGCATGAGAAAATATAAGATAACCTAACTGGTAAGTAGCTACTACAACAATGTAATTAAATTACTTCAAAGATATACATGCATATGGCAAAGAGAAAGTTCCATGTCTGGCTCTTCACTTTATAGAAAAGATGTTGCCAATGGTGCGAGGTTCCATCCTAAAATATATATCTCCCTAATTCCTTCTTACAATGTTGTTAGAAACCCAGTGTATGAGTAAGAAAAGGACATTGGCTAAGGCTATCAGAGAACAGAAAATCATTATGGTTGAAAGGGACAAGGTCGTTTGGTGGAAGATGAAATACATTTGAGTCATGAATGAGGCATAAATGTTTTGAGTAAAGAAATTCATTTGAGTCAAGAACCTATAACATCATAATTGAGGTGTTTAGCAATATAAATGGTTTGCACCAATATAAGGAAAAGAAAAAAGACTAAGATGAATGGTTGTTAAACGAAGAGGCAAGGCATAGATGAGGTATAAATTAAAATTAAGGTGAGCTAATGTAAAAATTTCTAACAAATAGGAGCTATTAAAGAAAGCACTGATGATGAGTTCAAAGTAAGAAGAGTTGAAAAGACAATAAAGGAGAAGTAGAAATGGCACCCGCGTAGGGCGAGGGGCGGGGATTACCTCCCCTGTCCGCGACGGGATGACCAAAAAAATATAGAATTTTGAAAATCAATAGAGTCGCCACCAATGTTTATTTAAATTAGGAAAACATTACAAAAACTTTTTAATTAGGAAAACTGGTCTTTTGAAAAATGAGTTTAGATTCGAAAGTCGATTACAGGTAGAAAAAATATTAGCACCCTACACTACCCGTTCTAGGAACAATATCTTTAGTTAGTTATGCAAATTTTAATAATCTCAAATATATATATTTTACCCTTTTTTTTAAAAAAAAGTTGTAACTATTTACAAAAAAATAATAATTAAATTATGAAAATTTAATTTTGACTTGACAGAATAGAAATTCTACTCCTATATATCCCCAGATGCAGTGGGGAACTCAAAGTCACGTAATTCTTTAGAAAATGATTATGAGTTAGTTGATTTTAATTTTAAAAAATGATTTAATTTTTTATTTTGAATATTTGAATTAACAAGTCATCGCGACTTAGTTAATCATGTTAAGGTTTGAATGGGTGAAACTCGGTGTCACACTAGAGACGTCACCCACTTGATTAAATGAAATTTTACTAATTAAATTATATTTAAAAAAATCTAAAATCTTAATAAAACCCTTTTTTTAGTAAAATAAATCTGCACACGTATTTTTAGGGTCAAACCTTTTTTATAAACCTAACCTAACACCAACCTAACCCACACTATTTAATAAATAAAAAAAGTTAAAAATATGAAAAAGGGGGTCTATTACTGTTACGTGCACGCCCTAATAGAGGAGTCGTGCGACTGGGTGGTGTGCAACAACTGTAGCGTTGAAGGTGGCTCAGGGACGTTAGGCGGCCGGATCTGGGCTTCTGTAATTGTTGTTCTGGTCTCATTCACGATGAGATGGCAGAGGGGGTGCAACTATGGTGGGACGTGGTGGAGTCTTGGTTGCTGGTAGGCGGTGTGACTGCCAACGGTGGGGCTTCACGGATCTGGCAGAAACAGAGGACAGTGGACAATGCGGTTCATGGGTCTGGGTTTACGCTATGGGTCATGGTGACTAGTTTGGGCTGTTGCGTGACAGTGGCCTCACATAAGGGATGACCGATTCATGATGGTCTGGCGCGTGAGGGATGGAGCTGCGGTGCGGCTCGTCGGCAATGACAATGGGTTGTTGTGGGACAGTTTGGGAGGCTTTGTTCTAGTAACGCGAAATAGAGGTTGCAGTGGTGGTCCGGCAGACGGATGCTAGGTTCAGACTCAGTTGTTGATCACGATTGAATAAGGATGGAGACGCAGTGGTACGGCTATCGGTGCGTGTTAGTTATGGGGGCTGTTTAGTAGTGGTTTGGTGTTGTGGCGCAAGGTGGTTCACGGTTTTGGATTGGAATGATGTGTGAGTGGTGGTGACTAGGACGTGGGGTGGTCATTATGGGTGACTTCAATGGTGAAGTTGGTGGACGGTGAGAGTGTTTGTTTGGGATGAAGATGATGGGGTTAGGTTGTGATTATGGTGTTGTGGGGAATGGTGATGGTTGGTTTAGAGGGTTGACCGTGGAAGATGGTAATGGTGAAATGGTGAGGGTGAAGGTTGGACGTGGCACGTGAATGGAGGTTTTTTGGGCAGAGGTGGTGTTTGTGAGGTAGTAATGGTGGATGGAGGAGGAGCTTGCTGTTGTAGGGTAAAAAATTTAGAATTATTGGGGTGTTAGTTATAGGCAGAAGTCTCTGTATAAAGTGTGTAGGTGATGGGTATTTATAGAAAAAATTAGAATTTGGAGAGTGATGGTGATAAGTTGGTTTAAGATGATTTTGTGTAGGATGAGTTTGTTTTGGGATGAGTTTAGTTTGGGATGAGTTTGTTTAGGATGAGTTTGCTTTAGGATGATAATTGCTAGGGTTTGTTTAAAATAAGTTTAATAGCATATGAGTTATAAGATGGATAATGGGTATGAGATAATGGGTCATGGGTTGGATAAAGAGTCAATAGGTGAAAGTTGGGTAATCTTTTTTATTTATTTTTTCTTTTTTCTTTTATTTTATTTTTATTTTCTTTCTTCTTTTTTTTATTTTTAAATTTTTTCATACAAATAAAAAGGTAATGATCTAGATAGGATGAAAGAAAAAAAATGTGTTCAAAACATTGCAATTAAGCATCATTTAATATAAAATTAATCCTTAATTAAGTAACAAAAATAAAAATTTTATGGACAAAATTGGATGTCAACACACGCCAACCAATTTCTCCCCTTTCCCCTATCCCTGTCCCGATCCTCGCCACGGGGTATTTTTTCTCCTGTCCCCGTTCCTCGACTCCCCGCAAATACCCGCAAGGACTCCTTAAAATGCTAAAAATAAATAAATATTAAAATATTAAATTAAAATTAAAAAATAGAAAAAAGAAATCTCTAGCTTAATAATAAGTCTAGAACACTAAGTTGAAAAGTTCATCAAGCTCAAAATCCTACAATAAATTCAAAATACAAGCTTTAACAACTCCAAAATACATGTTTCAACAATTCAAAAACCCCAATTAAGAGATTATTTAGTTGAAACTCCAATCTAGAGATCCCAATTCAAAAACCCCAATCCATACACCCCAATTTAAAAACCCAATACAAAAACCCTAATTCAGGAAAACCCTAATTCAAAATCTGGAATTCAGAAACACCAATTTAAAAACCCCAATACAAAATCTTCAACTCAGAAACCCTAATAAAGAAACCCCACTACAGGAACCCTAATAGAGAAACCCCAATATACATTTGTAGAAGAAAGAGTGAACGTGAGTGGCAACGGAGCTGGCCTAAGCAACGACAAAGCTAGTGCGACCAACGACGAAGCTTAATGTAGCGGGGCAGTCCTTCGCACTGTGGCGGCAAGACGGAGATGAAATTAGTGCCAACTAAACTATGCGTCGTGTGCGGCTGAGATGATGGAGCATTGAGAAAACGAAGTTAAGACAATGCCGATGGTGAAGGTTGAGGTGGCACCGCCGGGGTGGTGAAGGACATCGAGTCATAGGAAGAGTGTGAGAGTAAGATGAATGGCTATTGGCTAGCGTTGTTTTCTAAATGCGGAATTAAGAATCAATATTAGGTATTTGGGTTAGGTCAGTTGAGGTATTGGGTTAGGCTAGTTAGGGGTATTGGGTTGAGAGTGACTACTCCTTTATTTTTTTTATTTTATTTTAAATTAATATATAAATAAATTAAAGTTAAAATTACTAAAATAGACACTTATTTATACATATATATAGTTATTAAGGGCATTCTAATTATTTGGCAGAGATGGAGACCTCGCAGGGTGGGAAAGATGGTCCCCGTCCCTAAATTTGCCATTAGGAGACTTTCTCCCATCCTCGTCCTTGCGGGAAAAAAAAAACTCCAAATTTAGGACCCCGAATGAAGCATTCCCTACAATAATCCCCGAGTGTAAGAATATTTTGCCATCCCTAAGGAGAAGCTAAGGGTGCTCACATTTTGTTGATGTGATAGAGCATATTATTACTTGCAGATGTGGCTTTAAACAACAATTGAGGTGTGATGTGGTATTTGATGTGATAAATAAATAGTATTTTAAAAAGTTAAAATATAATATATAAAGCTTGTAATTTAACTTTTAAATATTATAAATAGATAAATATTTGAAATTAAGAATTCAAGTTATTTCCTTTTTCTGTCTCATATAAAACTTTTTATGTGACTGAAAAATTAAATTTTTACACAAATTGTAAGTAAAAGAAATCAAACTAAACCAAATTAATTTTTGCAATGTTAAGTTAGTCCTAACAAAAAAAAAATATCAAGATTGGTCGAGTTGACTTTTCAAAAAATTGGGCTTCCAAGTTGACTTTTCAAAAAATTGGGCTTTGAAAATTAATAATACATTTTGACTTGATCAATGTACGTATAACTTAAATTCTTGATACATTTTCAGTTTGTGGTATTTTGTACTCAAATTCCATTTTTCTTTCATCTCATTTTTATTCACCCCAACTATATATTTATATATTTTCTTAAAAGTATATCTTCCATCTTATTATCTACAACTTCTGTAAAGAATTTTGTTATTTGAAAATTTAGAATACGATATTTAAGTAACACTCTTCTCACATTAATATATGATATATTCATTTTATTTTAAAATATGATATATCTTAATATTCACTTATATTCATATCAACATACGATATTTATACAAAATATCATATAATAGATATTTAAAAAACATTGTCCTTCAATAAATACTATAAAAGTAATGCCTTAAACAAAGTTACTATCTACCTTATATGTTTTACGAAAAAGAATAATAAATATATATGTGTAAATAATAAAAATAAAAATAACAACAATAATTATTATTATTATGAAAAATGATCAATTTATATTAGTTTAATTTTTTTTATACTTACACTTATTTTTAATTATTAATTTTAATTTTATTTAATAATTATTTTTAATAAAATAATTTTAATCATTAAATAAAAATAAAATTAATAATTAAAAATAAATATAAAAAAAATTTACACTAATATAAACTTATCCTCCTCCATTATTATTATTGAAAAGTTTGTGCGTAAATAATTATTCTGGAACAAGTGCTTCGTACAATCTTGACAACTAAGATAACGGTTTAGGTCCCGTTTCCCTGTAGTATCATTCATGGGTGTAAAAGTGCTCCAAATCAACTGACACTTCTAAACAATCAATCCAAGTCATAATGAAGTATTTACTCATTCTTAGTGCATGTTTGGTTATCTCTTTAGAAGTTCAAACACACGTTGAAGTTCATTGAAAGGTGTGTAAACTTGTTTGAATTAATTTTGAATTGTACTATTTTAATTGATCTTTTTTTCTAACTTATGTTGTCTAAAAGTAAAAAAATTTTGCTTTTAAGTTATAATTTTTTAATTGATAATTTTTTATTTTTATATTTATTTTATTAAATTTATTTTTAAAATAAAAATTTTTAAATATAAATTACGTTAATTATTACAAATTCACATTTAATTAAATTTAAATTTACAAATATATTTTTAACTAAACTTAAGTTTATTAACTCTACTTCAAACACACACTTAATTATTAAGAAAAACTTAATCATGATTATATAGGGCGTGCTTCATGTTGCCCTACTTATTGGTAATATCATGGTTTTGCCCATGTTGCTTTTACGTACGCCCAATGATGGCAATAACCTCAAGTTTCACAAATTTGATTTTGCGTAATGATGGGGCTGGTTTGGACCTCAGATCAATTGGGACAACCAATTGTGATTTAAGAATTTTCTGTAATATCAAAATATTAATAGTAATATTTACTCTAAACTCTAAAGTCACCACATGTATTTTAACCATAATATTTCAGGATTTGACTCATATAAAGTGAAAGTTTAATTTTAGAGGAAAAAATAAAGAGCTATAGTCGTTGATAAGCAAATAAATGGTTGAGAACATGATAAAAACAATGGCATGTATACTAAATTATGAGGTTGTCAAAATCGTCATTTTTTTATTTTCTCATCAACATCTATAATTAACTCTTCACTTTTTCTCTAACGTGTTTCCTTATATTAGAGAAGTCAAATCCAATATTCAAATAATTTTAAAATATATCAAAATTATTATATTTGATCTCATATAAACCATTCAAGAAAGAGATATAATTAACTTTGCATTATATATTAACAACATGCTCTTGAACACAATAAACAAAAATTTGCTCTTGTAGCAAAATAAAATATAGAAGATAAAGAATCTCTTGAAGCAGTGTATAATCAATTGATGATCGTTTGATATGACTAAATGCAAAACCAATTCTTCATAATTACAAATATATTTTGTTTTAATTGTTGTCGCAACACGCAAGACTTATATTACATTTATCCAAAGTTTTTTTTATTTAAAAAAACTATTAATTTTCTATCTTTCTTAGAGTATTCTTGTATTGTTACTAAGGCTTAACATAAAGGTAGTGGACAATTAAATTTTATATGTGCCATTCTTAACTAGATATTTCTGCTCATTGTTAAACATAGAATAAATACTCGATAGTGACATTATTGCATGTCTATTGTGTATGTCTTCTTCTTTGTTTTAAAGTTACGGGTGGAAATAAGTTATTCGGTCCATCGGGGGTCTATGACTAGGGGTGCACAACCCGAACCATGAATTCCCGTGAATTCGGATCCGATTATATATATTCGTGGTAAAATTTAACCTTAAATATCGGTTCAGATAAATGGTTTGGTGAACCAACCCGAAACCCGATCCGATGACCCGACGATCCAATAAAACGACGTCGTTTTGCTTATATTTAAATTTTTTTATTATTTTTTCTTACAACCCGATCCGTGACCCGACCAACCCGATTATCTTTTTTAATCGGGTTGTTTCTGTCAATTACTCAAACTTTTTCCCTCTACCCGACCCGAACCGACCCGAACTCAATTGGTTTGGATTTTTTTCTCTCCCAAACCCGACCCGTGTGCACCCCTATCTATGACATAGTCGATTTAATGTTTGACTTAGTTTGACTCATTTAATAAAAAAGTCAAATAAAAATTTTTTTAAAAAACTTTTTAATTAAACAAGTTAGACTTTAGACTTTTGAAAAAAAATTTTAGGCCTAGTAAGTTAGTCTATTTAATTATATATATATATATTATGAAATTCTAATATTTATATAATATAATTAATTTAATAAATAATATAATATTTTTTAAAGTCTAAATTCGTTAGTTTATATAAAGGCTTACGCTCATTAACTTATCTCGTTGGCTTATTTGAAGGTAGGTCTATTTAAATGCCTTATTACAATGTAGATCTTTAAATAAATTTTCAGGTGAGACTAAACTTTTAAAAAAGTCAAGTCAAGTCTTAAAAAATAACTTATATTAAGTAAATAAGTCAAGTTCAAATCTTATATTTAAAAAATAGACTAAACTCATTTAAGATAAAGTCTAACCTCACTCGTTTCTACTCCTATTTAAAGCATTCCACTTTACAAAACAAAAAAAAAAGCTGCCATTCCGTTCAACATCTACAGAGACCTCAAAGATCGTGTGGGAATAACTGTACGTAGTAGATTCACTCATTTTCCTCCACTTACACTTAGTTTTATGTAAAAGAAATTCATAACTAAGTAATTACTAATTGGGAGAAAAATTATCATTTTGTAACCCAAAAAGAATAAAATAAAAAGAAAGGAAGATGAGAAAGAAAAAGTAGTTTTACTAAATTTCCAATGATAGTTCATAACCACCAGGACATCAATTATTCTCACGGCGGTCAAGCTTTATTGGTCTTTCTTTTCCTTCTCTCTCTCAGTACCAAAATGATTTTGATTCCCACATATGGCTCAGATAGAAAGTGAAGAGCGGGTGAAAAGTATAGTCAACTTAATACTAATGATATGATCACTCATAATTACAAGTTTAGACATTTACATTAAGGCTAACTAATCATCATCATCTCTTGGTCATGTAGGTAGAGAGAGAGAGAGATATCCTTTAGTCATAAGAAGAGAGGAAAAAAAGTGAGGGATACAAAGCAGAAAACGTACTAATGAGGCAGACAATAAAGCAAGCCCGTGATAGTAATAATCATAGGAAAATAACTAAAGTGAAGGCATGCATGCCGAATAATATGTGCACTAGTACTCCATACGCTAAGCTAGCATGACCACAAGGACTGCCCCATGTTGGCTTGATCAACGACCATATCCATGGCAAAAAGGGACTTTGCCTGGGAAGATAGGAGCCTGCTTGATTGGTATAAGTTCTCTGATGATGAATTGGAGGCTGCAGGTGGCACTGATGGGTGGTGCTGATCTGATGATGTTGAGAATTGGCGCATTCTCATGTGCAGAACCTCTGCCTGTGCCAGTGCCAATTGGGTTTGAAGCACATCAACCTGTTGCTGCAGAGAGGATATGGCTCCCACACATCCATACACAGGGTCCCTTACCCTTGCATTGGCTTCATATACCATTGAACTAACCGCATCACTTCGTTGGTGCTCTGGTAATTCCTGCCAATTTTAAGCAAAAATAACATATAATATAACCCATAAGAACAATCTAATTAAAGCTAAATACACACAACGTGACATCTTATAGTTGGTGTATAAGTGACTTTAGTATAATGATTGTTTGCTCGTAGTGAGGTTAGACCATTCAAACAAAAAATGTAACATTAGTATTTTATTATGTAGAACAGGATATCTTTATAAATTTTGCTAAGAACCTAGGAGATCCTTTCAATAATTACCTTTTTCCACGGTTTGATCTTTTTATTATATAGCTTACATAAATGTGTTCAGGTCAAAGAACTTCAGCAAAACAGATTACTCAGAAGAAAATAAAACTATTCTTCAAGGGAAGGTTAAATACACTTTTGTGAATTTTTTGACCTAGATGCGTATACTAGCTTTTTGATTTTGTACTGAGTGGTATGATGTAAATCAAAGGGGTTGTTTGGATATAAATATATAAATATTATCCCATGCTTAGTAAAAAAGGAGCTCTATATATGATACGGTGCATGTTAAAGTTGGTTATTTTGGCGGGGAACAGAAAAATAATATATAGTTGATTAGAGACAGTATACAAAAGTATCAAATCACAATACGAGGGATAACACTATATACAAATCATACTGTCTGAAGATTCCACATGCCATTGAAATCTTTATTCTATTTATCGTGACCGAAAAGGTAACCCTGCAATTATTTTTCTTGGCTGTATATATTCTGGAGTTTAAGGTAATGTGTAATACTATAGAGCTTTTGAATTTAAAAATAATGAATATATATATTCAAGGTTAATTTTTGGTCTTTAATCAAAATATTCCTATAAATATTGTTATGAATCTAACCCATAGATGGCTGTCTTCACTAGAAGACCTTCTCAATAATTATCTCACCCAAAGATATATTCAAGGTTAATTAACGATACATTCTTCTTGACATGCTTAATTGATTCTAGTATTGTTGGACGTTTACAATTACAATATAAACACCTACAAGAATATACTTGTCCAAACTTGTTACTAATTAATTAATTATCATATATTAATCAGCTAATATATGTCTTGGCTAAGAAGAGAAAAATATGCTAATATGTCATCAAGTTGTCATGCTTACAAAATAATTTAATTTTTTAAATATCATTAATTTATTTACAAGATGAAATATCTTTATCTGAGAATCAACGTTACTTTTGGACATATTACTAGGTGTCTCTATCAATGTAACCCTGATTTTAAAGACAAAAAAGAAAAGGTGAGCATACTAAAACTTTCTTTTATTCTGAAATAACATTGCGCAAGGAGTTCAAGACTAAAAGCCAAGCGGTGGTCATAAAGAGAGATGTTGAACAAATTGCGATACATATAACCACCAGTAATAATGCATCTAATAACTTCTTTTTTACTTTACCCTCTTCACACTGAGTGTGGGTTCAAGAAGTAAAGCTAATTTATATACACCTGATATCCTTTGTCCTCTTTTTATGTGCTAAGGAATCTTCTAGGTGGTGTCTTACTATAGCCAGTTACCTTAATTACTTTAAGAAGGTAGGATGAGTATTATATACAGTCAATTAGAAGTGGGAACCGTACGGCCATCAACTGTAACTAACCACTATAACGGAAGTAAATGTGGAAAAAACAAAAGAAAGATAAACCCTTTTCGCTTTTCTTGGACAACTACTTTCAATTTAAAAATAGAATAATAGCTTGAGATATATTAATATTCCAATAAGGAATTTGTCAGAGTAACACATGGGAGTATGTGTAATATGAGGAGGATAAGTCCTATAATTGAAGAAGAAGAGAGATTTATAAGGTTTGGATAGGACAAAATCCTTAAACTAGCTTTTAAATCAAATTGATTTCACTCGAAGTATATCAAATAACCTTCAAGTCCCAAATACTAACATGCAAAACACTCTTCAATTTTCAAATAATGCTAACATAAGAAATTTTTAATTAAGTATGATCTAGCACATTATCTCTTATGCATTTAATTCATTATTTAACATGTATTTTTAAAAATAGATACTATGAGTCTCATAATCTTACACATGACAAATAATAATTTAAGTGTTTATAATAAATCGTATATAAGTAAGAATCAGTGTGCCAACATACCAAATATGCTAATAGAACTAATTAATAGACTCAGGATCTGTTAAATCAGATGCTTGTAACAACCTCTACAATTAATGAAATCAGAAGCATGTAGAGGGGGTAACCAATTTTTTTTGAAGTGGGATTAATATACGCTTCAAGCCTTAACAACAGCAGTTAAATAAGATTACTCAGGCCATATAGCAAGTTCCGGTTCTCCGAGAGAAATTATATGCAAAGTATTACATAAGATGCAACAATGCATCTTCGGTTTCCTTATGTGGGAAATATCAAATGTATGTAAACCAATATTCTAGCTAGATGTATTTCATTTGAGAGTGCATATATACCAATTAAACACAGATAAATGTCATCCTCTTGAGGTTTGTTGCAATGGATAAAGCATTTATATTTATTCAATTCTAATTTATATTTATTTAATTCTATTAATATTCTATAGTGTGTGTATACATATATAGTTGATAAAATATAATGAATATTAATATTAATAGAATAAATTTTATAATAAATTTTAATTTTAATATTGAATTCTATAAAATTTGAATTCAAATCAACTAATAACTAGTATTAATCCGGTATATTTTCCTCATTCATATAGGAGTACATTTATGTTTTCGATGTTTTTGCTTTACGAATATGATATTTCTTGAGCATTTCTAATAATATCTACTGGTCTGGCTGGGCTCTGGTTGTACAAAAAAAAAACTCAAAAATGGAATAAATGATATTATTATTTAATTCTTATTTCATATTAAATTTATTAAATTCTTTCATTATTTCATATTAATAATTATAACATATTAAATTTATAATTTTAAATCTATAATTATATTATATATATAAATTAAATATATAATAATATATAATAATGAATAGAAATCTATTCTAAATAGAAAAAACAAAGAAATAGAATAAAAAAAGAGAGATAAGATAGAAAATAAGATAACAAAAAGCAGATTCAATATACTGTTTGAGAAGAAATTAGCGGCATCTATTTTTCCCCAATATTTTCTTTTTATTTTCTTAAAATATTATAATTCTACCATAGATATATTTGTCAAATTTACAGCTTATATATTAAGAACTTGTAAGAATAAAAGTGTCCGAAGGCACCTGCACCATATTTCTTTTCGAAGAAAATGACTAGGTCATGAAAAAGTATTCTACAACTATATTTTCATCATGATTTGAAAGGTTGTAATTGCGAATAATTGTGAGACAATGTGATTAATGTAGTTACAATTGTGATCGTGATACATGACTAAAAAAATATTCTACAATTATATTTTTATTGTAATTTAAAATTACATTTGCGATCATTGTAATTACATTATATTTACTGTAATAGTGTTATAATTGTGATTACGACCACAATTAAAAATCATGTTTTATGAAAGTGACAAAAATATCATGCGTGGATATGATAAAGATGCGAGGGTGCTTGAGAATTGAACCTGTAACATTTTGTTGACATTGCTAGCCCCGAAAACCTTGTGCACACTGCCAAACTTATGGGGTTCATCTGCAGGGAAATAAGGAGCAAACACGCAATCCTGAGCGCATCTCCTTCGAAGAAGCTTGCATGCCGCGCATGGCGACATTGCACCTTGTTTTCTACCACCCTCCTTCATTTTCTTCCAAGTTGAAGAATAGGTCAATGTGCTAAGCCCTTTGAGCTGGTAAATATCAAGGATCTTCCTATGTGAAATAGGGAAGGGTAGCTGATGGGGATTAGAAATGAAGAAAGAAAAAGAGAAGTTGAATGAGGGGAAGGTGGATTTAAGGGGGGGAAGGGGGAGATGATGTTATATAGAGACGTTATGTGACAGCAAATCTTTAAAGGGTCCCACAAAAGAAGAGGCTCTAGATTTTGTAGACAAAATCATGGATGTTGATAAGATCTTTTGCCCCACCTGCATATTATTTTTTGTCTCACTGTTTATTTTATTCTATTTCATGCGCTCTCATAAGCTTTGATGGCTTCATATGTTGAAAGTTCTTCATTGTATTCAGAGGGTTCGGTTCAGAACAGACCATCAATTTCCTTCTGTTTAGTTTTCAGACAATTATTGATAGAAATTGTAATGTTAGCTGCAGTACTGTTCTCTTCACAATCAAGTACAATGGTCAGTGTTTCTCATTGGCCTTGTGATGTGCTTTTCCTTTTGATCCAATTAAAAAATGGCAAATGCATCTGCCCTTTCTTCGTTTTAGGACCCTTACTAGGTGAATACAGAACAGGTCAGTTTGTACTTTATAGTAGGATACTCAAGAACCTGACAGGAACAAATCAAAGAGAATATTCCATGCACCTCAACTTAAATTAGATGGGGGAGAAAACAAAAAATATCATTTACCATGATGTTAAACCTGACAATACAAATGTTTTATGCCATTAATTGTTCCAATCCTGCTATTTGAATACTCAAAATATAATATCTAAATGACATTTTTCTCATATTAATATATTATACATTTATTCTATCTCAAAATACGGTATATTTTGGCATCCATTAATATTCACTTTGATATATGGTGTTTATACATGATATGGTATAACAGATATTAAAAAGCATTTTCCTAATTGTTATGTCACTGGTAAACACAACAAAAATGTGATATACAGTGTATACTCTAATTTTTTTAAATTTTTTTATCTTACAAGATTTTCCCAAACACGACTAATCCTACTTCGAGATACTGAGATTGTTTCTCTTTACAAACATTTTCCCACATGCTCGAGCCCCTAATATTATTGTTGAGACACCTCAACCGTTTGAGCTCAAGTTTACACCTCAACTTATTGAGCTCAAGTTTGCGTATCACTTAAGTCATCTTTATAGGTTGGTGAAAACAATTCATGTACATTTTAGCTTCACCAGTTAATGTTCTTTTAATTAAAGGGTCTACCTCAACTTAATAATATATCTTCAGTTGTCTTTTATGACAAAACGTGCTTATGGACAATAACTAAGTACGTTTATATGTTAGACTCTAGAGCCTAGGTTAATTTTTTATAATAATTTCGTTTCACCCTTCGCTATCGATCTATATATATATATTGAGTGAAACTCACTCCGTGAAATTAAATCTCTCTATTATAATACTCAAAGATTTTGAATGAAAAGCATGCTTGAGGAAATAACTTATGATATCCATGCGAGGAATTTTCAATAGCAAACTTATCTGTATATATTTACAATTGTGTTTATGGAAGTTTCAATTATGGGTAGCATAATTCTTTTTTTAGCAACTTGGTTATGATTTGAGTTATGCTCAAGTAACTGGTTACCATAATTCTAAATTGTTGTTGGGTACATACCATAATTCTAATTTAAGTACACGTGCATAATTAATAAGTAATTTTTTTATTGATAACAATTGACACAATTAATAAAGACGAATTGCGTTAATTAAATCAGTTGAGGTTCAAACCGTTTCCATTCCATTATTGGTGAATAGTACCTTTATAAATATTCGTTAAGCCTAGAAATTTGCCTTAAATCTGGATGAGGTAATAATTGACTTTAAATTTTGTTGTACCAATTTTTTTTTCTTTTTGATGACCAGAACAATATGTAATTTATTCCTAGCGTAATCGATTAGTTTCATTTTACAGAGCAGTGTATAACCCTTAATTAGGCCTAAATTATTGGAATCAGTTACTTGAATCATTAAACTATTTTAAGTATTTTCCATCTTTAATAACGTGTATCATTGTATCTATTTTGTCTGTCTTTTTCTATCTAATGGCACACCTTCTTCGGAATTATTCATCTTTTTCCACATATACCACCTCATCTTAGTTTTCCTACTTTCGAATAAATAAACTCACAAAAGATGGAAGTATAATCCCAGAATTGTTTTTTGTGACCTTGAATCTGTAAGGAAGATAAAGTAGCAATATCTACACTAATAATTGCTAATTCAGTTACTTTAGTTTGCACTCTACTTTATACGCAAGAACCGGTAATAGACCATGAAGCTAACACACATCTCCGTACAATTTTTTTTTTGGGTACAGACATCACCGTACAATTTGTAAATCAGAACCTAAATCTTTGATTTTTATTAATTGCTTGATTAAATTTGATTGATTAATCTGACACTCTTTGATGGCCAAAAATGGCTGTTTCTGCTTAGTAAAAATTCCATTGAAGTGCTACCCACTTGGGCATAATTACGGCATTCTTTGAAGCCAAAAGTTCGATTCTCACGTTAGTGGACAAATCATTATGGCTGACAAGCCTTTGATTAGAAACATCTACTACATGTACATATGGTGGAGACTCAACGGGCCGTGATAGGTAGAAACAAGGAAAGAATACCTGCACCGAATCTAGATCAGCATAGATATTACTTGCTCATACCATAGATATATTGTAAGTGGTTGACAAGTAGGGTCCTGGTAATACGTAATTAATTACCCATGATAAAGACTGATTAGAACGTTAACTAAGTTTATATAGAAGAAAACAAACGTTGATGACCATCTAATAATCTTAATCACGTGAATATGTGAGGTGGGATGATCATGTCTTCCATTTTCATAGTTTTTTAATAAACTTTATGCTGCATCTTTTACCATCCTTACAAGGGATTGAGATGGGTGAGAAATCTCTAAAGCCTGCAGGAGACCTTTTATTTTTAACAATATTTACGTCTTCCTTTTTCGTTGCTTAACTTGATCCTTAAGCTACTTTGTTGGGTCTAATATCCACCTATATGTTTATTTTATGTGCTTTAGATTTTTCTAATGACCCATTGTAAGATCTTGACACAAGCTTTACAAGCAGAGAGACAGGGGTTTGAATCTCATGAGAGAAAAGAAACTAGGTTCAGATACTAAATTCCAAGTAATAGGAAATAATTGAGAAGAAGTGAATCAAATTTTGCAAATGTAAGAATGCACTAAGCACCCATTAGAGGAAAATTTTGACAGCAAAGATATATATGTATGCTTGGTGATATAATATGAACTGGCTTTTGGAGGCAAGTAACATCATGGAGAGTATTTTCACCATTGGACACTAATTGTATAATTTGTCTTAATTTCAATACCAACGTCATCATGTGCACAGTGCACTACCAAATTAAAGGATCTGTTTGTCAGTGAATTGTGTACACGTGAACATAACAATGAGGAATTCTTAAAGGGTTGAGTTGACTGTACCAATAAATATACCAAACGTAGTTAAAAAGAGATCAGAATCATATTTTGTCTCTTTATTTAATAAACAGACAAAATCCTTTAAGGAATTCTAAATAAAATAAGGTGCAGAAAATCTCTAGAAAACTTCTCATCAATGAAGTGCAGTCCACCATGAAATTTGCTTGTTCATTGACTTTAATTTTCAGCCAAAGCTTCAAGGCAGCTTCGCATTATCTAATATCAGTACTCATTAAAAATCATTGACACCCTAGCACTAGTGATTTGCACGTGCAATCGGACACCTACACAGGTGCACACGTGTTGAGCAATTCATGAGGCACTAGGGAATGGGGATGATGTAGGATGATCGAATAAGAGAATGGAGAAAAACTAAATTCATGAGTATTCATTATTGGATGAATAGAATAGGAAACATAATTCTACACATAATTCTTCCATATACGCTCATGAGTATAAATGGATGAATAGAATAGGAAACATAATTCAATAATAATTTTTTTATCAAAAATAGTGAAATTCATTATTAAGAATGAAAAGAAAAACAAAGTTACAAGAATGTAAAGGGCGAATACCCAAACAACTTCTAACAAACTTGGAAAGATGACTCAAATACACCTTGAACATATCCCATGATCTATCTAAGTAATGTTCATACACATTAATCTTTTACCCTCCCCATCTTCTTCATTATCCAAACCATACTTCTTTACCACACGTATCTCAAGGGGAGGGAGCCTGTTGGAACGGGATTGTTACTAATGAGGAATCAGATTTGAGCATTACTTTTTCATTTCTCTCTTCTTGAAGCACTTGTTGCTTTTGGAGGAGGTGGAGTGCTAGCTTTGCCTTGCTAACACAGAATTGCAGGATGGGTGGTGATGGGATATATGTGTTTGGTGCTGAAGTAGCCACCAAGTCCATTATGCAGTCCTGGGACTTTAGCATACCTGTAGTTTTGATTAATTTAGTGAACATCTTGGTTAACTTGGCCATTGACGATGAAGATAGTGTCTTTGGTACTTAAACTGTTAAAAATAGAAACATGATGACAAATATTAATAAATTTGTGTATATATATTTCTGAATGAATGTATACAGAAGGATTAATTTCTATTTATAAAAGAAGACTATTGTATAGAAAAGGAAAAAAATAAAATATAATTATATACTAAATCAATCTAATTCTTTACTAAATCAATTATAATCATCTTTAAAATCAATCATGATAAATCATAATCTCAATTATAATTAATTACGCTAACATCCCCCCTCAAACTTAAGTGGATATAGAAGAAACCAATTTAAGTTTAGAAACCAGAGTACGGAATCGACCAATGTGATGATTGAGTCTGGAGTCTAGATCAAAGTCTAGAGTCTACAATGGGAACGAAGTCTGAAACGGAATCCTACTATCATAACGTAGTCTGGAATCTAGGACAGAGTCTAAAACGGAGTCGTCCTACCATTAGAACGAAGTATGAAATTTAGGACGGAGTCTGAAACGGAGTCCTACCATCAAAACGGAGTCTAGAATCTATGATGAAGTCTGAACGTAGGTTTGGAGCAGTGTTTGAACAGAACAGACAACAGTGGTTCAAAGCGGTTCTAGAACGAAGTCTGAACGGAGGTCTGGAGTAATGTCCAAATGAAGTGGACAACGAAAATATTCTGGATTTGATGGTGATTAGTAACGATTCTAACAAGTTTCACGAACTCTACATAGCGAAAAGAAGAAACTCTCCTCAATGTGGATACCATGTCTCTGATACCATGTGAGATTCCAACCTAAAATTAATTGACATTAAGTGGAGTGGCCCAACAGATATATAAATCGCACCCGAAATATTGAGATAGGCGATGTGAGACTCTTAACACTCCCTCCACATATACCTGAACGGAACAGGCAAGCTTATTAAAATAGGCGAGAACAGGCCTAGCAAAGTAAGCGGAAGAAACTTAGCAAAGTAGGCGACAATGATGATATCTTAACTCTGATATCGTGTTAAAAATAGAAACAGAGTGATAAATATTGATAAATTTGTGTATATTTCTCAATGAATGTATATAGGAGGATTAACTTCTATTTTAGAAAAAGACTGTTCTACAGAAAAGGAAAATAATAAATATAATTATATACTAAATCAATCTAATTTTGTACTAAATTAATTATAATCATCCCTAAAATCAATCATGATCAATTATAATCTCAATTATAATTAATTATGCTAACATAATTTTAAGAGTCTCACATCATCTGTTTCAATCTTTCGGGTGTGGTTTATATATCTATTGAGTCACTCTACTTAATGTCAATTAGTTTTAGGTTGGAATCTCACATGGTATCAAAGTTAAGATCTCATCTTCGTCACCTACTTCACTAAGCTCGTCTGTTCTGTTCAGGCATATGTGGAGGGGGTGTTAAGAGTCTCATATCGTCTGCTTTAATCTTGCGGGTGTGGTTTATATATCTATTGGGTCGCTCCACTTAATGTTAATTAGTTTTAAGTTAGAATCTCACATAAACCTTGGGGATTCAACCCAGTAGATGGCCTTTCTTCTAGTGCAAGAGTGAGGTAGATAGGTGTAGATTCCACTCCAAGTGTCTCAATGGGAGGAGCTGAATTTTCACAAAGAAGTCCTCCTCCTTTTTCAGAACCAGATAGGGAGGACAAGTGTTGGGACATTTGCTCAACTACCATTTTCTGGCTCCTACTTCCTAATTGTGTTTTATCTCTCTAGACCATGGGATTATGACCTTTTTCCCGAAGTTGGAGTGTCAATTTTATGCCCAACTTGTTTCAGTTTGAGCTTAGGGCTATACTTCTTTCCATGAATGGAGCCAAATAGCTCATCTTTGCTTTTTGGTTAGATAGGAGCAATTGTGCCCTCCATGCCCAATATCCTGCCACAGTAATAACAATACATAGGCAATTTCTCATACTTAAAATCAACTTAGACTTTACCTATGTTGTTTGTGCCTGTGTAGACCCCTCGTTTCAAAGGTCGTAGCATAGCCACAATTACCAAAGCTTTTGAAATGAATCCATGACCATCTCTGGCAAATAATAATCCTACCTTAGATATCGGGCCCAGTACCTTTGTACACAAATTTTTCTTAATGTTTGTAGTCCTATATTCTCCCAGGAGACCACAACACTAAACCCAGAAGAGGACCAGGTGGAATCCATAAGAATCAATGTCACAATCCTTCTCCTATGGCTTCAACTTATGAAGCATGGACACGCCGTTTTTGAGGCGTGTTCGCGTGTCAGACACGTGTCTATGTCAGAACATAGAGACACCCGTATGATACACATGTCTTACGTGTCCAAATGTGTCGGATTAAAAATATTATTTTTTTTCAGTTTGGACAAGTCTCGGACATGATCGAACACGTTTGGATATGTCTAGGATACAACTTGGATACAATCCATTAATATTTTTTTAAAAAATAAATTAGTTTCCATGACTAACGTTCAATTAGTAAGCCCATAACCCACTCAAACTCATTCACATGACTTACGTCTCAAGTCACTATTTTCATATACCAGTATTTTAAATTTTATCTTTTCACACGCTACTATTAGACTTTTAAGTTTTATCTTTTCACATACTACTATTTTCACGTGCTCGTTCTACCTCTGCTCGTACTAAGTCGTTCACTTCACCGTCACCGAAGTTTGCCTCACACTAATATTTTCTCTAGCTAATTATTTTTGGATGCACATGTATTTGTACATGGTTAGTTCTATTAGGAGAATTTGGTTTAAGAGATTTTTTAGAATATGTCAATAGAAATTGTGCTCCATATTTTTTAGAATGGACTTACTAGGTAACAAATATTGGCATACATGACATATATTAAGATATTATAAATTTTCAAACTTATAGAAATGATATTAATGAATTATAAATCATTTTTCTTGTATTTTGTAATTATATATATATATAAACCAAATTCTTTAATTTACTTTGATATTAATATATAAATATAAATATATATATATATGACAAGTTCGTATTCTACAATTTTTTGAATTTGATGTGTCCCTATGTTCATGTTTGTATCGTGTATCGTGTCCCATATCCGTGTCTGTACTTCATAGGCTTCAACAATAGAAGTTGGCCCTTATACGACCACGGTTGATTACGAAGGATCTTGTATATGTTAATCTTATTAATTGTCAAAGTAGAAGTAATAGATCTTGGAATCAATTTCCTCACAAAGAAACCCCTTGGGGTTGTTCCAAAACCCGATCAATACTATAACCATCCTAGGTGCACTTGGGATCGATCAGAGAAGAGCTTCCCAATTAAACAACGATAGTAGGCCTCCAACCGAGATGACAAATTAGCCTCCAACTGAGAGAAAACAACTAGGGCTTTTGGCCAAAAAAATATTGAGTTTATAAGATCCATAGTTATAATTACAACAATAATTTATACTTACAAATATTCACACCATGATTTATGTCATGAAGTTTATATATCTATATATAATTATATTAATTTTAATATAAATTTACATTCAAGGGATTAATTGTGGATGACTGAAAACTAATCACGATATTTATTTTTTGATTTTTGCTATATTCTCCTACAAGTTCTTTTTAATAATCTTTCTAATACTAAATGAAAAAGTATTAATATAAAAAAATAAATGCATCTAATATTTTAAAAATGTAAAAAATATTTAATATTTTATTTATTTAGTAATTAAGAAGATTAAGTAAGAGAATTTAGAATTATTCTTATTTTTTTATGTGATTAATTGACGGGACAATTTATATCTACTTCTTAAATACTAATTATCAGTTTAATCATTGTAGAAGTAGTCTAAAGTACCAGTTTCAACTACTCTTCTCTATCTTCTGTTGGTTACATGGAGTCAATCGCTTTTAAGTTAACGAATTTGATTATTTTTTTACGTGCATTGTCTGTACGTGTTCACTTTCTTGAATACTTTTTAAGTGGTTGCTCTCGTGCATCTAAAAATTATTTGTCATCAATGATATCCTATAATTTTCCAACAGTATTCTAATATGTAAATAAGTAAATCCAACTCATCAATCAATATAAGAATAGTATTTTGCAAAAAAAAAAAATTTGCTGTATTCTCCTTAAGGACTACTTTATAAATTTGTAAAAACAAAATATAATAACCCTTAATGCAAATATAATTTAAAAATAAATTTTAGACAAAGGAAGTGGTGGTCTGATGCAAACAGACTCCTGTAGGTTGAGGCTATGACCTTAAAGATGTTGAGTGGCCATATCTGTAACCCATCAAGCTTGCTGTTATTCCAACGCCCAATTGCATTGTCCTTAGTTAGACCTTGTTTGGGTGCTTGACTAAATACACATGGAGCAAGCATTTCAGCCAAACATACGTGGAGTGGTAACATGGAGTTGATCTATGATTTTTCAAGCACTACCTCTCCCAGAGCTCCACCACATTGTCGGAAATAGAACACTCCACCGTCTTTGCTCAGAAAATTCCTACGACCTATCTCGTTCGTCTTCTCTCTCTCCCAAAATGAGCTGGATCTGTTTTAATTAAACCATTATTTTATTTTTTACAAATTTACAAAAGAAGAGTTTAGTAAAAAAAAAATTACAAAATATCTCTCTTACATAAATTGATAAGTTAGACTTACTTGTTTACATATTAAAATACTGTTGAAAAATTATATGATGTCACTAATGACAAATAATTTCTAGTTGCACCAATCACCTACTTTTTAATTGTTGTCTTTTGTTGATTACTTGGGCTGCTCTTCAATCAGATTGAACGAAAGCTAGTCGTAGGCTTATAGGAGCGTCTCACCATATCGCAGTGTGGACGTGTTCTTCCTGTTATATTACATACAAAATAGACTTTCTGGTTTTTGGTACAATACAAAATTGACTTTTATTTAACTTATATAATTGTTTTCATATTTTACAGGATTTAATTAGCTGGCACAAACCCAGTTATAAAAAGCTCTGTGGAGTCTGATTCATTGGAAGCTATTAGGTTTGTCAAATATCACTATTCAGATGTGCATATATATGGCAATATTATTGTTGATATCCAGTTGCTTATATTCAGATAGATTGGGAGATTGTTATTTCTCATGTTCTACATGAACTGAGAAGGCAACTACTGTGCTGATTGTCTATTTAAACTGGGTGCCATGAACCAATCTGATTGTTAGTTTTCATTTTCTGTTTGATATCTCCATTGCACAAAACACACAAAAAAAAACCCCCACTTATTGATAAATAGAGATTTAAGGCCAAATGTGTCACGTTGGAGTTGTGAAAATTTGGATAAAAGTCTAATTAAGTTGTGGTCAAGATATCTTAATATGTATAATACGAATTGGATAAACAATGAATAAACCCCAATAAGCTAGAACTCCGATGTTTTCTGTTATGTCATTTTGTTAATTATGATTTAGTTAGTAGTTCATATATAATTAATCTTCATGATTTAATGAAAAATATGTTCTTGTATCTAATAAGGATCGGTTAAATCTTTCTAATTAACCATTTTATTTTTTCTTTTTGCTGAAGTTTAGAGAGGGGTTGACACATTTCAAGGTCAGGCAGGCATAGCACAAGTCTTATGGCTTATAATTCACTTTTACCAGTTAAGTCAATCGGTTAGCTTTTTTTTTTTTTTTTTTTGGTTGACTGTTTTCTAACCATTCAATTGTAGGAACAGCAAAGAAATTATAGTTATTCAAGTTCAAATTATGAATGCAATTTATTTATTTTCGATTTTGATTACATATCATTGCATTGTAAGGGACAGCTAATGGTTCCATAACTGTGGTCTATTGGGAAAAGAAACGCGTATTATTATTTAAACTTAAAGACTCTAACTTGTGAATTGTTATTCACAAGAACCTGTGCTAATCACCAACTAAGCCTGAAGTGACTAAAGTTCAATTCTCTAATCTTTATTTCTCTAGAATTGTCCAAACTTACTTAATCAGTGTGATGCTTATTAAATGATTAGCGCGTATGAATTAACTTATCATTGAAACAGCTTGTTGGAAGAAAGGTCCACATGCAGTAACATCGTAGATTATGCAGAATGCTTCACCGCCAACTATGATGCCACTACATTCTGATGGAGACTTGGGCTGCACTTTCTAGTTAAAATTTTACTTCTTTTATTATAAAAACAATAAACTGTTAGAAATTTATATTACACGTAAAATAATAATAATATGTTTTATTGATTAAAAATAAAATCCCATGCGTACATAATCACCATTGGCAAATTTTGAAATTAAATTATGAGAAAATTTTGAACTTCATGTATAGATAGATATTGGACCAGTTAAATTAAAATTCACAATTGACCTACAATTATGAAGAGCAATGCACAGTGAGTAGGCACAAAAAATTATATAACACAAGATTGAAAAAGAATTCTGAAAAATATTATTCAAGATTGAATACTGAGATTCTTCTAAACACACATATTTAAAAGGTTGTTAACCTTAATTATGAGTCACAATTAAAATGAAAAATAGAAACGTAGTCCGAAACATGTAGAAATAGCGATTTTTTGGGGCTGAAAACAGCATCAACAGGGCAACTCCCAGTTGCCATGGCTACAAGTACTTATGAGACTTTCCGTTGATATATAATAATGACAAAAATTTCTCACAAATCAAAAGTTATGTCTAATTAAAATTAGACTGTTTATTTAAAATTTTGGCAATCAATCCTTTCAAAAAATGCTGCTCCTACGTGTTCCACGTAAAAAAGACGGAGCAAGTCTATGGATTTTTAAAGTGGAGGCATTGTGCTCACGTATGAGGTTTGCAAGGTTTAAGAGTATGGTGCTCTAGGGAGCTGGTTTAGTGTATTTTGATTCTTAAATTGCAACCTTTATAGTTTCGAATGACATTTTTGAAAATTTAATTTATGATAAAATACAATGACGTCATTTGATTCATGTAACTGACCTCATCTACTAAAAAAATATTTGATTGTTGTTGGTAGTATTATAACTTTTATGGTGTTTTAATTTAGTAAAATAAAACAAGCAGTAACAAATTTGAATAGAACTTTGTAGCCTAGACCCAAAATCATGAGTCCAAGTGACAAATGTAGAAAGAGAGATGAATTAACAGCGCACAATGGGAGAGACCATAATCACATCCCATGGTAAGCTTGTCGGTACGGTTAACACTGGTCAGTTCCCATGTCCTTGTCCACCGAAAGCTTTTCAACAAAACACATAAAGATCAAGTTCATTGAAACTCTGTGCTGCTTTCCAAAACTGGTGTTTCTGATGTGAGAAAAAGATATGCACTAAAGCCTGCCCATCATAATATAGAGCAACAACGACCAGGACAAATGAAAAAAACTTTAGTGCTTACATTTAGCTGCTACCTAACTAATAAGTTTTTTTTTTCTTTTTTTTCTTTTTTTTTTCTTTTCACTGGTACCTAACTAATAAGTTAGCTACATATAGTACTCTCTCTCTCTCTGTCTCTCTCTGTCTCTCTCTCTCTCTCTCATAACACGCAGACAGAGACACACATAATGGTAGCTATCTAGGTTAATCTTTTCTGGTTGAGTTAATGATGATGCAATTGAAATTTCCAACAAGAGGGGCTCAACTTCACAAATAAACCAAGCGGGAAAAGTCATTATGTGTTCATGTCCTTTTCTCCAAGCTAGGGTCATATAACATGAGCTTTTGTTCACACCGACACCCTGTATAAGTAACTTCCATTCTCAAACCGAAGCTTCTCCAGATTAAGACAATACATTGAGTGTGCGTGAGTGTTTAAGCAACATATATGCCACAATTTCAAAGCTTAAACACTTTATATTGGAATTTGCTAATAGTTTTGTTATATCTTTCTAAAAGATCCTGTTAATAATATTCTTAATATTAAATAAAAAAATATTTAATAAAAAAATAAATACATTTAATGTCTTGAAAACATAAAAAATATCTAATATTTTTTCATTTAATAATTAAAAGGATTAGTTCCCATAATTGTGTAGGAAGATTTAGAATTATTCATTTGTTAATGTGTAGTTCCTATCTATCTATTTATTTATTAATAAAAAACCTGAAAATGATTATATATTTTACTAGTTAAAAAGTAATTTTTACTAATTTGAAAAAAGTTATAATATATTGGTATTCTGATATACTGTGAGGAATTATTTGGTCTTAATCAAACAAGTAACTAGTTGATATGTTTGACAATGAACTTTTTAGCTGTATAGTGAAGGATATAATTGAGCTAATTTATACGTTAAGCGAAATTAAATTTATTTTATATAATTTTAAGAAAACATTTTTCATATCAATTAGTACATTTGTTTTTAAATGCTGGCCTAAAATTCAAACTTGAAAATAAAAGTAAATAAGATTAAAAAGAATACCCTTTTAATGGTTGGGATAAATATGTCTCCGCAACCCTTGACTAAATAAATAGATGACGAATGCTGATACATGTAGCATTTCAGCATTTGAAAGATATCTATTATACCTATATTTTTTAAGGATTTAATATTTATGGTGAATTATCAAATATTTTATTAATTATTAATTATTTTTAAATATTTATTATAAATTATTTAATGAATACTTAACAATTCTATGAGTAAAAAACTCATCAAAATATCATAAAAATTGCCTTAAATACTTGATGTATGGGATTAACGCAAAAGTTTGAAAGGATAAAAGTAGCTATTCATAAAGCTAGTCCTTATATTTTCTTATGGGATACGTTATTCATTATTCTCTTTGCATTTGACTTTTGCACCGCCACAAATTTGATCATTTGACCATATTAAAAAATCCATAATACAGTTCAGTCAAGAAAAGGGGCAATGTTGTTTATGCAGAAAGAATTACTAAATGGCACAAAATACCTGCCTATACTTTGGAAAATGGTGAAAGGTACAAAGGAATTTTAAACGGTGTATAAAAATGTCAAAATGAGATGAGAGAATTTGCGTTTTGAGTAACACTCTTTTTGTTTTCTCTCCCACTCATATACTTTGTGTTATAGAACACTCGAGTACATGTGCGATCGAGTTTGTTGTCTCATAATTTTATTTTATTTTTGAAATTTTAATCATATGGCTAGCATCTCAAGAAAGCAAATCACAAACCAAGAGGTGGAAACCTCGAGCGCGCTAGAGTGTTTTACAGCTTAATCCTTCACGAAAACACATTCACACCAAATAGCACTACTCCCATACTTTTATTATTGCAATTCATGTGCTAATTGCGGGTTTGAGGGTTGAGTGGGTAAAATATGTTGCATTCTAACCAATTGTCACATCAAACAATAATAAAAAATTTAAAAATTATTGTTAATAAAAGATTGTTCCATAAAATATGGTCAATTGCCGTGACCTTTATATTATTAAAAAATCGATGTATGACAAAAGACCTATTTAAGTTATTCTAATCACGACATTAAATTTGTGCATAAAAATAACGTCAAAAAAATTTGTGAACAAAAATAATTGTTGTCATAATAATTCATCGTGTTATTTTCATTATATTTCAAAGATATATGATTTTTGCTTTAGATAAGTAAAGAATACGAGATATATGTTTGCAAACAAAAAGGAAAAAAAACAAAAGAATGATAGAAATGGGTATATATCTAAGATACAAATTTATTTTCTTTCAGTTTTTTAAATTACAATATATAAATTTAATCAATAATTTCTTAATAGTTGCATGTAGAAGAAAATTTGAGAAGAACTTTGCAGATGAAACGTAGTCTCAGATTATGTTGTATTAAGAGAAAATAATATATTTTTTTCACTTTATCTATAATTGTTAGTAACAATATTTTGAAGCCCGATATTGGAGTTTGCACTTCGCTGGGCCTCTTTTTTAGAGTTTTTGTTAGAGTATTAGGCCTTATCTTTCTATCTTCTTAAGCCCTTACATATTGAGCAGGACCAACTACAACATTTTGAGATTGGGCCAGAAGGGCCGAATCTTGAGACATTCTCGACTCCCAGTAGATAGTGGATACAAGATGAGTAGTGAGAGTCTCTCCTCTGGGTAGCTAGAGCTCTTTTCTTCTTGTGGAGAACTTTTGAGCTTGGCTCCCTAGGCTGTTTGAACCTGTTTAATGTAAACAAAACCAAAGTGAAGTAAATTGGTGAACATATAAAGGAAAGTTTTGAATAAGGAGGAAGCTGAGAGCGATCTACCTCCTTAAGGTTACTCAAAAAAGGAGACCATGGCTTGGAAGACTCTGTTAGCTAGGGGTGTAAATTGGTTCAGATAATTGATCAACCCGATTAATCCAAATCGAACCAATTAAATTGATTCGGTTTGGTTTGGATATATTGATTGGTTCGGGTAAAATCCAAACCAATTAAAGTTTAATTGATTCGGTTCTCGGATTTGAAATTTCAAAACCGAACCAATCCGAACCAAACCAAACCATATATTTATATATTTTATTTTTAAAAAAAATTTGTTACAATATTTTTTGGCTACTACTTATTTTTCTTTATTTTTTGTAATACTTTCTCAGCTTTCAACGCCTAAAACGTGGTTTTCGTTCAACATAGAAGGCTAGAAAACTTCTTTACCAAAATGTTCGGTTCTACTTCACCCGTATTGTAGCTACGCCAGAGCATATCTTTCAGTACTATTCTAAAAACTCTTAGAGAGGTGAGAGACTTGAAAACTTTGGATCTTTCCTTCAACCAACTCTCTGGATCCATTCTATTGAACTTCAAAATTTACATGTCATTCAACTTTTGAACCTCTCTTATAATGATTTAGAAGGAAATTCCTAATAGTAGAGTTTTTCAAAAGCTTTACTTTTTCCATTTAGAAGGTAATAAAAAATTTTACTTGTATTTTGCATGTGAGCCTTATGGCCATTTAGAAGCGTCGACATTACATCATTAGAAATTTTGTGGTAACACTAATATTATGTCTAACAATTTGCTTCTACTATACATAAAGAAACGAGAAAAAGTAAAAAACAACATCATCTAAACTTGAAAGCTTGGAACGATGAATTGACTTTAAATGTTCTAGTATTGACTTTAAAAAAATGAATTTTTGGTTCTAGTTTATGATAGACTTAAGTAATGGAAACTTGGGAGATTGGATTAAGGGAAGAGAAAGCGTCAAATGAAAATGAGTTGAACCTTATAGAGATGAATATAGATATTGATCTTTGCTTGTCTTTGGATTACCCTGCACAATGATAGTGAAGTTCTATTAATGCGTTGTGATTTGAAACCTAACAACATTCTCTGGATGAAAATATGGTACTGCAAAGGTTGGAGACTTTGGATTATTAGTTCTTGATTCAAAATTTAACTAATCAAGTCTTCATTAATTTCACTCGTGTCATTAGGGGTTTAATTGGTTACATATATACCTCCAGGGTTAGTTTCACAACTTTCTCTTAATTAAATAGTAGTAGTATACTTTGTCAGGTTAAATCTCTCTTGAACATTTTTTAACTTATTCAAATATAATTTCTTAATACAAATATCAATATGTTTCTTTGTTTCCTCTTTATGATTTTAATACACATTCTAAAATATGAAATAATTATTAGTGTTCAAATTAATAAGATTGATTCTATTTCTAAAATTTTTTTCATTAGTTTATTTTGTATTTTTTTATAAAAAACTAATTATTTAGTTAATTTTTGTATTAAAAAAGTGACAAATCCCGATCAATTTCATCCATGATGTTGGTTCGATTTGATTCAGATTTAGCTATTAAAAAATACGAAAACCGAACCAAATCAAACCAATTGATTTTGATTGGTTTGAATTTATTTTTCTTCAAAAATCAAACCAAATCACCCACTTACACCCCTAGTGTTAGCTGGTTCTTGGAATATAATGGGTTATATGTTGAGCCTTCAAAACTGGACTCTGGATTTGTCTATACTTGGAATTAAATTTCGGTTTGTTTTTTAGGTGCAAATCCATGTACTACCATTGGATATGTCTAATATAAAAAAGAGTTTTGGTATATTTTCTTAAAGTATTTTTTTAATAATTTTTTATTATTTAATAAAAAAATAAATAAAAAATTAATATTTTAAGAATATAAAAAATATTTAATATTTTTTATTTAATAATTAAAAAATTATTAAAAAATAAATTAAGAGGATTAATTATTTTCTTATAAAAATGCAGCAAGGGTTGGAGGTCGTATTAGTGATGTACTGGAGGTGGAAAACCCATAGTTGATGACCATCTTTTAAGAAGCTTCATAAGGGCTAGGATCTTGGTAAATGTGAAAAAAAACCTCTACCCATAGGTTTTTTGGGTTCCAAGGAAGGACTTGCCTAGTTCGTGGGTTATGTTAAAGTATAAGAAGCCGCAGGAATTTCGCTTCAACTACAGAATAATTGGACATGAACAGAAGAACTGTGGATGGTAGAAAGCCATGTCCATTGTAGATCCATCAAAACCTAGGTGTGGGCCATCGCTAGGAATTTCTATTACCAAATCTTTGGCAGCAATTGCAACTGAAAATTCAAGCAAATTATGGAAACAAAAGAAGGGGCCAGAGAAGGAGAAGGTGGCGCGTTGGGGGATATTACAGTAGTAGGGGAGAGTGGGCAAGCAAAGGGTGAATCCAGCCAAAACAGGAGTAAGCAGTTAGTGGAGACATCTATGCTGCAAGGGAGCAAGGTTTCAGTACAGAATAGAGACAAAAATAGGAGATTTTGGAAAGTAGGATATACCCTCTATGTTAGTACTGAACGGCAAGGGGATGAATTGATGAAGGTGAGAGTCGTAAAATAGATGACAGAGGAAGAGACAAAAAGATGGGTGGTAGAGGAAAAAAAAAACTGATACTCGAGAAGGTGGCGTGTAACTAGAGGAGAGCTTAATTCGGGCCAAAAGATGCTAAGTTTGGGGCTCGATATAATAGATGAAGGCAAATGGGAAAGTAGAGGATATTGGGCCCAAAAACCCAGTTATGGTTATGAATTACCCAAGCCCGACAAAGGCTGGAACAAATAGACACGACATTGTTTTGGAGCCCAAACAGATCCAAAAGAGCAGGAACCATTAGTTGACTATCAGGAACCAGGCCCAAGGCTTAGAAAATCAGAGTTAGAAAAGTGGCCCATCCATTTTTTAGGTGAGTCCGATACCACATTGCAATAACTGTAGTAAAATTAATCCACGCCAAAGGGGAGAGGGGTTAGGGACATTGAGACTAGGCTGTGGAAACTTGAAAAGGACCATAAAGGGCATAGTTGAGGAGCTCAAGATGATGAACAAACTGAGTCCAAGAAGGGAAGGTGATTGGTAGTATGGGAAGAGCAGGAAAGTGGGGGATAACAAAAATGGGGGTAGGTACTGGTGGCCCTCTAAAGAGGTTGGAGGATCTAACTAGGAGAATGATATAAAGGAAGATGACAAAGAACTGATGTGTTAAGACAGAGAAAGAGAAGTTCAAGATCAGGAATAAGGTAGATCCAAAGGAAGTTTGGAATGAGGATAAATGGGACAGCGAAAAAGGATATTTTGTGGAACTACCAAAAGAGGATGATGAACAGACCAGTCCAACAAACAACTGGGAATTGTGGAGTATGAAATTCCGTTATCATGAAAGGATTCAACCTCTTTATCCTTCAAGAGAGCTAGTAGCCCAACTCATCATTTATTACTCCCATCCACTACAAAGGAGGAAGGAAGTAAGTATGGAGAATTGAAGAAAATAAGATATGATGGAGGGAAGGAGGACGTTGGTAGGAAGGGAAATGTTCAAATGGGAAACATTATAGCTGAGATGGCCGGCCTTACCATGCCCCCTCACCAGCCATGATCCTCACAAGTTGAAACTATCGCGGAATGTCGGCATCTGCGACTATTAGAATTGAAAAAGATTTGTAACCTTTTCAAACTGGCCATTCTCTTCCTCATTGAGACAAAAGCTAAGCATGTGGGAGTTAAGAAGTTAAGGAGGTTTTGTTTTGATCACTCTTACAGTATAGAAGCAAGAGGGTTATCGGGAGGTCTTTTGTCTACTTTGTCAGAAAATAGTGGAGGTTCAAATTTTGTCCTACACTCAAAATTTCATTCACTGCAGCATTACTGATAAAGATGAGATGGATGTTTGGCAATGTACTTTTGTTTATAGTCATTCGGACTTTCATCAGAGATGGGCATTTGTGGGATCAACTGACAAATAAACAAACTAATTATAACCGGGCTTGGTGTTGTGTAGGTGACTTCAATGAAATGCTCCATCAACATGAGAAGATTAGGTTACAGCCTCAAAATTTGACCAAATTGGAGCTTTTAAGAGAATTCCTAGACAAAACAACTCCAATGGACATGGATCTGAAAGGGAGTTAGTTTACATGGTTTAGTAATTCAAAGGAATGGTTTAGTAATTGATACCCCAATTCCACTCTAATTTAACCTTAGTTGAACTTCAAAACTTTAACCTTCTCTCTTTTCCAATTTAATAATAGGTCTAGTTATCAAAATATTTCTACGAAATCAGCATAAATGAGATGAACTAAATCTACTAAGGTGACTCAGATGAACATAACCGTACTTTTTTCGAAATGCTCAGTAGTCAATATGCACAACAGTTACCTTCTCGTCAGGTATGCTGGAATTGAATCTCCCACTGTTGGTCAATAAGAGATTTTAAGAAGTAGCTGATTATTTTGATAAGAGAGCTTCGAATTGATTAAATTTTTAAAAATGCAAATCCTATTTTGATTTGAAATTTTTTTGTTAAATCAGAAACAGGTATAAAGTTTTTTTTCCCAGACACAGCTGGGTTAGTGGTAAAATTATCCAAAACTAGGGTCCGTTGAAGGAAGAGGGGACAAATAATTGGGCCATCATAAACTTGTGTCTATCTCTCTCTAAAAGAGACCATCTTATTACAAAGGAGGATCCAAACCCAATTGGATATTCGTCCAGAAAAATGCTAGAATGAACACTTATTTTCTATTCGTCAAACTCCGAGTTGAATGTATGATCGACGAAACACTTCTTATTCAGCTGATTCTTGTAATATTTGTAATTCAATTTGATAGAGTTTTAGATGTCCACAAAGAATAGTAATTCTTTTAGTACGTTGTGTCACGAGTTTCAGTTTAATTTAAACGTACTTAACAATCGGTAAGACTGTGAGGGCATGAGAATTGACCTTCCAAGTTCCAACCAGGAAAAAGGCATTCTACATGCTTGCAAATTCGTTGAGTCATAAATATTTTCAGTTTATTGAGAATATTGTAAATTCCTATCATTAACTAATTAGCTTAAAAAAAACCTCCATATAGATATTTGTTCAGTGTGTAAAATAAATCACCTACTGCAGTGTCCTTTTTCATGCTTTCCTCAAATTCTTAGAATCCTACTTCTAATTTATTCAAATCCCATTACGTTGATTTCAATAAAAAATTAGTTTTTAGAAATGTAAGATGCATATTATTATATAATATAACACATACTCTAGCCTAATGGTTGCATTTTTAATACGTTTACTTTTTCGAAGCCCTGAATCTTACCTAACAGATGAGTTTTTCTTGACTCAGAGTGGCTGTACCAACAAATCTGCATCACAATCCATAATATATATAGGGACTAGGCCTTTGGCATTAGATCATAGCAATTTGCACTCTTATCAGCAAAGTTTCTTCTGTACCAATAATCATACACTAACACAAGCCACAAACAAACTTCACTTAGCCATTATGGCCCCAACGACAAGTTTCAACTCTTCAAATTCATTGTATGACTTTGTTGTCATAGATGGCAATGGGGTGAAAGGCATGGTAGACTCAGGTTTATCAGAGGTGCCTGAGAGGTACATACAACCCCAACAGGAACGAATCAACAAGCTAGACTCAAGGCCACGTGATGTGCCACCCATTGACTTATCAAAGCTCAATGGACCTGAGCATGACCAAGTGGTGGATGAGATTGTTAGTGCCGCTGAGACTCCTGGCTTCTTTCAGGTAGTGAACCATGGTGTGCCTGTGGAGTTATTGGAATCACTTAAAGATGCAGCACACAAATTCTTCAGCTTGCCACCAGAGAAGAAAGCTGTTTACCGCACTGGGGTTAGTCCAAGCCCAAAGATAAAATATGGAACTAGCTTTGTGCCTGAGAAAGAGAAGGCCTTGGAATGGAAAGATTATATCAGCATGGTATATAGCAGTGATGAAGATGCTCTTCAATATTGGCCTAATCAGTGCAAGTATGACCGTTTATGCTCTCTATTACATTATTCCCCTTATCAAGTAATGCTACGTAGCTAGAAAAAATATGACAGAATTCAACCGGAATTTACCAAGATTCAATGGTGGTTGTTGGATAAGTCAAAGTGGTAGGAACCACTCATCTATCTAATAAGACTTAATAACAATGCCAACTCATTCGGGCAATAGTTTTGGCAAAAAAAAAAATTATGGCTGTTTAGTATTTTCCACCACTCAAAATATCAAGCATTTGATGAATTTATAGTCTACATGACAAATGTACTAAATCGTAATAAACAGTTTCTTTCTGCGATAGCATTTATGAGTCTAAATTGTTTCTTTCTACTTTTTCAGGGAAGTTGCACTTGAGTATTTGAAGTTATCATCCAAGATGGTTAGAGATATGGTGGAAATCTTGATAGGTAAGCTTGGAGTCAAACTAGATGACTCAAAAGTTGAGGACCTTATTGGCATGAGGATGGTTAACATGAACTACTACCCAGCATGCCCAAATCCAGACCTCACAGTGGGTGTAGGGCGCCACTCAGACATGGGAGCTATCACAGTGCTACTCCAAGATGGCATTGGCGGTTTATATGTCAAAGTGGAAGAACGCAAGGATGCTGGAAAAGAAGAGTGGCTGGAAATTCCACCAATACCTGGAGCTCTAGTCATCAATATTGGTGATACTTTACAGGTTTGATATCTTTAAATCTGAGATTTAGTAAATAACTCAAAATTTAGAGATACAATTAAAACCCATTTTTTGATTGGTACGTAATAGCCTCAAATTTCAAATGCTTTCCCTTAATATATAAGTCTCATTTAAAGGGCTGCAGCCTAAGCTCCCATAATATAGTAATATCATTTTATTGACATGTTAGAACCAAAGTATATATACTAATGTTCTATAGTAACTATTTCTAATAACCCTGTCTAATTTGATGTAAGATACTGAGCAATGGGAAGTATAAGAGTGCTGAACACCGAGTAAGGACAACGAGCACACAATCCAGAGTATCAGTTCCAGTGTTTACTCTGCCAAAACCTACAGAGAGGATTGGGCCACTGCCACAAGTGGTGAAGAAAGATGGCTTAGCCCGTTATAGGGAAGTTGTATTCCAAGATTACATGAACAACTTCTTTGGGAATGCTCATGCAGGAAAGAAGTCTCTTGATTTTGCAAGGATCAACTCTGCCTAACTAGTATGAAGAATAAGAAGTTTGTATTTCCTTTTTCATTTCACGTCACATGAATAAGACTTTCAATATCAAATAATATAAATCCAAGGCTATATATTATTATTCTCCTTATCTTCCTCTTTTTTGTAAACTGTAAGCAGAGAAGGCTAAATTTGATCCTCATATTGAGGCAAATAATCAACAAAACTGCAGATCAACCTCAGTTACACAAAAAATATTATCACATCCATAGAAAATAAACACCAATGAAGAACAGTGCCATATCCATCAAGGGCTCCGCATAATCCTGCAGCAGGTGAAACTAAAAGTTGGTTCAAGATACTAATTTGTACGTACTAGTTCCTATAACTAATCTACACGTAAATACTATACATTATATAATATATGCAATAGTAGCAACATTGCATATTGTTTAATATAAAAATTATGATGTCTTAGTTGGCCAAAAAGGATGTATTGTTATAGAAAAGATGTTTTTAACCAATGCCCTGTTAAGGAAGCTAAAGTAGAAAGCTTTAAATGATAAAGTTAAACATTTTTAATTTTGAATGTATTGAATACTTAGTTTTCATTAAAAAAAATTATTTTGGCTTCCTTTACTAGTAACTTTAGGGCACTCGATAGAAAAATTCTTATAAAAAGGAGTATTCACATGTGGCTTTACTCAGACACCGCCCATCTTATTACTCCAACTTGCAGTCCACTTATCTTCGATCTAACGGTTGCATCTGGGCCATGGCAACCACGAAGGCACTTAATCCAAATTTATGAATTAGGATTCGTTGACCACAGAGATATATAATTGCAGCAGTCATCCATATCCATTGCATTTGTCTAAAGTCTAAACCATAAAACACTAGATTCAATGGATGAACATGAACCACTTACACCCCCTAACAAAAAAATTGCAAAAGTGGAACAATCCCCTGATCTCTCTCCACCACACGTTAGGAGGGTTATTTTTATCTTTACCATTTGTTAGGATGTTAGAAAGAAAAATTTGGACTAGCTATGCTAATTGACAAATAGACTAGTTCAAGTGTCCAAGGGATCAAACCAAAATATACTTGAAAAAACGGAGCAGCCATTTGAAAATAAATAAAAGGAAAGAGTCTTCTACTCAATTAGATAAAACAAAAGGGGAAGAGATCGTATTCAACTGACTCTGCCACTAAGAAGACATGATTTTATATTTCAGAAATTAAAAATTAATAGTGAACTTGATGAAGCGGCATAGAAGACTTAGATATAACCTTACGGTCTTTACTTGCACACTGGCACACACTTGGAGGCATAATTTTAAATTACAGTTATAGTTATAGTTGCGATTAGGTTACGTTTATCGTAATTATCCATAATTGCAGAAAAATACCGCATTTAAATATATTGTGGCTGCAAATATATTTAATTGTTTGGTGAGTTCCCTCATTTAAGAACGAAAGTGCAAAAAGAGAGAGTGAGAGAAAGGTAAAAGTGAGAAATCGAAAACGAGAAAGTGGGGGAGACAAACCGTCGTCCATGGAGAAGAATAAAATAGAGTTTTCAGCCTCTTTGAGCACAATATCATATGACACAAGGCTAAATTCTATTCATTCATGATGAAATTTTAAAATGTTACTCTTGGTATTGAAGGTTATTTGTTGTTTCACTTTTTGTTTTGACTGATCCATGATAACCATTTTTGTAAAGTTTCTATCTTATTGTTTGGTTCATCCACCTAGTAAGTGATGTATTATTAGTTGTTATGTTTCTTAGTGCTATTAAGAAGACTAATTGTGTATTCATTAATTTATTAGTGAAATTTTTTATTAGACTTGATCTCATGATTTTTTCTTTTAAAATTATGGTGTCTCTAATATTTATTTTTCTGTCATTGTTAATAACTTATTTTGTATAATTGATATTTTATTGTGTGAGAAGTAGAGCATATTTATCTGCACAGGAGAAGAAAATATTTTTGTTTTCGCTTAGTTCAGTTTTCCCCAACAAATGTGGTATTAGAGTTTGGTTGTTCTGATTTGTGTATTCAAATGGAGGAAAATCAATGGCCAAATATAGGAAAATTAATAGTCAAATATGATTAAATTGAACTTTATAAATTATACACTTTGAAAGACCCCATAAAAGATATGTTATATAGCAAAGACTTTTATGATCATGTTGAAGGAGACATTACTCGATCCAGTGATAAATTTGACAGTAATTGGATGAGGATGACTAGAAAAGTTGTTGGTTGATCAGAAAGTGGAGGATCTTAGTGTATATCCCTATGTTGAAAAAAACAAACAAACAAATGTCCATAATAAGTGGAAGAAATTGATCGAGCTACGTGAGTGAAAGAATGTATAAAATAAAACATTTATAATTTGTAAGCTAGTGAATATGAAATATAAAGAAAGGGATTGGGGCTGGGGTAGATTTTTTTGGTCATCCATATCATATGGTCTTGAAATTGATACACCACCAAGTTCTGAAGCCAGTTTGGGAATGTTGTTGGTGTCCTTTGCAACACCTTCACCATGGCTAGATCCATAGTTATTGATCAACAACTGTTGCAGAATCTTTGCGGCAATCAATCACAAACAAGGGGGTGATTTGATATCTTCCTCAACCAAATCGCCTTAGTTCCTCAATAAGACCGTCGTCTCTCTTCTAGATGAGGAGAAGGAAAATTGTGTTATGATTTGATATATTGGGGACCATAACCGTTTTTAACATATATTAACTAATTAGGGTTCCTATAATCCTTTAATGGGCCAATATGGTATTTACTCATTAAGCCCACATCAAGTTGTGAAGTCTACGAGCTCACTAAATTATATCACTTAATAACAAGCCCAATAAATTAAATAGCTAATATAATTGTCAATTAAATATGATGCCTAACATTAATTAGGAAACGTAAATTTCCTAACAATCTCTCACTTGGGCTTCATATTATTCCTAAAATAATTATCCTACAAATTCTTTAGGTGCACATCTGTATGCTATTTATCTTTAGATTTCTCTTTAATACAATCTAGTCCTTCTCATATATTAGCTATGGAACCACTATAACTTTTATCACAATCAAGCGTAACTAAACTACAATGATCACCATAGTAATATACTTAATGACATAGATCAAATGTGGATAAGTAGCATGGAAATTACATGCAATGTGATCTCAGACATGCCTATTTCTAACTGGTCCTTCTTTAGTCCTTAAATGCAACACTAACGTTGCATATACAAAGCATAAACAAGTTCAAAAATAGAATCATAAACTATCAACTTTATTATGCAGAAAATCAAATAACACAATGTCCAAAGTAAAAATAGAACATAAAAAAAAACTCCCACTAAACTAAGGTATCCTCAGGAATAACACCCATATGAGCAGTATGCTCATGAAAAACCTTAGGTGTCAAGCCCTTAGTTAATGGATTAGCTAGCATAAAATCTATCCTTGTATGTTCTATAGAAATTTGTCTATCCTGAACTCTTTCCTTAACAAATAGAAACTTGATATTGATAAACCTCGACTTCGTTAAGCTCCTATTGTTGTTGGAATAAAGAACTGCTGAGTTATTGTCACAATAAATCTTCGGTGGTCTGTCAATGCCATCAACCACACGCAAACTAGTGACAAAGTTTCGCAGCTATATCCCGTGGGTGGACGCCTCATAACAAGCTATGAACTCTGCTGCCATGGTTGAAGAAGCTATAAGAGTCTGTTTAGCAGACTTCTATGAGATAGCTCCTCCAGCCAACACATAGCTGTAGCCTGATGTGGAGCGCCTACTATCTTGATATCTCGCAAATTCGGAGTCAGAGTACCCGATAATCTCTAAACCGTCAGATCTCCGATAAGTGAGCATGTAGTCTTTTGTTCTCTTCAAATAACGCATCACGCGTTTGGTCGCTTTCCAATGCTGAATACTAGGATTGCTCAAATATCTTCCCAAAACTCCCACTATAAATGCTACGTCAGGATGAGTACAAACTTGAGCGTACATTAGACTCCCTCCCGCTGATGCATAGGGAATCTTCTGTATCTCCTTCATTTCAAGATCATTATTGGGGCATTATTTGAGACTAAACTTGTCTCCTTTAGCAACGGGTGTGTCTCCTGGTGTAACACCCCGATTTTTTTTTGTTCTTGGTTTATCTGTGATTTCTGTGATGTTGTGAATTCTTGTGATTCTTGTGAATTTTTATGAATTATTTGACTTATTTTGATTATTTTAATATTATTTTCAAAAAAATTTGGACTGTTGAAACGAGACTGGGGGATCTTACTAAACTCGAAACTAGGGACAGTTTTCGAAGTTTTCATTATCTGAGATTTTATCTGACAAATAAGTTGTGGGTACGTTCTATTATCCATTGGACAATAGGTACCCGTTTTGTTAACTATAACTTTTGTCCATTGAATAATAGCTTTTAGTAAAAATTTAGTAGATTGTTTATATCTAGTCACCTTTATGACATCATCCATGTGACATCACCCACATGATATCACCTTTTGACTTTTTGGACCAAGGGAGAAAGCTTCCTAAGGAAGCTTTGAAGAAGCTTTAGACCCCCTCCCAAGGTGAAGTGCACGGCTAAGAAGAGCCAAAGAGGCTTCTAGAGTAAGCTTCATCAAACTCATTTTTATCATTTTCCATTCATCTCTCATCAACTAAAAAGCTACACACCTTTTCTCTCTCACTTTTTCTCTCATTTTCTCTCCACCAAGCTCACGTCCACACCCCCTCAACCCACTCTTCAATCTTCTTTAATTTCAACCATCCACATTTCTTGAATCCAAACATCATTCTAAGACACTTTGGTGTTGAGATCTTGATCTTGTTCATCCATTTTCAAGTGCTTCTTCAAGTTAGGACTTGAAAACTTCTAAGGTGAAATTCCTCCATATTCATTCTTCTTTTCATTGTTCTTCTTTCTAAGACCATGATTTTTGATCCATGGTCATTTTATTCTAAGCCTTAGGTGTTGATCTCTTTGGCATGTTGTTTTCATTTTTCAAGAGCCTCTTGGGAGAGAAAGTTGATTCAAGAAGGCACCCAAGAAGTGGTTGGTCATTATTTAAGATAAGAGGGAGATTACTCTCATCAACCTTTCATGGTGGTGAGAAACGTATTGATGTATTGAAAATGAAGGATCCATGTGAGGATTGTTCACTTGATTGTGTTGACTTTTGGTGATTTTGTGATTATTTGTCCTATATGATTTTATGGCTTAATGTTGTGTATAATCTTGGTAAAATAGAAAATTTTGATGATTAAAATATATTGTTTGCCTGGAAGCATATTGTTGAAGATGAAAATTTTGAGGTCCAAGGACCTTAGGGCTCACGGCCAAGAGACCCTAAATAGGGTATTTAAGACAAAACTTTTGTGTTGATTTGAAACTTAGATGCTTAGGTGAGAAAGGAAATGGGATTAAGGATTTATAATAAGGAAGGAGTGATAAAACAAAATTTAGTCATTTATAAAAGAGGGATTTCGGTCTTTGAGTGAAAAATAAGCTTGAGAGAGATAATGAAATTTTAAGGTACTTTTAGGGTTTAGGGAAAGGAAAAGAATCCATGAGATTAAGACAATATGGTTCTTTTTATTGTCCTCATGAGAAAAATATTAGGAGGTATTACTTAGAGGAGCCTAACTAGAAGAGTTTTGTGATTAAAATTAACTTCTATATTAATCCTTGGAAGTTTCAGAAATTAAGCTTAAAAGTGAAGTAAAAGTTTTACATGTTAGAGAAAATTTTGTGATAATGTTTCATGTAATTTAAAAATGATGATTCCTAAATGTTGCGCGATAACGATGCCTTGTGACTGAATATAATAGCAATGTGCTGTCGGGCTCTCAAATAGGACCCGAAGATGTTGACGACTGGCTTGCCTCATGAGTAGCTCATGTTTATGAAAAATTATGATATTAATATATGCGCATGCATTGAGTCATTGATCATGTTTTGTACCAACAGTGTCGGTTGAGGCTTATTGCCTAGGAGTTGAATTACACCTTAGTGCGAGTGCGAATTGCATAGTGTGGTTCACTTGTTGAACTTGGAGGCGTCGAGGCGCGGGTATCCCACAAGTAGCCAGTTGGTAGCTCCACTGGACCGTGGTGACTGAGCAACGCACCAACGATCTCGACCAAACACTATTCTATTCATGATCTGGTATAGATTGTCTTGTATAAGCCATGATGCGTAAATTGAGAAATTATAGCACTTGACTTGAGGTTAACGAGATATAGACATGTCTTCTAGATCATTCTCTCTGAAATTGTGTTTAGCTCCATGGAGTAGGAATTGGTCCATTGTACATATGCATAATCTATCTACATATCATTGTGACATTTTATATCTGCTAAATTATCTGATGTTTGATGCCATAACTGCAATTACTATTCTTTAGTGTTTCTATGCTTGCATGTTGGTATTGATATAGGAAATCTCACTTCTCTGTTATATTATTCTGTTTTATGTGTACCCATTGATAAAGACTGAAAGGAAGACAAAGAAGACCGCAGCTTTCGTATTGTTTTATTTTTTGTGATGGCTGATAGAAGACAGTCTATTGGTTTTGTTAGAGTTCAGTTCTATGGAGGTATGAATGTTTGGCGTATTGACTGGAATATTGAACGAGTTAGATATGTAGGAGATGTAACTCTATCTGTTCGTAAGACCCGCGATGGGGATCCTTTCTTTTCTCTTGACGTCTTAGTGCATTTGGAGTTCTTTATGCCTATCAGGGAGTTGTGGGGTGATTTGCATTACACCCCAAGGGAGGATCAGGACTCTATGGTGTCATCTGCTCAGACACCTATTTGCGAGCTCTTGCCCCGACTGAGGGATCTGTCTGGGGAGGAGTCTAAGGAGGAAGACCTGATGGAGGATCTCGAGGAGGATCCGACGGAGGATCCAGTGGGGGACCCTACTCCCTAGGCATATAGACTTGGGCTAGTTAATGTTTTGTTAAATAGTTGTATATGTCTTTTGAAGTTCAAACCTTGTGTATTTTGAGTGGACTGTGATCCATGCCACTTTTGTGTATATATATTCCTTTTTGGTGTGTATTATTCAGTAATTATGTCATGTGCTGTTTATATTTGTTTAAATTTTATGTCTTTAAGAAAGAAAATTTGAAATATGTCGTTTTACAAGATTAAACCTTTTCCGCGTTTTGTAAAGTTTTTGATATTTTTAGTGTATAAATGTGGCACCCTAAGGAGAAAGGTAAAAGATAAAAGCCCTAAATTTCATAATTAGGGTTCACGAAAATTAGGAGAAACAATCATTATAGGAAGATCAACCCTAATTATGCTCCAGAAAATCCACAAATCCTAATAATCTAACAACGATGACTGCTCTGATACCACTTGTTAGAAATTGATTCTTTAAAACAAATTCTAGATACATACACCCTACAACAAAACACCATAATGTTACCAAGTGGCTTCCAGTACTCAAGAGGGGGGGTGAATTGAGTATAAAAAACTTTTTCGCAAAACCCTTTTTAAAATAAAATACAAATATAAACTTGATAAATAAAAGCACAGAAGGAATAAGAAGAAGAGAATAAACAGTAAAGAGCAGCGTAAAAAAAATGTGCAGTAAATTAAATTGCTTAAATTAAAGAGATTAGGGAAAAGAGAAGCAAGCACAGTATTTATCCTGGTTCGACCACTAACCCACTTGTGGTCTACGTCCAGTCCTCGAAAGTCGAGATTTTTCACTAAGTATACAAGCTTCAATAGGTGCTTGCTACCGTTACAAAATAGAGCACTTTTCACACACAGGGACACTATACCCTTGTGCTAAAGTCTCGACTGCGCTGGAGGATACCTCACCATATATAAACCTTGAGGATACCTCACCTCGATACAAAATATCGATAATAGAGATGAAGAGAAACTCTCAAACAGTATGTAATACAAGTTGAAGTGCTAATGGAGCTCTCACAAAATATCTCAAAGTTTTTAAGCAAGAAGAGCGTAGGGAAAAGTTTTCACAAAGACAGAGTAATCGAGAAAAACATTCGAATAATGGGTAATGGAAAACGTGACCCAGGCTTGCTATTTATAGAGAGAATTAGGTTAAACAGTAGTTGGGTGTAATAAAAGACATTAAACGCTGATTGAAAACAAATTTAAATTAAATACTCTGTTTCCATTTTCGTAAATGCGAAGGTTCGTGTTTATTCGAATAGAGCGGCTTATTCGAATAAAGCTCAACGTGAAGCTCATCGAAAGGGTTATTCGAATAGCAACTTGGTTATTCGAATAACGTATTTAAAACGAAGTTCGGATAGAAACCTTTATTCGAATAACGGATGAGTTATCCGAATAATTCATTTAAAACGAAATTTCGAAAAGCTTAGTTATTCGAATAAACGAATGTTTATTCGAATAGCCACTTTGAAAACAGGTTTCTCATGAAGACATTTATTCGAATAGGCAATGTTTTATTCAAATAATTCAAGTTAAAAAACTGTTTTGAAATGGATTTTCAAAGATGCTGAGTTCAAAAACAAGTTTTAACTTTTCTTTCAGAAAAACAAAGAGATATTAATTGTGAGCTCCGTACAATAGATCCTAAGTCCTAAAACTAATCAAATATAAACTTGGACTTGGTCTATTACTCATCTTCATTTAATCTTCTCGTTTGTTATCATCAAAACAAGTCTTCAATGGTAAGCATCCAAACACATTCTCCCCATTTTTGATGATGACAAACTAACAAAGAGACTATCAAAGAGAAAAGCGTTAGTGCATATAATTGGAATTCACAAAAGGTATAAAAGCTTACTCCCCCTCTTTAATTATAAGAGGTAATGTATATCGATGTGCTATCCCCCTTTCAATTTGAATCCAATCTTATTTTAATTTTACCTGTCTTTTCTCAATTAAAGTCAAATGATCAAATAAATATTTCTCCCCCTTTTGTCATGAGCAAAACGGAGGGGTAAGGCTCATAAACAGATAAGAATGCATAATAAGTCTCATAAACATACTCATGTCATTTAGAACAACAGGAAACTTTATTTATGCATTAATAACGGAGAAAGATTACAAGCCAGAAAACAAATTACACAAAGTCAAAAAAAACATAGAAAGCCTAAGAATTATGGTTCCTAAAAGTAAGCATCCTGGAGGTGGTGGTGAAACGGCAGGTGCGAGAGGCGGTGAAGCGGATCGGAGGGCGGCAACCTCACGTTCAACACCTTCTATTCTATCAAACGGAAGTATAGAGAAGGTATGTTCCATGTAAGCTCGGTTATCTGTAAGGTGGCCATGATCTGTTCTAGAGTGGCCGGAGCTGGAGCGGCAGCAGTACATCGGCGGAGCAGCGGGGGCGGCGGGGGCATCGGCAGGGGTCAAGCTCGTCCTCAGCAACCTCATCTGGGTACACCCAGCCTTCATCGGTTTGGATCATCTTCATCTTTCTTAAGGTGTGAGCTCCAAACACGTTGTGGTGCGTCAGGGCGATAGCTCGCTCAGTCTCTAGGACCTGAGGGTACTTACCCAACAGGGTAGTGACGAGGAAGCCATAAGGTAGGTCTGATTTGTCCTTGCCCTTGGCCCTCATCATGTGCCTCATGATGAACACAGGCCAGTTGACCTGATGGCCATTCTTGAGAAACCACAGCATGAAGACGTCTTCCTCGCTGAGATAGGCGTAGTTTCCACCGCGAGGGGCCAGAATGTGAGCATAGGCGTAATGCAGAAGCCTATCTTGGCTTTTCAGCATTCCACCCTTGAGACCTTTATCAGGAAGGGCCAGGCCAGGCTTCAGCAGGTCTTCAACTGCTTGAAGTTTGTTGAAGTCTTCAAGGAAAGGCATGTCATCGTCTTCAACAAGGGTACCGGAGAACTGCAGCCCGAACAGCGTCAGCCAGTCCTGCGGTGTGATCACAACCTGCTGATCACAGACCTCAGTGAGAAGATTACGTCAAAAGCCGTTATAAAGAATATCTTCACCCGGAGGTGGATAGATGTTGGCCCGGTGAGAGCAAAGCTGAAGAACTCCTTGGTTTTGTAGTAGAGTCAGGAAGTCGAAGCCGCGGTGCTGCTGGAAGAAGGAAAGATCCAGATACTTGGGTTGAACCAAGTTGTGTTCCCAGAAATGAGAGATGAAGCGTGCACGGTACTCATCATTTGAGGAGAGCCTTCAAAGATCAAGCGGGTTGGTGCACTGGAGCATTTTTCGTGCGAGGACGTTTTTGGAGGAGGAAGCCATGGAGGAAGGTGGAGAAGAGGTGAAAAGACGCGAGATGGTGAGACGGTTTGAGAGGAAGAAGTCGGAAGTCGAGAAAAGAATAGAGAAGATGGAGGGTGAAAGACTTGGGCGCGTAGGGGTTATTTAAAGAACCCGTGTTTATTCGAATAAACCGAGGTTTATTCGAATAAACTTCCAGTCTCGACAGATTAAAAGCGGAGGGTTGAAAAAGGACTAAGGTTTATTCGAATAGAAGAGGATCCATTCGAATAAAATAACTTGGAAAGCCAAACGTGTTGGTACATTTGAAAGGTTTTATTCGAATAACTATGGAGTTATTCGAATAGGCAGAGACCCATCAGTCAAAACTAATAAAATGAGGTTCAGGTTATTCGAATAACCTGGGGTCTATTCGAATAATCAGAGATCAAGACCAGAGCCTGATAACGAGGGACGCTGGTTATTCGAATAAGAAGGGGCTTATTCGAATAAGCAGAGGGTAGAAGGAAGCACTGATAAACACAGGTTTCTGGTTATTCGAATAAAGAGAAGAGCTATTCGAATAAACAGAGACGAGAAGCACACAGTGTAAAGCAAAGGAGTCAGTTTATTCGAATAAAGCTGATGTTAAACACATATATTAACGAGCAGCAAAGAATTTTATTCGAGTGAAGGCATGCTTATTCGAATAAAACTAACACGAGAATAACATTTAAAGCATATATTCATGTGAAAACAACCAGCAATCAAACATGCAATTTAAACATTAGATTGATCAATTATGCCCAATTCTCCTCGAATATAAAAGAATGCTTCTTTTGCTAAGGGTTTAGTGAAGATATCAAAGTTGCTTAGATGTTTCAACAAACTCAAGAATGCAATCCCTTTTTGTACGTGATCTCGATAAAGTGATGTCTTATCTCTATATGCTTTGTTCTTGAATGCGGTATGGGATTCTTAGAGATATTTATTGCACTAGTGTTATCACATTTTATCGGGATGCGATCAAGTGAAAACCGTAGTCTAAAAGTTGTTGCTTCATCCATAGGATTTGAGCACAACAACTCCTATTACATATTCACCTCGGCTGAACAAAGCCACACTATTTTGTTTCTTACTATGCCAAGAAACTAAAGAGTTACTAAGCAAGTGGCATGTCCCACTAGTACTTTTTCAAATTTGCACCCAAAGAAAAAATCGAGTCGAATAACCTATTAGGCTACAAGAGGCACCCTTAGGGTACCACAAGCCCATTTGTGAAGTGCCTACTAGGTATTTCATTATACGTTTAACACAGCTTAAGTGAGATTCCTTAGGGTTTGCACGATATCTCGCACACATGCATACATAAACATAATATCGGGCCTACTAGCGGTAAGATAAAGGAGAGATCCAATCATACCTCTATATTTAGTTATTTCTCTTGATTTACCTCCTTCATCTTTGTCCAAGTAACAAGACGTGCCCATCGGAGTGGCCATGTGTTTAGCGTTTTCCATATCGAATCTTTTGATCAACTCCTTGCAAGATTTGGTTTGACTTATGAAAGTCCCTTCGTCTGTTTGTTTGATTTGAAGTCAGGAAGAAGTTCAATTCTCCCATCATTGACATTTCAAATTCATTCTGCATTGACTTAGCAAAATCCTTGCAAAAGGATTCATTAGTAGCACCGAATATAATATCATCCACATAAACTTGCACAAGAAGAATGTCATGCTTTTTATTTTTAATAAAAAGGGTAGTATCGACTTTTCCTCTTGAAAAACCATTTTCCAAAAGAAACTTACTTAATCTTTCATACCAAGCTCTAGGAGCTTGCTTTAAACCATATAAAGCCTTTTTAAGTTTGAAAACATGGTTGGGCAGTTTATGATTTTCAAAACCTGGAGGTTGTTCAACGTATACCTCCTCTTGAATAAAACCATTTAAAAAAGCACTCTTGACATCCATTTGATATAATTTGAAATCCATGATGCAAGCATAAGCAAGCAACATCCTAATAGCTTCTAATCTAGCTACAGGTGCATAGGTTTCTTCATAATCTATCCCTTCTTCTTGATTATATCCTTTAGCAACCAATCTAGCTTTGTTCCTAGTTATTAATCCATTTTCATCAAGTTTGTTTCTAAAAACCCATTTAGTTCCAATTATGGGGTGATTATTAGGTCTAGCAACTAATTCCCAGACTTGATTTCTTTCAAACTGATTTAATTCCTCATGCATAGCCAAGATCCAATGTTCATCATCAAAAGCTTCATTTAAATCCTTAGGTTCAGTTTGAGAGACAAAAGCTAAGTGATTACAAGTATTTCTAAGGGAGTTACTTAGTACTAACACCTTTAGATACATCAAGATGATCAATCAAGAGTGATATTTTGAAGTCCGCCATTCTTTGGGAAGTTCCAAAGCTTGCGAATCTTCGTGTCTTTGTTTATCCTCTTGCTCCTTAATTTCTTTTTCTTTGCTATCCAAGTGAGTTTCCGCTAAGACTTCTGTAACATCATCAATAGCAAGATCCTTTCTCGATCCACTTGGGTCAGTTTCATCAAAAGCAACATGAATAGATTCTTCAATGGTTATAGTTCTTTTATTATATATACGAAAAGCTTTACTATGATTTGAATAGCCAAGAAAAATACCTTCATCAGACTTAGCATCAAACTTGCCTAAATTATCTTTTCCATTGTTTAAAACAAAACATTTGCAACCAAAAACATGAAAGTGTGAGACATTAGGCTTTCTTCCTTATACAATTCATATGGGGTTTTCTTTAAAATAGGCCTTATAAGGGCCCTTCATTACATAACAAGTTTGTATTTATAGCATCGCCCAAAAGTATTTAGGAAGAAGCGACCTCATTAAGCATAGTTCTAAAAGAAATCCGTTTTGTTGCGGAGTTCTAGAAGGGCGAGAAATTATGATTAATGCCATGTTCATCACAAGTAATTTTCAAAAACATTGTTTTCAAATTCGCCACCATGATCGCTTCTTATAGAAGAAATTTGAAAACCTTTTTCATTTTGAATAATTTTGGCAAGTCTTTTAAAAGCTAGAAATGCATCATTTTTATTTGCAAGAAATAAAGTCCATGTAAACCTAGAAAAATCATCCACAATCACTAAAGCATAGTAATTCCCACCAAAGCTCATAGTTCTAGAAGGTCCAAACAGATCCATGTGCAAAAGTTGTAAAGGTCTAGTAGTAGAAACTATATTTTTCGCTTTAAAAGAGACCTTTATTTGTTTACCCTTTTGACATGCATCACATAATTTATCTTTTATAAAATTAAGCTTGGGTAGTCCAATTACTAGCTCTTTAGAGACCAACTTTTTAAGTGATCCATGTGAATGTGTGCAATTCTCTGTGCCATAACCATGAATCATCATTTTTGCTTAAAAGGCATTTCGCATCATTTGAAGATATAACATCTAAATTAATCATATAGAGGTTATTAACTCTCGACCAATGAATTTAACATGCTTATCATTTTTATCTTCAATTATACAACAGTTTGAATCAAATATTACCCTATTTCCTTTATCACATAATTGGCTGATACTAAGCAAGTTATGTTTCAAACCTTCAACAAGTAGCACATTTTCAATAGAGGAGTTAGGGTTCTTACCGACTTTGCCGATTCCAAGAATTTTACCCTTGTTGTTATCGCCATAAGTGACGTGTCCATGATTCTTGGGAATAAGCATTGTGAACTTTGAGTCGTCCCCTAGTCATGTGCTTGGAGCAAATTACATTGTCGAGATACCAATTTGAACTCCTCGCTTTCAAGCACACCTACAACACAAGTTTAGGTTTTAACTTTTGGTACCCAAATTTTCTTGGGTCCTTGTGTGTCAGTTTTGGGTATGGTACCCTTGGGAACCCAAACCATTTTTGTTCCAACTTTAGTATTTATGTTTTTCCTTGCATTACATGTTGAAGCACTATGTCCTTTTCTTCCACAATAAAAACATTTAATAAAAGGACTACTTGAAACACTAGAATGCACAAAAAATTTTTATAGAGTTTTTGTTGATTTTTCGGGTTATAACCTATCCCGGCTTTTTGAAAAACCACTCTTTGTCTTCCTAATAAAATATTTAGGTTATCCCTTCCAAAAGTGAATTTAGAAAGAGTGTTTTTTAAATCCTCTATTTCTTTTTCAAGTATATGACATGAAGAACAAGATGAAGAAGTAGAAGCATGTGAGGAATGATTTGTGCAAGCATCAATGATCCCTAAAGTTTCGTTTTCAATTTTTAATTCTTCTATTTCTTTATTTAAAACAAGAATTTTATTTTCTAAAGAAGAAATTGTTTTCTTAGAAGAAGAAATAATTTTTGTGAGTTTTAGAATTCTACATGTAGTTCTTCAAAAGCATCTTGTAACTCATCATACGAGGGTAATAAAGAAGTAGTATTAGAACTTACCTCGTTTTCATTTTCTTCTTCATCTTCTTTTGCCATTAGACACAACTGAGCTTCTTCGCTATCTGAAGTCATTAGTTGAGTCAATGTCGTTTTCATCCCACGCTATGTAGGCTTTTCTTCCTTTTCTATCCTTGAAGGGCTTCTTTTCGAATTTCTCCTTCTTCTTTTGATAAATGGGCACTCCATTTTCATGTGTCCAGGTTTCCCACATTCATAGCAAGTTGGAGTAGATGAAGCTCCTTCGCCTTTAAAGTGTGTCTTTTTCGGAGGAAGGGAGGTCTCCTTTGCGTTCCCTTTTTCCCGAGAAATTTACCAAATTTTTTAACTAATAAACTAAAATTTTCTTCACTTACCTCAATGTTCTCGAGCCTTCTTCATTTTCTTCATCATCGTTGTCGAATGTTGATGAAGTGGCTTTAAAGCTATCCCTTTTCTTTTTATCATTCTCTTCACTTTGATTCATCTGCTTTCGATTCAAGTTCGTGCTCATGAAGTTTTCCAAAGAGAGTAGCCAAAGTCATTGTAGATAAATCCCTTGATTCTCGATATGGTCATTTGTTACCTTGGGTTGCCAAATCCTGCTAAGACATCTCAACACTTTGTTAATCAAATCTTCATTAGAAAAACTTTTACCTAAAGATACAAGATGATTAACTATGTGGGTGAACCTCTTTTGCATTTCTGAATGCTTTCTCCTTGGTTCATTCTAAAAAGTTCATATTCGCGAGTTAGAGAATTTATTCTCGACCTCTTAACTTCACTAGTACCCTCATGGGTAACTTGTAAAGTATCCCACATTTCTTTAGCGATTTACAATTTGAAATTCTAAAAAACTCATCATAACCCAAAGCATGTAATAATATTTTTGGCTTTTAAATTAAATTGAACTTTTCGTTTGTCTTCATCGCCATTTATTTCGAGGTGTTTCGGTCCTTACACCATCGATCTCATGTGTGGGTATAAAAGCGCTTTTCAACACATCCCAAACATCTAGATCAATAGCTTCGATGAAGATTTTCATTCTTTCCTTCCAATATGCGTAACCATCCCCATTGAAAAAGGGTGGTCGGTTTATGGAGGATCCTTCGAAAAACCATTTGAAGAAGCCATATACTCTTGAAGCGCTAAGCTCTTTATACAAGAGTCTAGCTACGATACCACTTGTTACCAAGTGGCTTCCGATCTCAAGAGGGGGGTGAATTGAGTATAAAAAACTTTTTCGCAAAACCCTTTTTAAATAAAATACAAATATAAACTTGATAAATAAAAGCACGAAGGAATAAGAAGAAGAGAATAAACAAGAACGGTAAAGCAAATGTAAAAAAAATGTGCGATAAATTAAATTGCTTAAATTAAAGAGATTAGGAAAAGAGAAGCAAGCACAGTATTTATCCTGGTTCGACCATTAACCCACTTGTGGTCTACGTCCAGTCCTCGAAAGTCGAGATTTTTCACTAAGTATACAAGCTTCAATAGGTGCTTGCTACCGTTACAAAATAGAGCACTTTTCACACACAGGGACACTATACCCTTGTGCTAAAGTCTCGGCTCATGAGGATACCTCACCCTTATACAAACCTTGAGGGATACCTCACCCTCGATACAAAATATCAGATAATAGAGATGAAGAGAAACTCTCAAACAGAGTATGTAATACAAGTTGAAGTGCTAATGGAGCTCTCACAGAAATATCTCAAAGTTTTTAAGCAAGAAGAGCGTAGGGAAAAGTTTTCACAAAGACAGAGCAATCAGAAAAACATTCAGAATAATGGGTAATGGAAAACGTGACCCAGGCTTGCTATTTATAGAGAGAATTAGGTTAAACAACCGTTGGGTGTAATAAAAGACATTAAACGGCTGATTGAAAACAAATTTAAATTAATACAATTTTCGTAAATGGCGAAGGTTCGTGTTTATTCGAATAGGCGATTCGAATAAAGCTCAACGTGAAAAAGCTCATCTCAAAGGGTTATTCGAATAGCAACTTGGTTATTCGAATAACGTATTAAAACGAAGTTCGATAGAAACCTTTATTCGAATAACATGAGTTATCCGAATAATTCATTTAAAACGAAATTTCTAAAAAGCTTAGTTATTCGAATAAACGAATGTTTATTCGAATAGCCACTTTGAAAACAGGTTTCTCATGAAGACATTTATTCGAATAGGCAATGTTTTATTCGAATAATTCAAGTTAAAAAACTGTTTTGAAATGGATTTTCAAAGATGCTGAGTTCAAAAACAAGTTTTAACTTTTCTTTCAAAAAAACAAAGAGATATTAATTGTGAGCTCCGTACAATAGATCCTAAGTCCTAAAACTAATCAAATATAAACTTGGACTTGGTCTATTACTCATCTTCATTTAATCTTCTCGTTTGTTATCATCAAAACAAGTCTTCAATGGTAAGCATCCAAACACACATAAGGCCTAGGATCTACATCATGTCAAATTATCAAGGATTCTTGGATTTTCATAAATACCTGTATACATAGCTATTGATCACCAACTGTTGCGGAATCTTTGTGGCAATCAATTACGAATAAGGGGGTGGTTTGTGATCTTCCTCAACCAAATCGCCTTAATTCCTCAATGGGACCATCGTCTCTCTTCCAGATAAGGAGAAGGGAAACTGTGTTATGATTTGATATATTGGGGACCACAAATTAGGGTTCTCATAATTTCCTAATGAGCCAATATGGTATCTACTCATTAAGTCCATATCAAATTGTGAAGTCTACGGGCTCACTAAATTAGATCACTTAATAACAAGTACAATAAATTAAATAACTAATATAATTGTTAATTAAATATGATACCCAACATTAATTAGGAAACGTAAATTTCCTAACAGCAAATGCTATACCTTGGAGACCAATAATAAACCTAAGAATGCATGCATAGTTTTCTGTATAAAAGTTTTTCGTTTATGGGACATGAATTTGCTTTAGAAAGCTAATAAATGAAAGTAAATACTGCTAATGGGAAAAATCAATGGCATGGATTTTCATATAAAATATATGAATGAATTATTTGTTAGAGATAAAAATATGAGCTTCCCACCTAATCTTATCTTCCATCATGTACTGTCTCAGTTTAAAATCAAGGGCTATTTAGCATTGTAATTAGTGTATGAAAACTATACATGATTAATTGTCATAAAATTTTTAAATTTTGGAAATAACTTTTATATTAAAAAATAGGATAAACTAATTAAAAATCTTAAATAAATAAATAAATATAGTCTAATACTTTCATATTTGTGCATGGTATTAATAGAGTTTTAGTTTATGTAGTTTTTAAGTACAACATTGCTTGTCAAAAGACCCAACAGCACCACAAAGGCACAAACTGAATGATGAATATCTGTTTTTTCAGTGTGACAATAATCAATTAACACTTCCTTCTCATTTACTTAACTCTTAAATCTTGTGAACTTGGATACCTATATGCTTAGATCTCTCATGAAATATTAGCTTTTGCATGTATCCTTTTGTAACCAATCTTATTTTAAAATAATTAATCTCATTATTAGGCTTGTATTTTGTCTTATACATTAATTTCACTCTAATTGGCTTTTTTATCTACAAGCAAATTTATTAGTACCCATGTTTTATTTTTCTCCGTTGCATGAATTTCATTATCCATAGCTTTTCTCCAATTCAAATCATTATACGCCTCTTCAAAATTCACTAGCTCACAATTTGCAAAGAAAACAAAATTGATAATTGTTTCATCAGATGGATCATTATCATTACTCACAACATAAACCTTCAATCTAGTTGGTAACTGACAATACATTTAAGGTTAATTAGATGATTCTAGTTAAGGTGTTGGATCTATCTGACCATCTTCTACATAATTTCTAGAAATCACCAGTGGCTCCTTTTGGACTTTCGAGGACCAATACCATATTCCTTCTTCATCAAATGTCATATCTCAATTGATAATCACCTCTTTTGTTTTTCAATTATACAATTTATATGCCTTGGAATTCATGTTGTAACCAATAAAAACACACTTCTCACCTTTGTCATCCAATTTCTTTCTTAGCTGGTTTGGCACATAGGCATATGCAATACACCCAAAAACTCTGAGGTGGTGAATTAAAGGCCTCCTTCCACTTCAAACTTCTTTAGGAATTTTATCATGAACACTCTTTGGCGAACACCTGTTTAAAATATATATAACACAAGGAATTGCTTTTGCCTAAAACTCTTTAGGCAATTGTTTAAATTTCAACATGTATCTCACCATATCCATGATGGTTCTGTTCTTCCTCTCAACCATTCCATTATGTTGAAGAGTATATTTGGTAGTCAGTTCATCTGAAGGCAGCCAAGGCAATTATCCACCATATTATCAGCATCCTTCTTACATGTCTCATAGCTACTATCTACCTATGTCACCCCCACCATATTATCAACCTTCTATGAATTACCAAGAGTCTTATCAATATTCACCATCAAATGTTTCCTATGATCAACAACAACAAATGAAACCACCAAGAAATTCAAGATTTTTTTTATTCACTAAGAAATTCAAGTTTTTATTATGTCTTTAGCGAAATAGGATATCGTGATAACCAAAGTGAAAATGGAGGTTATGATCCAACACGTCATTCTACCATGTGGTGAAGTAATCACTCATGCATAAACTTTGTTTAATATATTAGTAACTAATGAATTGTTTTTGTTGAGGTTGAGGTAATCACTTATGTATGAATTTTGTTAAATATATAAGTAGCTATTGATTTACTTTTTGTTGAAGTAATCACTTATATATAAACTTTATTGAATATATGAGTAATTATTAATTTATTTATGTTTTAATATTTATTAGTTAATTTATTGCTTTTAAATATCTCTGATTAATAAAAAAATTATTAATTATTAATTATAATACATTGTAAAATAAAATAAATAATTTAATTTAATTTGTGTGAAGTATCCAACAATCACAATTCACATACAGCACTTGCAACGCCGCACCGCGATTTAAAACCATGATTGTGCCTTCTATTTTATCGTTAAGGAAGGTTTGGCATCCTATCATTCCACAATAATAACAATATATAGGCAGCTTGTCATATCGAAAATCTATCCATGCCGTAAGGGAATTAGATAGGCCAAGGTTTGACCCCTCGCTTCAAAGGTTTCTTTCATGTCCACGATTGTTAATGCGTTAGGAATAAATCCATGCTTGTCGCGGACTTACCATACACCTTTCTCGGAGACCAGACCAATGGTAGTGTAGAGCCTTTTTCCTATTGCAGTTGAGCTGTAGTCTCCTAGTAAGCCCCAAAATGGAACCAGGTGGAAATGATCATAGTCAACAATTGTTCTTTCCTTTTCCCATTGTTTCACCACTAGTAGTTGACCCTTAACGGACCAAGGATGCCAGCGTAGAGCAAAGTAAGCATCAAAGTCCTTCCCAAAGTAGAACCTGAATATTTGTGGTTCCACTTCGTTAACCCACCCATTCATTCCACTTGTTCGAAATTTGCAGATATGGTGGTTGTGAGTGGTGACTGATCCCATTTTGCCATTTTGCGTGATGAACATTGTTGTTCAACTTCGAGCTTGCTGTTCTGCGTGGGTGGGTCTAGTGATTTGATTTTGCTATTCGAATTTGACTCCATAGTTCACTGTAAGTCCTCCTTTTTCCTCTCATCCTTTGTATTTTCTTGGCTATGTTGTTGAAAAGCACCACTGAAGAGACTGATTCTTTGCTTATTTGTCATAAATTCTCACATATTCTTCTTGTTTGAAATATGCAGATATGGTGGGTGTGAGTGGTGAGGTGATTGACACCATTGTAGTTGACTTGCTGTATTGTGAGATGGTCTCCATTGTTCAAGTTTCAGTGATTTGATTTGGGTTCTTTTCTAGTAGATGGACTCTATGGTTGAGTGGTAGTCTTCCTTTTTCCTCTTATCTTCCTTATTTTCTTGGCTCTTTTATTGAAGAACACTGCTGAAACTGGGACACTGAAACTCCGTTTTTATTTATTTGGTGATAAATTCTAAATTGATAATGTGTGCTGGTAGCTCTTCTGGTGGTCGAAGTTCTAGTTCTGGTTCTAATTCTAGCATTGGTAGTAAGTTTTGTTGAAACTAGGCAAGATGATCATTCCCCTCTTTGGGCATATGTAAGTATCCTAGAGCAAGGAATAAATGGGGGTGGAAATAAAACTTGGTCATGTAATTTCTGTCAAAGGGTGGTTACGAGTTCATATTCTTGAGTGAGAGCCCATCTCTTGAAAATTCCTTATGTGGGGATTGCAGCGTGTCCAAAGGTTACTAGTGAACATTTGATAGAAATAAAGAAAGTTGCTGAAGAGGCTGAAAATAGACTTAAGCCTAAGGCTATCCCATTACCTCCAAATACTTCGGGTTCAGGGGCTAAAAGGAAAGAGGTTGGCCCTCTAGAAAAGGCATTTAACATGGAAGATAGAGAGCATCTAAGAGCTGAAATTGCTAGGATGTTTTACTTTGCTGGCTTGCCGTTTCACCTAGCTAGAAATCCTCATTATGTGAGTTCTTATAGCATTGCTGCCACCCATAATATAGGTGGTTTTGTGCCTCCTGGATATAATGCTATAAGAACAACACTCCTACAGAAAGAGAGACCACATATTGGAAGACTTAATTTTTAAGTGATTCATGGTGGACTAAAATTGATTACATTCTTGCTTTCACGGTGCCCATTTATGAAATGCGCGCTTTGGATATGTGACACGGATTGGCCTACCCTACTCTTCAATTAGTGTATGATATGTGAGATATAATGATACAAATGAAGGCAGCAATATATAAGCATGAAGGAAAGCAAAAATATGAGTCATCATCATTTTACGAGGTAGTCTATTCTATACTTATTGATAGGTGGAGTAAGAGTAGGACCCCACTTCGTTGTTTGGCTCATTCTTTGAATCCAAGGTAATATAAATTTAATATGATTTAGTACTAATTTAAGTTTTATGATTTCCATTTTTAACATTGTTAGCTTTATGATTTTCATTTTTAACATTGTTTGCCTCATTGTTAGGTATTATACTGAGGAGTGGCTTAGTGGTCCAAATAGAATTGCTCCTCATGAAGATGTAGAGCTTTCTAGGTAGAGGAAAAAGTGTTTGAAGAGATTTTTCCCAGATAATGAGTCAAGAAGGCTGGTTTCTTATGAGTTTGCTAGTTTCTCATCAATGGCGGGTGAATTTGTTGACCCTGAATCAATTGATGCCAGGGGATATTGGATCCTAAATCTTGGTGGGTGAATCATGGATCTTCTGCCAAATTGCTTCAACAGATTGCTTTGAAGCTTCTTGTACAGCCATGCTCATCATTATGCTGTGAGAGGAATTGGAGTACTTACTTCTTCATTAATTCTTTGAAGAGAAACGAGTTGCATCTTAAAAGGGCAAAATATTTGGTTTACATACATACTAATCTAAGATTGCTATCTAGGAAAAGTGAAGTTATAAGAAAGGGGTTAGTAAGAAGTGGGACATTGGCAGAGATGCATGGAGTCCTTTTGAGGGTGGTGTTGGACTACTGGAAGTGGCTGATTTATCTCTTGATGAACCAGAAATTGAATCTGTTCTTTTTATTGATGATGGGGATGGAGGAGATGAGGGTGGTGCTAGTATTGGTGTTTAGTACTAGGATAATATCTTTTGTTTAGTCGCACCTTCTTGATGTTCAAAGTTCAAACTACGAAACTGATTACATATTTAGTTATTCTCCTTTTGATGCTAATCAGTTTATGCCAAAAAAAATGACTTTATGTTCTTTTTGAGGATAATGAATATATATGTAATGTTCTATTTGAATCTTTAGATTAAAGTAGAATTGGTACTTGGTAGCCTTTTGTATTTTGTGACAACGGATAAATGTTTTAAGTTAATGCAATGGAAATCGCTATATGTTGTATATATTTGATTTGCTTGAAGCAAAGTTGTTGTGTGTGTATATAACAGGGGATGGATGATAGCTTGCTATATATATATATATATATCGTGTATAAGATACCCGTATCGTTGTATCTTAAATTTTTAAGATACTACCGTATCGTTGTATCGGCATTGTACTTGTATCATATTTTTTGTATGTGCAATTAGAGGTAGGTATAGGTGAGAAGACCCATCAGTGGTTTATAACTTAGTCTATTTTAAGCTTATATAGACTAAATTTATTTAATAAACAAGACAAACTTTTAAAATGACTTATTTAAGTATATAAATTAAGGTTTGAGTTTTTTAAAATACTAGGCTAGTCTATATATTTAATATTTGTATTTATAATCAATAATTTATAATACTGGCATAACTCACTAATTATATATTCATTTCATATAGAATATAATAATTATATTAAATGTTATATTTATTTAAAAATTTAAAAATTTAAGTGTGTATTTGAGATAATTGTAAAAATTTAATTATTTTAATAATTAATTATTGTATAAATTTTTTTTTCTATAATCGATTATAAGAAAAAAGTTTTATAATTGAATATATTAATTTGAAAAATGATTTTAAGTTAATTTGTTTTTCGTTTGGATGATATAAAAAATTATTTTTTTATCAAATTATTAAAATAGATATAAAATGATTAAAAAATTATTTAATTGATTAAAAAAGTTATTTAATTAAATACAAAATGGTTTTTATATTTTATTATTGAGAATAATTCAAATAACTTTTTTCAATAATACTCACCTAATAGCTTGTAGTGGAACTTTTTTTTTTTCAAATTTAAGATGTTGATTTTTAGCCACTGCTTACCTAAACACGTTCAAATATTTGTGCAACAGCTGAACTTCATAAAAAAGCTATTGGTTCAGCTAATGGTTCAGCTATTTCAGTTGAACCAAACATGTTATAAGTTTATTAACTTATTTGAAAATATTTATATAATGTAAGTCTTTAAATAAATTTTTGAATTAAGTCAGATTTTTATATTTTCTTAAATAAGTCAAATCTAGCTAAAAAAAAATTACAGATAGCAATTCAAACTCTGCTGGCTGGCATTTTTCAGACACAACTTAACTTATTTCTATCCCTAAGTATAGTTTTTAATCTAACCATTAAAAGTTGTTGAATTATATTTATCATCTATATTTAATCGTCAAATAAGATATTTTTTATGGTCAAGATTTGATGAAGTTTTATTTTCTATTTTTTCAAAAAGCAGGTCCATTTTCCGTATATATTGACTAATTATCTATTTCAACAATATCAAATACTTACAAAAATAATATTATTAATCTCAATATTAACATTATTATTAATTTTTAAACTTACAGATAAAAAAATTAAAAATTAATTTTCAGATTAAAAAAATTTAAACATAATTTATCAAATATTAAATAAATAAATAAATAATATACTCACAAAGGGTGATTTAAGTGATAATCAAGCTTAAACTTAACGGTTGAAGATCTTTTTGATAATTAGTTTCACACAAAAATTCTAGGAAAACCTCATAAAAAAAAGGACATGAAAAGTAAAAAAAAAATAATATTACATAATATTAATTAAATTATATATATTTTTATACAAAACATATAAGTTATGAAATCGTCAAATTGCCGGTGTCAGTTACAAGTTACAACCTATTCTAAGCATTTTCGCTGAGTGTTTGGCGTACGTTACTCTATTAACAAATTATATTGAGCAGCAGCCAGTATTAAGTGCATCTTTTCGTTTTGCTTAATTTGTAGGGAGAAATTATTTTTTTAAAAGCTATCTCAACAAAATTTTAATTTTAATTCTTGAATATAAAATAAGTATTTTTATTTGAGAATATAAAATAAGTTAATTTAAACACACTATGTAGCATAATATAAATGACCTTATTTTAACAAATAAAATGCCAAAATAAGTTTCAGTTAAAAAAAACAAAGCCAAAATAAGTCAAAGAAGACACGAACCTTTATTTTAGAAGCAACTATACTAACTCCCTCCCCCAAAATTTTCAAAAGCATAACCTTATTTTATCTTGATGTATTTGATTTTGAATAATTCTAAATTTTCTTACATAATCTTTCCATTAATTCTCTTAATTATTAAATGAAAAAAATAATAAATTATTTTTATATTTTTAAAATATTAAATATATTTATTTTTTTATTAAATATTTTTTTTATTTAGTATCAGAAAATCATTAAAAAAAATTAAAAAATATAACAAAACTCTTTGATTTTTTGGGTATTCTGTTTTGGACCAAAGACCTAGAATGAGCACCATTAAGCAGAAAGATCCGAAAATCATTCACTTTCTTGGTCTTGTTGCTAGTTGACAAAACCTTATAGTAGGCGAATGGCTGACAAATTTTGGATTTTGGCACTGAATTCTCAATATATGAAGAAAAAGTCCAGAACAAAATGGCCATTTTCTTTTTAACAGAATAAAGGTTCATTAGGACATTATTGTATATTCCTCTTGAAAATATAATATGTTATTCACCGATACTTCTATATATTTATACAAATAATACTTTATATCATTCATTAATCAATTATCAAACCTATATTAATTTAATCAACAATTTACTTAAACCATTTAACTATCTATAATTAATTATAATTTTCTATAAATCTCTTTTAAATTATTGGTTAAGTATAGATAAATTATTAATTAAATATGTATGATAATTAGTTAATAAAAGTAATGTGAGATATGAGTAAATGTTTGTAAATAAAATTATTGTTTGCTCCCCGCCATACATAATTATGATTAAAAATTAAAAATAATGCTCCAGAAGAATAGTCTACTCTTCAGGAACGGAAGGTTCTTCCGAGACTAATTTCAATCATCCAATTTGGCTGACGAGTCTGACCTCTTCTTCTTCAACACCTACTATACGAACTTTTAGTACATTCTCAAGTCGTCTCTCAAATGGGTATTTGACTCTATATGTATCTTTCAGACTACTAATAGTAGGGTGTCAATAAAATTTATTAATTTTTAATTTATTTAATTTATTTATATTAAAATGAATTCAATTTATTTAATTAAAATAATATATTTTGTTAGATTAAATCTAGTAGATTAAATTTAAATATAGATGATTAATAATCTAACAAAATATATATTAGATATCTAATTAAAAATCAATTCAATGGATATTCAATATATTTTATATTTTTTATTAAAACAACTGAAATTAAAAATATAATTCAAAAATTGTTATAATTATTTTATGTAATAATAATTATGAAGCAATTGAGAAAAAGTGACATATTATTATTAAAATAAAAATTATTATAATTCTCAATGTAATAAATTATTATAAAAATTAGTTATTTAAAATAATATTTTAAAAATTAAATTAAATTAATTAATTAATTGGATTAAAAACTAATTATATTTTTAATTTAAATTTTTTTAGAGAAATAAATATTTTTTAGAGAGAGAATAAATATTTTTGGAGAAAAAAATATATTTTAGAGAGAGAATAAAATTTTTTAAAGATAGAAATATTATTTTTAAATGAGTGGGTTGGATATCCATCCATCCAATCCATTAAAATAGATTAATGGATGGATTGAATATCCATCCATTAATTTGAATTATGAATGGATTAGATAATATTAATCATTTTGTAATAGATCTTAAATAGATTAATGGTTTATTTTGAATCCAACCATTATGATCTAATCTAAAATCAAACCAATCCATCCATTTGACACCCCTTTAATAGCCAGATAGTTGCAAAATCTTGAACAGAATCTAGATGTGGATACGTGTGTCTACTTAGTTTTATATATATATATATATATATGTGTGTGTTTGTGTGTGCGCGCGCGCACAAGCGTAAGATAGTTGCAAAATCTTGAACAGAATTTGGCTGTGAATATGTGTATCTACTTAGTTTTATATATATAGTTATGATATTCTTATTACTAATAGCGTACATATTTTATTTTATATTTTTTAATATTATTTATTATATTTATTTTTTTATTATTTATTAAATTTGATATTTTTAAAAAGAGTATCAATAATTTATATACTATTAAAAAATATATAATAATTTTTTTCTTTTATATATATATATATATATATATATGATCTTATTCAAGTGAGAAAAGTATTTATTGTGATAGGTGAGAAGAGTGAATCTTAACCATTGGATCTTTCATGAATAGTCAAAATTATAATATAAATGCATGTGACTTGTTTAAGGACTTGTTTGAGAAAGCTGAAAATTATAGATTATGCTGATAATCGATTATTGTTATAATTGATTATAATCGATTCATTTTTATGTTTGGACGCATTACCTATAAAATGATTTTAATCTAATATGATTCGTTTGGATGATATAAAAAGAATCATTTTTATGCATTAAATTATTAAAATAGGTATAGAATGATTAAAAAAAATATTTGATTGAGGGTAAAATAGTATTTATATATCAAAATATAAGAAATAATCTATAAGCTAAAATCATAAGTTCCAATCTTTAGCTTATGATTATTAGCTTAAAAAAGTTTTTATTTTGCATTGAATTTCGTGTAATTTTTTTTTAAAAAATAATCTTTTTATCTAAACATAATAATTATTTCACAAAACAGCTTAATCCTCCAAAAATAGTTGTTTGGGAAAGATTTAATCTTTCCCAAACATGCTCTAAGTGGTCATATGACCTTCAAATAACTTTTAATATTAACCATTCATATATGATTGTATGGTCAAGATTTACTCCTCTCATTCTCTCACAATAAAAATTTCTCTCACTAAATATGTTCCTCATATATATATATAGGGGACATATCTAGTGAGAGGAGTTTTTATTGTGAGAGGATGAGAAAAGTAAATCTTGACCATACAACCATACATGAATGATCAAGATTAAAAGTTACCTGAAGGTCATGTGACCACTTAAAAAAGCCACATGCATTTATGTTCTAATCTTAACCATTCATGAAAGATCCAATGGTTAAGATTCACTCATCTCTCTCACCTCTCACCTGAATAAATACTTCTCTCACTTTGAGTAAGATCCTATATATATATATATATATATATATATATAAAGATTTGGGAGTTTGATTGACTCCCATCCCAATCCCAGAGATCAACTAATTAAACTACCGACCAACATATTCCCAATTATTCCATCCATAACTACTATCTTATTAGTGTAAAAATATACACATCTTTAAATTTATTTATTACATTTTTATTTAACTTTATTTAGTTTATATTTTATTTTAATTATTTTATTTTAAAAAATACTAACAACACACTCTTTTAAATATTTATTTTAATACTTGCTTTATTATTGATCCAAAAGCAAGTGTTGCAAGTATTCTTCTCTTAATAATTCTTTTAAATGTATGTTACTAGCATTCCTCTTATTTGAGTTTTATATAATTCTCTCTTCTTCTGATCTTTTATTAATATTCTAATTTTAAAGATAAACCTAGAAGATTTTGGATAAAATAAGGAGATCATGAAGATAGAGTTTTAAAGAAATTTTATCCAAGTTTTTATGCCTCATCCAAAGTCCTAATGGACTGTGGAAACTTGAAGATAATGATAATTGAATATTAAATAATGATCCTTAAAGAATAAGGAGTTTGTTGCAATATCATATTCAACTTGTATTTCCTAACCATGCTGTTGTATTTGGACCATATATTGGGCTATAGAGATGAGATTGACGCGATTCTTGCGGCGTTGGAAAGCTAACAAGAAATGTAACAACTCTTCTGTTGACCTCAAAGGTTAATTCTATCATCTGAAGGATGAGAAAAATAAAGAGAGAAAAAGATGAAAATCTGACAGCCTTCAATAAAAGGAGATTAAGTTTTCTAAAATTTAATTTTCTAAATCCAATCAATATCATTTCATTACTTGAGAATCAATTAAGATTACTTGAGGACCAAGTAAGGAGATTTAATGCATGATATACCTCTATTAGGTTAAATTTACTATAAATAGAGCAATGATGAAGAGAATAGGCAGCTTTTAGACCAAGGATTGAAAGCAAGGGTTTGAAGACAAGTTCAAGGAGAAATGAGACAAATTTTGAAGACATATGCTTCTTTTCTATTTTCTTAGACTGATATGCTTAGAAGGAAGATGAGTATTATATATATATGGGTATATCTAGTGAGAGAAGATTTTATTGTGAGAAGGTGAGATGAGTAAATTTTGATCATACAACCATACATGGATGGTTAAGATTAAAAGTTACTTAAAGGTCATGTAACCACTTTAAAAAGTCACATGCATTTATGTTCTAAGATTGACCATTCATGTAAGATCCAATTATCAAAATTTACTCTTCTCACCTCTTACAATAAACACTCCTCTCACCAGATACATTCTCTCTCTCTCTCTTTTATATATATATATATATATATATATATATATATATATATATATATATGTGTGTGTGGCATATCTAGTGAGAGGAGTTTTTATTATGAGAGAGTGAGAGAAGTAAATCTTGACCATATAATCATACGTGAATGGTCAAAATTAAAAATTACTTAAAGGTCATGTGACCACTTAAAAAAGTCTCATACATTTATGTTCTAATCTTGACCATTCATGTAAGATCTAATGGTCATGATTCCCCTTACAATAAACACTCTTCTTATCAAATACGCTATATATATATATATATTCAGTTACATCTTTCTATATATTTTTTAGTCTTGTTTTAATGAACTCTTGACTCCATTTGATAGTGTTGGCATTCTTCCAAGAATCACAGCAATGTAAAGTCATCAACATTTTTCATCTTGAAAAGAAACGTAAGAAGTACACCATCATTGTTCTTTTAAGAAAAATATAATTAATTTTTTACTTCACCCAAAAATAGCCATCAAATGGTTATATAACACATATTTATGCTAAAAATAGCCATGAAAATTAAGAGTTAAGACAATATTGGCTTTACTGTAATTGATGTGGCCTTCAAAGTTCAAAACTTCAAATGAAAAGAAGACAATGGCCTAAAGTTGAAACTATAGTATGACCATTTATTTTACTTGTTAACTGGACTATTGGGATTTAAGTACTCAGAAAAAAGGAGCTCATCATCATCATCATCATCATATATATATATATATAAATGTGAATGTTAACCACATAGTGGGTTTCTAATCTCTTAAATGTAGTACAAAGGTTTTTTGTAAGATGTGCTTTTCACAAACAAATGATAGAAATGCAACCTTGTTTTAGGATAAACTTGCCATGAATGTGAACACTGAACAAGGAAAGACATTAAAGGATGCACAAAGAGATGTATTTCATGGTTTAGGTTGGTCTTTCTAATATGTTGTTTGGGAAGATTTTGTGGTGAGATAATGATTAACCTTATAATTTTTTGTGATGGTGTTATCTGAATATTTTGAGTTATGTCATTTAGAGGTTGGTGGAACATCTTGTGGGATGGCAACTCTACAAATGTTTCCAATGTATCACATGGAGTTGATACTGCACTTGTTTTAGGATAAATCCTTTCAACTTTCCTGCAATGATTCCCTTGTGGGTAAGCTGTTTGGTGTGGTGTGGAATGCGATTAAAAATTAATATTAAAAATAGTTGCCAAGTTCCACCAAAAATATAAAAACCTTGCAACCAGTTGTAGTAATCAAGGGTCGATCCACAGAGAACCAATTCAATTAACACTATCAATCCAATTCCTAAATTAAACTCTGAAAAAGATGAAAAATAAAAGAAAAGGGGGGGGTTTTGTTGATTAAAACTAAAAAGAGAAATTAAACTTAAATCAAAGCAAGAAACACAGAATTATCAAGTTAAAGATATTGGTTATGGAATCACCAAGATTTATATGATTATGCCACTTAATTACATGGTTTAGGTGATCAATTATGTTCTTATGCAATCTAAATCCCATGTCTTCCTAAGTTTCGCTTAATTCAAGAACCGCTTGTTATTTGTAAAGCAACCGCTCTTACACCTACCTAATGATTACATTAAGTTAGAAAACCAATCACACTAAGTCTAATCACACACCGGGATTAAATTACTTAGATCATATGTTTCACTAGTCATACCACATAATAATCCTAGTTTTACCACTCTCAAAATTTGGCAAGGATATAAAAACCTTTATATTGATTTAAGAACAGAAACATATGAATAAAAACATAATTGTATTGATATAAAGAAGTATGCAAGATTCACATAATCAAAACTAGAGTTTCATCTTCCCTTAACCAATCAAGAAGTTTAGCCACACATGGCAAATTCAAAATCACAAGAAAAATAGAAGAAAAACATATTTCAAAACGAAAGTACAAAAGAAAACTGAAGATCAAACTAGTTTCCAAAAGTTGGGGATGATCGATCTCTAACTACTCGCTCCATCTCCCTTTCCCTTGTGTTTCCCTTAGGATCCTCTTAAGGGCTCTAACCCCTTTATAGGTTTGGATACCTAATTTAACATCAAAATACAATTTAACTGGGCGAGACACGGGCCGTATGTTTCTTTTCTGTCGGCCCCATTCCATGTATTTCACAAGTGTATCACCGTGTCGTTTGATGGACATGGGCCCCTGTTGTAATTCGACATGGGCCCCGTAATTTGACACCTTCATTTTCACATTCTTTACAAATGCTTTTCTTTCATTGCTTCAAGAGGTGATATTGATCTTCTTAAGCATTCATCTCTCTCCTCAAATGGTCATCAAGCTTGGTTTGATGCTAATGGACTGCTCAAAGATATCTGAAAAACATAATTCATTTATGAGTGTTTATAACCAAAATCAAACTTAGCTAAATGTCAACAATTGAGCACATATGGAGTCCAATTAAATCAATCATAAGGCATTTAAAGTATGGAAATAATCGACAGATCACTGTCTTCTACTTTTTGGGTGGGTTTTTGGCTATCTAATTAATCTTTCACCTTTTAGTTATTGGGTACAACTATATTTCTTACTTGCTTGGCCATCTCATTCATATCAGCATGCATAAGATAGAAAATATCTAATTTATAGAATGATCCATAAACATTTAGCTGGAATAACATGGATTTGTCTCTATCCATATCATTGTAATTTCTTACAGGAATAGTGTACATACTACATAATATTGTATTTGACATTTGGCCATGATAACAAATTCCAAATGTCTATGATCTGTCTGCATATGTTATTAAGAATTAACTGAAGAAAATTTGTTTGTATTGAAAAACTGATTACAAATAGAATGATCTATTTTTTTTTTATATAGAAGTTACAACTAACTTCTAACTAAACTAACTTAACTAACTATCTGATGCATAACTAACTTCTAACAGTAATTCTAATTACATAACAAAAGTGCTGGTACTGATTTTAATAATGACTAACTAAGGTTAAATACAAATGCTAAAACTCCCCTTCAAGGTGGGAAGTAAATGTCAATTGTTCCCATATTGCATAATAAAGTCTTGAACAAAGGAGCTGCTACTGGTTTGGTGAGAACATCTGCAATTTGATGAGCAGATTTCACATGAACTAATTGGATCATGCCATTATTAACCTTTTTCACGGATAAAATGATAATCAATTTCAATGTGCTTAGATCTTTCATGGAATGAGGGATTGGAAGCAAGATGTATAGCAGCTTGATTGTCACAAAAAACTAGAGTTAGACCAATATCAATTTCAAAGTCTTGCAGTAGAGAAGTGATCCAAGTAACCTCACTAGTAAGGCTGGCCAAAGCTCTATATTCTGCTTCTACAGAGGATCTGGAAACTGTATATTGTTTCTTGGACTTCCATGAGATCAATAAATCTCCCAAGAATACACAATGGCCTGTGGTTGACCTTCGTGTGTCAATGCTATTTCCCTAATTAGCATCTACATATGTTTTGAGATGTAAGGAGGAAGATGACAAAAACATTAACCCTTGTCTTGAGTGGATTTCAAGTATCAGAGTAAGTGATGAACTGCATCTAAATGAGTGGTTCGTAGAGCAGCCATGAACTGGCTGAGTTTGTTAACTGCATAGCAGATGTTAGGCCTAGAAATAGTCAAGTACAAAAGCCTACCAATGAGCCTTTTGTATTGAGAATCATTAGACAAAGGATCACCATCAGTAGAAGTGAGTTTGAGGTTAGGATCCATAGGCAGTGAGGTTAGTTTGCAATCCATGAACCATATGTCTTTAAGAAGTGTCAAGGTATAATTCCTTTGAGATAAATAGATAACTTTCTTAGATTGTGCAATTTCTAAACCAAGAAAATATTCCAGGTTACCAAGGATTTTTAATTTGAACAATTGCTGCAAAATTGTCCTAACATGAGTAATAGCAGCTGGATTCTTGCTAGCTATGATTATATCATCTACATAGACTAGTAAGGCTACAAAGGATTGACCTGAACCAATGTGGAACAGTGAGTAATCTGACTTGGATTGTTTAAAACCATGTTGCAGTAGAGCAGAAGAGAATTTATTGAACCACTGCCTAGAAGCTTGCCTTAAACCATAAATAGATCTATTTAGCTTACAAGCCATGTGCTCCCCCTTAATTTCGTATCCAAGTGGCAGTTCCATGAACACTTCTTCAAAAAGTTCACCATTAAGAAAAGTATTGTTTATGTCAAGTTGAAGTAATTGCCAACCTTTTACAATAGCTAAGGTAAGCAACACCCAGACAGTAGTGAGCTTTGCAATAGGAGAAAATGTGTCTAAAAAATCCACACTAGCTTGTTAAGTGTAACCTTTTGCCACCAATTTGGCTTTTAGCCTATCTACAATGCCATCATATTTTTGTTTTACTTTGTAGATCCATCTACAACCAATAGTATGCTTGCCCTTTGGAAGAGGAACAATATCCCATGTATTATTTGTTTCTATAGTAGAAATCTCTTCCTGCATGGCCTGTTGTCATTCAGGGTATTTGATAGCTTGATGATAAAACTAAGGTTCATAAACACTTGATACTTGAAGAGTAAAGTGTCTATAACTAGGGGAGAGTCGATCATAGGACAAGTAATTGGTTATAGGATATATAGGAACAACATTACATTTATATTGCTGAAGATAGAAAGGTGGTCTAGAAGATCTAGATGATTTTCTCACTAGTAGAAGAGGATGAAAAGACTGAACAAAAGCAATATTCTGAATAAAATATGAATTGAGTTGTGGTGCAGGTAATGAGATTGTATTAGGAATTGGTAATGGATAAACCACATCAGGAAAAGGATCTACTAAGTCATCATGTGGTGTTAGGGTATGAAATGGAAAGGTATTTTTATGAAAAATCACATCCCTGGAAATAAAGAATTTTCTGGTTTGGATGTTGTAGAACTTGTAACCTTTATACCCAAGTGGATAGCCAACAAATACTGAAGGAATAGCTCGTGGTGTAAATTTGTCTCTTGTAGAAATAAGAGTGGAGGCAAATGTCAAACAACCAAACACTCTGAATGCTGAATAGTTAGGATCCTTGTTGAACAGCAACTGATATTGACTGTGTTGCTTCAACAATGGAGTTGGAGTCCTATTTACCAAAAACACTACAGTCTACAAACAATCACCCCAAAAAACAAGTGGTACTCTGGATTAAAAGTATAATGCTCTTGCAATATTCAATAGATGCTGGTGTTTCCTTTCCACCACAGCATTTTGTTGAGGTCTCTTAACACAACTAAATTGATAAAGTGTGCTTTTTTGTCTCAAAAAATCAGTTAACTGCAGTTCTTTAGCATTGTCTAATCTAAACTGCTTGATTGACTTATGAAATTGAGTTTCAATCAAGGCAAAAAACTGCTTGATTAGAACTGGTGCCTCTGACTTGTTTTTCAACAAGTATATCCAAGTAAATATAGTGTTGTCATCTACCAATGTGAGAAAATATCGCTTTCCACCATAGGTAGAAGTATGATAAGATTCCCAAATGTCATAATGCACCAAATCAAATGGTAAAACAACAAGATTATTATTAGAACTGAAAGATAACCTTTTTTGTTTGGATAAAGGACATATATTACAGTTTTTACTAGAAGAACTAGGAATGGAAAAACGAAACCTATCATTCAAAGTGTGTAAACATTTAGAAGATATGTGTCCTAATCTAGCATGCCAAATGTCTGCATGTACTTTATTTACAATAGAATTTGAAACTGGATTATGGTAAATTTTGTTTATAACAGAAACAGATGCAATAGAATCTGGAAGTGTGATTGGGGTAGGCTTGTAGACATAAAGTCCTCGAACTAAAAAAGAATGAACTGAAGAAAAATTATTGTATTGAAAAACTGATTACAAACAAAATGAATTGTCTTTTTTATATAGAAGCTACAACTAACTTCTAACTAAATTAACTTAACTAGCTATTTGATGCATAACTAACTTCTAACAGTAATTCTAACTGCATAATTAAAGTGTTGGTACTGATTTTAATAATAACTAACTAAAGTTAAATACAAATGCTAAAAGATGTTATAAATTTGTGTTAATATTTTTTAAATATCTTTTTAAATAATAATTTATGTTAATATCATCATTAAGCGGGTTGTTAATTGCTCCATTATAAATCCTGTATATTTTAGATGCTCAAATGAAAATAATATTTTAAATATTGATTAATGAAGTATTTCTTGAATCAAAATATAACACAAAAGACTGGTAAAATAACATGACATAATCAGGAGCAAAACTAATTATTAAAAAAAAGCCAAAACATATAAGACGATAAAATAAGATTAAGATCTATCCTTCATATTCTGAAATTATATTGCTCCTTTTTAAGTAGTCAAAGTTAAAGGTTACATATTCACCTGGCTTCTCAAGTTTCTTTTCCATTATACGTATGGTCTGCCCATGTATTATTGTCCACATTATGAACATAGTAGAGCTAATGATGATGCCTGAAGCTTATTGCTGAGCAGCTATCATTCTCATTACAGTCAGATAGATCAAGACCACTGTAAATCAACATGCAAGTTTAGAGAAAATAAGAAAAATTTATCTTTGAGCACAACTGTAGAAAAGGAAGGTCAAGTACAGGTTAATTATATCCGTAGAACAGAACAAGCTAAATAAACGAGGTGAATATGTAGAGCACTAAGAACAAGAACCAAAGATATTGTTTCCTTTTTTTGTTTTTCTTTTATATTATTGCAATGATTAACATCCTTTTCCATTCCTTCATATTGTTCATTCTTCCTATGGCATGCACATCATTTCAAATGAAAAGTCCCATACCGGGACTAATCCATGTTATAACAAAACATAGTATTATTGACATTTAAATTCTTTTCTAGCCTTTGTTTCTCATTACATTTAAAATATATTTTTTATCTTCACTAAGGAATTTTTCAAAAACCTATTTCTAGGAGCGATATAGTGACATGGACTATATTTATTCAATAATCATTTTTTATTTTAACTAATAGATCGCAACCCCTCAACTGCTGTCAGTCCTGCGTGCACTTGCACGTATTGAGTTTAGATTTATTTAAACTGAGGAAGAAAATGCTACTCTAGTAAGAAAAAAGGAAAGCAAGTTGACACCCAATTAACATATTGGCGTCTTGTGACAGAGGCTAAGTTTCTGCTTCACATCTATCATCTTATTTAAATTAATTTCTGAATAGATATATTTATTTGGAGGAAACTGTTAGATGTTACAGTTTGTCTGATAAGTTTATATTAATTGTTCTTTGTAATGAATCATAAATATGGTCTTGTTTATCCATCTAGTCATTGAATACTGAATATTATCAGTTGTCCATTAGTTTTTCTTCCCTACCCCTGCAATGGTATATGCAGCATACTCCTATGGGACACACAATTGTTAGTAGAATTCACAAGTATGCATTCATCTGTCCACATTCAGGATTCATACCTTTGGTTACATCAAGTGAATAATGTAGACTTTCATTGGATCATGCTTGAAACTAATGAATTAGTCTTTTAAATAGATTATTGAGCTAATGTAAGTCTATTTTTCAAATTCATAAATATCCTCTTGCTTTCTATTTTTGAATCAAAATGTATGTTGTGCATGTTGTTTGGATTGATATAAGTTTTTTATGTTGTACAACACTTAGTATAATAAGGGAATCATGGTGTCTTTATTGAATGCATACAACTTATAGTTTGTTTATATTTTCAGGCTTCAGATAAATGAAGTAAGTCAATTTCACCAGGTGTCAGACCGCCTTTCTCAGTAAGTCATTATGCTCAAACTTGACTAATCAGAGTGCAAAGTGAATGTCTCATGATAGAAAAATGATTTGTTATTGTTATATTCTTCAGATATTATTTTATTTGTAATGGATTTTAGTTTGTGTATTTTGTTTGTAGTGAATTTTAGTTTGCTTATGTACTAAATCATCACTTCAGATATTTATCTAAGATTGTGTTGACAAATTAATACATTTTTTGAAAGTTTAAATGTTTTATAATTTCATTTGAATATGCTAGCTAGTTGTAATATAAAATAGATTAAAATGTATTTAAATTGGCATGACAACAAAGTTGGAAAAATAAAACTAATTTAAAATAAAAAATAATTACGAAAACATATGTAAGATATTTTTTCAAGCCTCTATAAGTAAATAATAACAAAAATCAAAATTTTAGTGGCAGTTACGAACAACAGCTAAAAGTAACAAAACTGCCTCTAAAATACTGTCACAAAAATTACCGCTAAAAAGTAATAGCAGGGTTTATTCCAACAGTTGTCTGAAATTGTTGCTATTTTTTTGCAGCAGTTAAAATTGTTGCTAAACATAAATTTAAACTACTACTATTATCAATTTTTTTTGTAGTGACTATAGATGGGAGATGACAGATGACTAGGACATCAAAATGCATATCAACAAATACCTCAATTACTGGAAGGATTATATGTCTAACCTAAAATATTTGAAAGTGTAGGGGTGTCTAGTTAAGGTAATGCTTCCTGACCCCAAGAAAAGAAAAATAAGTTCGAAAACATTTGATTACATATTTATTAGGTATTCGGAGCTTAGTGCATCTTATAGGTTTCTTGTTTTAAAAAGTGACATGCTTGATTGTAATACTATAATAGAGACTAAGAATGTTGAATTCTTAGAACATATTTTCCTTTAAAATATGATAATATTTCCCATGCACCTTCACAAAATAATTTTGAAAATTTATTTGAGGATTTGAGAAGAAGTAAAAGATAAAGAAAAGAAACTTCATTTGGAATCTATACATAACTTGTTGAAATTGACCCTTTGACTTATTTTGATGCTATTACCTCATCTGATGAACCTTTTTGAAAGAAGCCATTAAAATTGAGTTTGATTCCATTGTCAAATGTAATACTTGGATTTTAGTATATTTACCTCCATTAGCCAAACATATGTGTGTATGCAAAACTAGTAAATGGTGACTATGTAATTTGAACAAGTTTTAATAAGTGATGGCTTTTTTTCTAATCCACCTGTATCTTATAAATGAGAGTGATCATTCTTGAGAGTAAGATATCTTTTTATTGTATTATCTTTCTCATTGAGAATATAATATTTTTTGAAGGTACTCTCTTTCTCCTTATGTCATGTGTCTTTTCTGCTACATTAATTCTTCTTTTATGTTGATTTTCTCTATTTACTTCCACCTACCCTATTTCTTCTCTATATCAATTTCAAATCAAATTTACTTAATCAATTTCTAAATTTACTTAATTAAATCTATACACATCATAACTTTTAATGAAATATAATTTAAAGACATTAAAATTTATGAAAAAAATCGTACACTGCACTAGCTACTTGCTAGTAAAGTAGATAAATATGTGTATACAAATCTAGTAAATGGTGACTATGTAATTATTTGTTTATATGTGGATGACATGCTCATTTTTTGTACTTGTCAAGATATAATACATAAAACTAAAACCTTTCTTGCATCTAAATTTGATATGAAAGACATGGGTGAAGCAAGTGTGATTTTGGGTGTTCAAATAATAAGGAAGGGTGATAGAATAACACTATCACAAGAACATTATGTCAAGAAACTTCTTAGGAATTTTGTACATTTCGAAGCTAAACCAGTGAATACCCCTTTTGATGCTAACACTTAATTAAAGAAAAATAGAGGTGACCTGTTGCCCAATCTGAATATGCATAGATTTTTGGGAGTTTATTACATTTAATGAATATTTCTTGACTTGACATTGAATATGTTGTGGGTAGATTGAATAGGTACACACAAAATCCCAATCACGATCATTGGGTTGCATTGGTCAGATTAATAAATATTTGAAAGTAACCATGAATTATGTTATCATATATAGTGGATTTCCCGATTTATTAGAAGGATACAGTGATGCTAATTAGATATCAAATACAGATGAGAATAAATCCACTAGTGGTTATGTATTCACCCTTAAGGGTGGTGTAGTTACTTGAAAATCAACCAAACAAACTATTACTGCTACATCTACCATAGAGTTAGAATTTATTGCTCTGGAGTTAGCTGGTTATGAGGCTAGGTGGTTGAGAAACTTCTTAGCAAATATTCCTTTAGGAATAAAACCAACACCTTCTATGTTTATGCATTGTGGTTGCCAAGCAACAATAGCCATTATAAAGAATAAGACTTTCAATAGTCAAAATAGACATATTCGATTGAGACATAATGTGATTAAGTTGCTGATAAAATATGAAATTATATCCAATGATTATGTAAAGCCAAGAGTGAATTTATTGGTCGATCCTCTGACAAAGCCTTTGGGTATGAAATTAATAAATAAAACATCAAGAGGAATGGGACTTGAGCCAATTAAAAATTAACAGTGATGATAACCCAACATTTGTGATTGAAGATCCCATGAATAAAATTCATATAGGTAATAATAAGTTATGCACTATTAATTTTTGTCAATTTTAGTGGTGTGAGAAATGCTAGATGGCATTTAATGAGAGGATAAAGTAAAAGCTTTTAATGAATTTTATATCCCTTATGGGTAGTAGAGCCGTCAAAATGAGTCAAGTCTAATGGGTTAGCCCGAATAACTCGACAAAATGGGTGGGTTGGACTAACAAAATACTAACTCGAAACTAAGAATAATCTGAATTAGCTCGGCCTGATAACAATACAAAGGGGTGGGTTGAACTAACAAAACATTGGCCTGAAACTCATATAATTCAATTTGGGCTAGCTCAAAAATGGCCCCGACCGACCTGTTTTGACAGCTATACTTATGGGTGGTGTACAAATTGCATTATACACTTGATAAAATCACTTATAAGAGTATGGAATAAAGCCACTTCTATGAGATTGTGGTATAATCTTTAAAGCACTTAATGAACCTGTAAAAATTCATATTTTTACAATTCAAAATCTTGGTTTTTCATTCTTTTTTAATCTCTTTTTTTTATTTTGTCCTCAAGTCTTGTTATGTTTTTTTATTATTTTGATTGTGTTCTTATTACGTGCTTTTATGTGTTTTTATTAGGTAATTGCACATGGAGAAGACTGGGCATTTGAAGAGCAGAAAAAAATTAAAAAAAAAAATCCATTCAGAAGCCCAGCGCTTGAGCATTGAGCCTTCACCGCTTGAGCGCACGTTGTGGGCAGATGGATTCCTGATTAGTGGGCCAGCGCTTGAGCGTTGGAAACTGAGCGCTTGAGCACTAAATGCGTCAATTGTAGCATGAATCTCTTTTAAATAAGAAAGTTTTGCCAAATACAACACACTTTTTGCACATTCTTATACACTTGGACAGAACGCAGCAGCTGTTAAGATGTACAAACCCTAATGTGGTGTGGGCGCAATTAGGCTTGAAGATTAAAAAATTTCTTCATCTTTTCCACCTTTCTACAATGGAGTTTATCATATTCTTCCCTTTGTGTTCTTCTTTTTCCATGTGTAACTAATTTTCCCTTATTAGGGGATGATGGATCTTCTTGTTAGATGATGTAACTTCTTTTATGGGTTTAATTTATGTTTCGATTTCATGATTTATATGTTTATCTCTATTCTTAATACTTTTCTAAACTTGATCAATTTGGGAATGATCTTTTGGGTTTATGTATGATTTGAAAAAATTTGCATGAACCTAGAACATGTTATAAACATCACGATTTCTGCAATCACTAGGAATAAACGTTGTAGGTTATGTGGTCTTTCTTTTAATTCCCTTGTTCTTGATAATGCCTTTCTATTTGGGATTAGACTAAGGGATTAGTTAATTCTAAATAGCGTAAGAGAATTAATATACTAAGGGATTGAGTATTAATTAATTTTGAGAATTGACCATAAATAATTGAAATAGAACATAATTAAACTAATATTTGAATGTGCATTTAAAGAGTTCAAGTGAAGTTTGAACCCTAACGCTTTAACATCATTGTTTTTCACCTTTCGATTTATTGTTTTGTTTACTTATATTTCTTTTTAATTGAATTTATAACAATCCTCTTCTCGATAGCTTGAATAGTGTCAATTTGGCGAACTTAGTAATTGATAACATAATCCTTGTGGGAATGATACTTTACTCACTCTTTATTACTTTTATCGATTTGGTGCACTTGCCAATATCCAGAATATGTTTTTGGCGCCGTTGTTGGAGATTATTGTTATTAATATTAAATAGTACTTGAAAAGACACTAATTTAAGCATTTATTTTTTCTTTGTTTAATTTTATTTTTCTTTTATTTTTTTATTTAATTTTAATTTTCATTAAATTTTCTTTTTAATTTGTTTCTTTGTTTTCTTTTATTAGTCATTTATTTTTTAATTTTTTTATTTTATTTTTATCTTTAAATTTTAATTTTTTTCTTTACTTCACTCTAGTTTGCTTGTTTGTTTGTTTATGCAAGGTTCTGTGGAGTCAGAAGAATTACTTTTTAATTCAGAGATAGAGAAAATAACTAGAGCAAACAGGAAAGTAACTAGAGAAAGGAAAAAACTTGAAGAAGCAGAAGAAAAGATGACAGAAGTAGTTGTAACTGCAGAGCGAAGACGCATGTTAGGTGATTATGCTACTCCATCAGTTGAGAATGTTTCAACCAGTATTGTGTGCCGTACTACTCAGGCCAATAATTTTGAAATTAAACCAGTACTTCTACAGCTAGTGCAACAGAATCAGTTTGGAGGAGATCAAGCAGAAGATCTAAACTTGCACATTGCAAATTTCTTGCAGCTCTGCGATACTATTAAGTATAATGGTATCATTGATGATGCCATTAGATTATGATTGTTCCCATTTTCTCTCAGAGACAAAGCAAAAAGCTGGCTATAAGCCTAGCCACAAGGGAGCATATCTACTTGGGAGGACTTGGTTAGCAAATTATTGACTCGATATTTCCCTCCATCATTGTTTGTGAAGATGAGGGGTGAAATAGCTTATTTCACTCAAAATCAAGAGGAGTCATTATATGAATCTTAGGAGAGATTCAAGGAGCAATTAAGAAGATATCCTCACCATACATTTGAGGTTTGGTAGCAGGTGCAAATTTTTTATAATGATTTAAATTATCCTACCAGGGCTATGGTGGATGCATATGCAGGTGGATCTTTAAATACTAAAACTCTTGAAGAGGCTCAAGAACTGTTTGAGACCATGGTGACCAATGAATATCAGTTGCCTAGTAGGAGAATAGTAGTCAAACAAGGAGTGATGGAGCTTGGTACTCTCAATGCCTTACTTGCTCAAAACAAAAGTATTTCTCAGCAGTTAACCAACTTCACTAAACGAGTTGAGAGTATGTAGGTAAATTCTGTGAACCACCAAGTGTTAATTTGTGATTTCTATGGAGGTAATCATGCTAATGGTGGATGTGAGACAAGTAATTTTGGTTTCAATTCTCAAAAGCAGGTAAATTATATGGGTAATTTTTCTAAACCCCAAGGTATTTCATTTTCAAATACATATAATTCAGGATGGGGTAATCATCCCAATTTGTCTTGAAAGAATCAAATTGTACAGTTGAATGCTCAGCCCAAACAGAAGTCTCCTTTTGAGATTGCAATGGAGAAACTTTCTCTGTAGATCTCTGTTTTTGTGCAACAAACTTCAGCTTTTATGGAGGAATCGAGTTCCAATTTCAAGAATCATGGGGCTGCTATTAGAAGTCTTGAGAATCAAATGGGGCAAATGGCAAAGCAGCTTCAAGAAAGACTTCCAGGCAATTTGCCCAATGATACTGTGGTAAATAAAAAGGAGCAATGTCATTCAATCATTTTGAGAAGTGGCAAGACTTTAGAAGAAGATAAGAATGAAGTATCTGGTTCTGCAGAAAATCAGAGTAAAAGTACTGAGGCTCCGATTGAATAGGTTTTGTCTCAGGATGATAGTAAAGAGGTTGAAGTTAATGAGGAACAATCGAGAATGCAGAGAAAAAAGAAAGACTTGGAGCTGAAGAAAATAGTTGATCATTCACTCTATGCTAAACTTCCATACCCTCAAATATTTCAGAAGGAGATTCAAGAAAAATATTTTTTCAAGTTCTTAGAAGTTTTCAAGAAATTACAGATAAACATCTCTTTTGCTGAAGCACTTGAGCATATGCCCTCATATGCTAAATTCATGAAGGACTTGCTGTAAAAAAAAATGAAGCTAAAAGAAAATGAAATTGTGGTACTTACTCAAGAGTGCAGTGCTATAATTCAAAGGAGACTACCACCTAAATTGAAAGATCCAGGTAGTTTCATCATTTCATGCACTATTGGTGAGTTGACCATTGGGAAAGCTCTATGTGATCTAGGCGCTAGCATTAATTTGATGCCACTGTCTATCTTGTGCAAGCTAGGAATTGATAAAGTTAAGCCTACAATGGTTTCTCTTCAATTAGTAGATTGATCAGTCAGATATCCATACGGTATTATGGAAGATTGGCTAGTGAAGGTTGATATATTTATTTTCCCAGTTGAATTTGTAGTCTTGGATATAGACGAGAATATTGATATCCCATTAATTCTGGGGAGACCATTCCTAGCAACATCAGGAGCATTAATTGATATGCCAATAGGAGAGCTTATTTTGAGGGTGGATGGAGATTAAGTAACTATAAATATTTTTAATAAGTCTACCCCAACATCATATCTTTATGCCCTTGTTAATTGCATTCAAAGTAAATTTCAAAAGGGGTTAGATGGTAAGAACTCTTCTTCATTCATTATTGTTGACTCTCCCAGTTCCAAGATTATTGATGAAAACGAGAAAGGTCCTCCTCTTTTTAAGATTGCTAGAATAAGAAAAGATTTTTTGGCTTTGACTGATTCATTACAGATAGGTCCATTGAAATCTAATTTGCAACCTGTTGAAAAATTGAGATCTCCATGGCCTGATGAGATTTTTCATGCTAAGGAGTATTCAGAACAACTTAGTTCAAGTCAAGTTCCAACCACTTGTGGGGATTCCAAAGGTAGTGACAGAGTATAGAGGTAAAGAACTGATAAGAGAAAAATGTCATCTTACTCCTCTTGCTTCAAGCCACCATGATTAAATGAGAAAAGGCAACGTCGAGCTAATGACGTTAAACAAGCACTTTTTGGGAGGCAACCCAATTTTTCTCTTTTTTTCTCTTAAATTTTTATTTTTGTTTTTATTTTGCTATTTCTTATTTTTTATTTTTGTTTTGAAGGTAATGCTGAGTTAGTTTAAGTGTCTCCTTGAGTTCGGAGCCTTTGCGGGGGATAAATATAGCTTTGGCTACTAAAAAGATTTTTTTCCTCTTTCCTTTAGCTTTTTATTTTGGCATTTATTTTTTTTATTTTGTCATCATCGCCCTAATGTGTTTTGAGTCATTCTGTACATGTCAGTGTGTTGAATTAAATATCCAATGATTGTTTAAATTGTGAATTGATCTATTTTCTTGGGATATCATATGAGAATCCATAAGTTGCATTTATCTTTATTGTTTCAATTGTGTATGGATGTATTTTCCATCTTTATGTTTGATAGACCTTGAAATTTAATTGCATATTAAGCTTAGAAAAAGTTTATGGGAATGCATGTGTGTGAATGATTTATATCTAAAAATTGTTTGATTCTCTCTTGAGGTGAAATCCTAGGCAATGCATGATTAAGAAAATGATAAGGTGATAACTTCATAGAGTGTAGTTATTTGTACCCTATATCTATGCTTCATGGCATGTTTAGTCCTTGTTTGTAAGCATGAATGAAAGATTTTAGCATCATTCTTATCTGATTTCATTCTGATGACTTCCATTGTGATCCTAAGCAAATACTTTCAAAACTTTGATCAAATTGAGTACATTTGCATGATTTAATGAATTGATTCTTTCTCTGTTATAGGCAGGTCTCAAATAAAGCAAAAAAATAAAGAATTTGAAGTAGCTTTCGACCAGGAAGCCTAAGAGGAAATTAAAAGTGAAGATCAGCACTCAACGTCGCGACATGGGATTGGTGACACTACGACGCTCCCCTGCTTCAGTAAGTGCCGCAACGTTGAAGAGTGGGCACCTGTGACCTAATTACACGTGCTCCATGGCGTGATATATTGGATGCTGCGGCGTATCCCTATTTTATTCAGCCTATAAATACATTTGCACCCATTTTCTACGTGAGTTTTTCATCTTTTTAGAGAGCAGCTGCTAGTTTTTAGGTTTTTAGACCTAGAGGAAGCAGAAAAGGCTAAGGTTGGAGGTCATCCTTCCTATGGAGGGTGAATCAAGCTTAGAGGATGAAATCTAATGAGCTTCCTTCCTTTCCTTTCTTCTTTTCTCTCTTTACTGCTTCATGAACATGATTTATATGTTTATACTTTCATGTTTCATGGCTAGCTAGGCTGTATATAAGTTTTCCTTTGTAGTTTCCTATGGATATTGATGACTTTATCATCTTTTGAGTATATATTGAAGTTTAGTTATTTTCAATCATATGAAGCTTAATACTTTTGAGAGTTTGATCAACTTTTGATTGATTTGATGAAATCTAATGAACCTAGACATAGGAATTTGGATTTAAGATCATATGTATTTGATGCATGTTCTATTTCATTTAATTAGCTTGGATGATATGATTCGTTAATAAGATAGAAATATACCTATTGGCCATGCATAGTGTGTGATTGAGAATAGATCATTCAAGAATGAAGTTTACACCGGTTCTCAAGGAAACTTAGTGAATTGGGTAAATGAAACTAGGGTTAATTGACCTAGACATAGGCTTTTAACTAAATCAAATTCTCAAACTAACTTGACAATTCATTGATATTGCTTGTAAGGATTACATGTCATTAGTTGAAATAGGAGATGCAAAAGAATTACTTATTTCTCTATTTATCTATTTATCTTAGATTTATTGCTTTTCAGTCTTTATATTCTTTAAAACATTCTTTTATAAATTCGATGCCTTTGGATAGCATTAATTAGACTATTGGCTAATACTTGGCTTTTATATGAAATACGTATTTCTTGTGGGAATGATATTCGACTCTTAGCTATAATACAAGTGCGACCCGTGCACTTGCGGTAAGCAAAAAAGTGAACAAGTTTTTGGCACCGTTGCCAGGGAATACGATTATTTCTGTTTAGCTGATATTAGCAATGAGTCTAATTAATACTAGTTCAAATTTTGTCTTCTATATATTAATTTAAGATTTCAGATTATTTTATGATATAGGTACTAAGATGGCAGATGATAACGCTACGCTCTAGTTAGAGGATGATAGTCAAACTAGACCATTAAGGGAGTTTGCAACCCCTCAAATGGAGAACTTGCAGTCCAGTATTAGACGGCCTGCCATCCATGCTAATAATTTTGAAATCAAACCGGTCATCATTCAAATGATACAGACTTCTGTGCAATTTGGCAGTTTGCTCAAGGAAGATCTCAATCCTCGTCTTTCAAATTTTCTGGAGATTTGTGACATATTCAAGCATAATGGTGTCTCTGATGATGCTATTCGCTTAAGGCTCTTTCCCTTCTCTCTCAGAGATAGAGCAAAGAGTTGGTTGCAGTCTTTACCTGCGGGATCTATTAGCACTTGGAATGATCTATGTGGTAAATTCCTAAATAAGTATTTTCCACTGGCCAAGACAGCTGAGATGGTGAATGATATCACATCATTCACCCAATTTGAATCAGAGTCCTTGTATGAAGCATGGGAGAGATACAAGGATTTGCTTCATAGGTGCCCTCATCACAATATTCCACCATGGCACCAAGTTTACTCATTTCACAAAGGATTGCTACCTCACCATTGCCCTATAGTGGATGCAGCTACTGGAGGCTCTTTATTGAGCAAATCATTTGATGTTGCATTCCAACTGCTTGAGGAATTGGAAGCCAACAACTATCAATGGCCTTTGTAAAGAAATACTTCAAAGAAGGTAGCTGGAGTGCATGATATTGATCCAATGGCGGCATTATCAGCTCAAGTGGCAAAATTATCAAGTAAAGTGAATCGTTTGGGGAACAGCCATCAATAAAGCCTATTTGTGTTGTGTAACAAGTATGGAGAGACACATTCAAGCGATAGCTGCCCTTTCAGTACAGAAACTGCATAATATGGTGGTAACTATCGCCTGCAACAGAATAATCCATACTCAAACCAGTACAACTCAGGATGGAGGAACCATCCCAACTTCTCCTAGAGGGACAATCGAAGAGCTTCCTCATCTGCTCCAATGAATGACAGACTATATAATCCTTCTGGTTTCCCTTCCCAATCAAGACAACAGGGCCAAGATCGAAAACCCTCTTTGGAAGACATGTTTTCACAGTTTGTGGTCAACACAGATTCTCATATGATGAAGACTGATGATCAGTTGGCAAAACATGAAATGATATTTCAGAGTCAAACTGCTTCTATGCGAGCATTAGAAAACCAAGTAGGGTAGTTGGCTAATGCCATCAATAATAGACCTCCAAGCACCCTCCCTAGTGACACTGTTAATAATCCGAAGGGTGCTTCAAACGAGCATTGTCATGCCATCTCACTGAGAAGTGGGAAAAACATTGAAGGGAATCCGAGAACAAAACTGCTTGAAATGGAAACTGAAGTTGTCCAAGAAAAGGAGTCAGTGAGCAAAGATGTCAGGCAAACTCAAGATATTGCTAATGGGAATGGTGAGGAGAAGAAGAAAGAGTCCAAGCCTTATGTCCACCCTTTACCTTTCCCTAATAGGCAAGTGAGCAAAAAGCTTGAGCACCAATTCCAAAAATTCTTGGAAGTGTTCAAGAAGCTGCATATCAATATCCATTCACAGAAGCTTTAGAACAAATGACGAGCTATGTTAAATTCATGAAGAAAATTCTATCAAAGAAGAGAAAGCTTGGTGATTTCGAAACAATTGCCTTGACGGAGGAATGTAATGCAATTATGCTTAACAGACTTCCTCCTAAGCTCAAAAATCCCGGAAGCTTCACCATACCCTGCACAATAGGTGATAAGTTTACTGGTCATGCTTTGTGTGACTTAGGAGCTAGCATCAATCTCATGCCCTACTATATTTACCAAAGATTAGGTTTGGGGGAAGTTTTGCCTACTTCAGTTAAACTACAGTTGGCAGATCGAACCCTTACTCAGCCGAAGGGGGTTATAGAGGATGTGTTGGTTAAGGTAGATAAGTTTATCTTCCCTGCGGATTTCATCATACTTGATATGAAGGAGGATAGCAATGTCCCGTTGATTTTTGGCAGGCTATTCCTTACAACAGGAAGAGTTCTGATTAATGTGGAGAAAGGTGAACTCACCATTAGAGTTCAGGATCAAGAGGTTAATTTCAACATTTTTAATGCACTACAAGGCCCTCAAGATCAAGAACATTGTGCAATGGTGAGTATAATTGAAGGGATAACATTCAAGGAAGGGAGTGTAAGTGAAGCCTGTGCTCCTAGTGAAGGTCAAGTCATTTTTGAAGGTGAAATGAACCAGCTCAAAGCTGCTATGGTGGTAAATTTATTTAATGCACCTATTGAGCAAGCTCCAAACTTGGAGCTAAAAGTCTTGCCATTCCAAATGCATCAAACCAATTTTGTAAATCAAGAGGAAGATCCTCCTCCCTTATAGAAATGCATTTGGAACAGCAGACAAGTCCTGTCCAGACTATAAATTAGGCCTTTTTTGGGAGGGAACCCAAAATTTTGGTTTTAAGGCTTAAATATGTAAATATCTTGATTTTTAAGTTTTTGTATATTTTTGCATTCCATTATGTAAATTAACCTTGTAGGCAAGTTTTGCAAGTGTTGGAGACCAATTTTGGCCTAAAGTCCGGGCAGAATTCATTTTGCTGCAGAATTATGCAGTTAGGCTCACAGCGCCGCGGTGTGTACCTTAACGCGCCGCGGCGTGATGGGTGTTTTGAGCAAAAATCCAGGGGCTAAAGCGCCGCGGCATGTTATACTGCAACACTGCGGCGTTCCATTGTAAAAAAAAAAGTTAATTATTATTAAATTGTAAATAGTAATTAATTTAAATTTTAAATCTGGTGGGAATTAGTGCGCGCCACGACATTATTATTTTCACGCTGCGGCGCAAGTTGGCGGACATGAGTTAAGTGCTGTGACATTTCGCGCACCCTCTCATTCTCCCATTTCCCTCCTTGCTTTCTGTTTCATTTCTCTCCCGTTCTCTCTAAAATTTTCTACTCTTTTCTTCTTTCCTACCCTCGTCCTCGAAGTCCTACCAGTACTACGGTATGTTTCTTCACTTTCTCTTTATTTTTCTAAATTTTTATTTCTTTATTTTTCATAGGTTTTTATTGTTGCTTTGTTTTTGTTTGTATTATTGTAGGTTTTGTGTTAAATAATTGTTTTAGGCTTAGTTTTTGTTAAGTTTTAGTTAGTTTTAGACTTATACAGTGCCTGATTTGTATGTTGTGTTAGATTAAATGTCCTGTTACCAGCGTACTTGGAAAAATTAGGGTTGCGCACTGCGGCATTGAGTTGAATGCCGCGGCACTGGTATGAACACTTTGAATGTCGCGACATTAGTTTGAATGCCGCGATGCTGTGTTGAATGTTTGAACGCTGCGGCGTTGTAATTGCATGTCGCGGCGCTGAATTCCAAATTTACCAGAATTGTTTATTTTTCAATGTGTTTAATCCTTCCAATCATTAAATCTGACTTTTAATAATTCTTTTTCAGGTTGCTATGGCTCCAAAGAAAGGACGATTTATGCAACATGGTTCATCTAGCTGGCAGCACAGGGAGCCTTCTCCCCCTCGTGCTGATTTTGATCAGGTGAGATTTATTTCAGCCGCAGCAGCTGAGCGATACACGACTCTCATCACTCAGCCGCTCATTCTGGAGCGCGACTTTGCATTTTCTCGTGCTTTACATCTGGAATTAGAGAGGCGCATAAACCACCTTAACTGGAGTACATTTGCCCAGCATCCGGAATCCTCAGCTGTGTTACCTGTCATTCACAAGTTTTATACGAATGCAGCTTTTCTTGGTGAGAAGGCCACAGCAGTTAGAGTTCAGGGACGTGTGGTCTCATTCTCTCCTTCAGCTATTCATGCTGGCTGGGACTTCCTCCACCACCAGAGATTTGTGATTATACTAAGTTTTGTCGCTGAGAGCCGGTGGAGGGCATTAATGTTAATGTGGTCACAGCTCGGATATGCTTGGCTGAGTCTCAGCCCGTGATGTGGACTATGAGTATCCAGACTAACAGGCCTAGGTACTTTCCGCACACTCATCTGACTCCAGAGGCCCAGGCTTGGTACCATTTTATTAGTATGCACATCCTGCCATCAGCTAACCTCTCAGAGGTTACCCAAGACCGAGCCATACTCATTTATGCTATCATGGAGGGTCGCTCTATTGATGTTGCTGCGCTCATTTTTCACCAGATTCAGAGGTGTGCTCGGGAGTATAGGAGCCTTTTCTTCCCCTTTCTCATTCATTCATTATGTCATTGACATCAGGTCCGTTGGGGACCTCATGAGGAGCTTACAAATGTTCGGCAGCCGCTGAATGACACTTTTATTGAGAGAGTGGGGGCAGCTCCATCTGTAGTGCCAGCACGACAGCGACAGGCTCGTGGAGAGCCTCGAGCAATAGTAGCACCTGAGGTAGTACCTCCCTCCCAGGCCGCACCTACTAATGACACTGATTGACGTGCCCGGATGGAGGCTATGTTAGTTTACCAAATGCAGACGTAGTGGTGGATGGCAGAGCATCTTGGGCTGCCGATGGTTGATTATCCAGTTCCTTCCTTCCCACCCACAGCTGTTGTTGCTCCCTCCCAGGCTGGACCTTCTAGGGCGCCTGCTGTAGCGGTCCCCAATAGTAATGATGATGAGGAGGAGGATGATGATGATTCTGCTGCACAGGGTCCTGACAGTGATGATCCATCTTTTTATCCATGACATTCAGGGCATTGTTATTTCTTTCATCGTATTTCTTTTTTGATATATATATGTATCTATCTTTTGTACAGTGAGGACACTGTTTCCCTCAAGTTTGGGGGGTGTCTTTAACTATGTTTTGACTATCTATTTATGCAGTATTATGTTATTTTGGTACTATTATGTTCATGTGCATATGTTTTGGTATTATGAGTATGTTAGTTTTATATTTCTTTTTGAAATGTATGTATGTGTTTTAGTATTTTAGCTTAAATATTAATTATAGGAGTAGTTATCTTGAAAAATTTGATGAAAAATTCATTCAAGATACAATTGTCGTTCCCTTTCACATTGGCTGTTGTAATGTTTAAAAACCTAGTGTGAATGATTGTCCAATGATAGATATGGATGCAAATTGACTTTCATTTTTCTATGAATCCATATGCAATCTTTGGCGCATGTTGAAGCATTCTAGTTTCTTTTTATGCAAGGTGAGTTTCCCAATTGCATGCTTTTTGAACTTTGGAAAGAATAAAAATGGTTGCCTAGAGAAAGTTTATGAATGATACATGTGAAAATTTTGATTATCCTAGAAATTATTTGGCAACTCTCTTGAGGCGAAATTCTAGGTTGTGCATGATTGAGGAAGTGATTAGGGCATTGTTTGGACCGATTGAGCCTTAAAAAGCTTACCCTGATATGATGATATCCCTAGGTCCCATTTTGAAGCCTTATACTGTTTGGCCTTATTTGTTTTTTATAACCATTGTGATCGTTAACTTGTTAACCGTTCTAATGCATGTGAAAACATTACATTTTCTTCCTACCTTCTTTGTTTGTTGAGTGCATGATATATGTTATTTCTTGAAATGAGTTTTATGATTAGGGGTATGAACATTCAGTACAAAATAAGCCTGAAGGAACCAGATGCAGTTAAAGAAAAAAATTATTGCTTTGCAAAAGAAAAGAATAGAAAAAGAAAAGAAATGATTGAAAAATGAATGAAAATCAAAAGAAAAGCAAAGCAAAAGAAAAGTAAAGTCAAAAAGCATCAAAGTAGTTCTGACAAGTTTTCTGATCTCATTGTTAAATACCCTGCTATTGTCATTATAGGCTCATGAATTAGAATATCATATTTATGTTTCTCAATGTTTGTGTTTAATCTTATCCTTTTATTTTGTTACCATTACCCTTGGCCTGACATTATAAGCTAATAAAGACCCTGTTGGTCCTCAATCTTGCATGATTTACATTAGTGGAGAGAGAGTTGTATTACAATCTTGTGGATTTTGTGAATTATGTTCATGTGTATGTTCATAACCTCATTTGGGTGAATATGAATTGAATGGAAGAGGTTTTTCTTGCATGATTTTGGGAAGAATATCTTGTATGAAAGGAAGCTATGAATGCTAGCATGATGAGGATTGTGTATGTGTGAAACTGATTGTAAGGTATATGTATTCTTTGAGGTTTATGCAATCATCATACACTACATTGAGTTAGGTGAAAATGGAATTTTTAAAATGGCTGAATGTAAGTTAATAATATTGATCTTTGTGAATGTACTTTGTTTTGCTCGAGGACTAGCAAAAATCTAGGTTTTGGGGTGTGATAACTTCACAAAGTGTAGTTATTTGTACCCTATATCTGTGCTTCATGGTATGTTTAGTCCTTGTTTGTAAGCATGAATGGAATATTTTAGCATCATTTTTATCTAATTTCATTCTGATGACTTCCATTGTGATCCTGAGCAATTATTTTCAAAACTTTGATCAAATTGAGTACATTTACATGATTTAATGAATTGATTCTTTCTTTGTCATAGGCAGGTGGTGTGATGTGGAATGCGATTGAAAATTAATATTAAAAACAGTTGCCAAGTTCCACTAAAAATATAAAAAACCTTGCAACCAGTTGTAGTAAGCAAGGGTCGATCCACAGAGAACCAATTCAATTAACACTATCAATCCAATTCCTAAATTAAACTCTGATGAAAAATAAATAGTAAAAGTAAAAGGGGGTTTTGTTGATTAAAACTAAAAAGAGAAATTAAACTTAAACCAAAACAGTAAACACAAATTGAATTATCAAGTTAAAGATATTGGTTAAGATATGGAATCCACCACTAGATTTATATGATTATGCTAACTTACATACCCTTTATACCAACATGATCAATTATGTTCTTATGTGATTATGAGATAAATCCCGTGTTTTCCTTAAGTTTAAGCTTAATTCAAAGAACCGCTCAAATCAAACCTTAACCATTAGTTATTTGTAAAGCAACCGCTTTTACACCTACCTAATGATTGCATTAAGAATTAGAAAACCAATCACACTAAGGTCTAATCACACACCGGATTAAATTACTTAGAACATATATTTCACTAGATCTATTACAAACCGCGCATAATATATCTAGATCTACCACTTTTATAACTGGCAAATAGCACAAAGATAATTATACCCACATGAACATCATACATTCCGCTAAATTTACTACCACAACCGCGCATAATAAACCCAGATCTACCGCTTTGAAAGTGAGAACAAGTATAAAAACCTTCATACCAACAATAGATTCAGAAATATATGAATAAAAACATAACTGTATTGATATAAAGAAATATGCAAGATTCACATAATCAAAACTAGAGTTTCATCTTCCCTTAACCAATCAAGAAGTTTAGCCACTCATGGCAAATTCAAAATCACAAGAACAATAGAAGAAAAACATAGTTCAGAACAAAAGTGCAAAAGAAAACTGAAGATCAAACTAGTTTCCAAAGATCAAGGTTGATTGATCTCCAATTGCTCGAATCCGAGACTCCAATCTTTGATCGAATCTTCCTCTTTCTTGGTTTTCGTGTTTCCCTCAGTTCCTTGACGGCTCTATCTGTCCAGACCTCTCTTAAGGACTCTAAGCAACCCTATTTATAGGTTTGGATACCTAATTTAACATTAAAACACGAAATTAATATTCTGATGCGACGACACGGGCCGTGTCATGTGACACGGCCTAGGCCCTGTACTTTTTTGTCAGCCCAATTCCATGTATTTCACAAGTCAGAGAAGAACACGGCCCAGGCCCTGTAATTTGACACGGGCCCTGTAATTTGACACCTTCATTTTCAGCCCGAATTCTTTGCAAATGCTTTTCTTTCATTGCTTCAAGAGGTGATATTGATCTCCTTAAGCATTCATCTCTCTCCTCAAATGGCCATCAAGCTTGGTTTGATGCTAATGGACTCAAACACTCAAAGATATCCTGAAAAACATAATTCATTTATGAGTGTTTATAACCGCATTTAGCATAGTTTCACAATAAACATCCAAAGACAACTCTAAATCAGAAACTTAGCTAAATGTCAACAATTGAGCACATATGGAGTCCAATTAAATCAATCATAAGGCATTTAAAGTATGGAAATAATCGACAGATCAAATACCCCCACACTTAGCCTTTTGCACTCCTGGGCAAAACATAAGGACAAACCAAGGAACAGGGAAAACAAAACAAATTCAAAACCTAAAAATTTAAAGAACTCAATTTCCAATGATATTCAAGAAAGGTTTGTGAGCAAGAAGAGCAAGAAAAGAATCAAGGGATCAAAACATTCAAGAGATAACAATTCTTCACATTTCCAACCAACAAGCAAGGTATCTTCAATTTGAAAAGCATGAATTAAGAATGATAGATTCTCACAAGATACACTCTCAATCTCTCAAGTGTTTACAAGGTAAGTATTTCACTCAATTCAACCCATGAAAAATGCACTACCATAAGCTTGCTTATCTTCTACTTCTCCACTACTCAAACACATGCACACACAAATCAAGAGGACTTTATTTAAGGTTGTAATGAGGCTAAGGTAAGGGAAGGAAATAATATGAGTATGGTAAGATGAGCACCCAAGAGAATGAAAGAATATTGGGGAGGAACTCAATTGACAAACATGAAATTTTTATCCCCTCAAATCTATATAATGCACATTCTCTTTACATATTCCTTTCCTTTTTCTTTCTTTTCTTTTACAACCTTTCTTGATTTTTTTTTTCTTTTTCTTTGCATATTTTTTTCAACACCTTGCATATTTTTTTCAACACCTTGCATATTACACATCAACTTGCACAACCCCCACACTTGTCCTATTAAACACTTGCAAGCAAAAGAGCTCCTCCAAATGAAAATGAACCAATGCTCTCCCATTCCCTAAGGTAAGGTAAAATCATGGTTTTTCACATAAGGCATAAAATGAGATAAGACAAAGGATAGGCAAATAGGCTCAAGGGGTTAATCAAAGGGAAATAATGCAAGGTTGGCTATTTGGCCAAAGTAGTCAATCACAAAAGAATGCCTCAATCATGTTCATGTATGCAAATGAAAATGTAGCCTAAAAAAGAATTAAAGCAAGTTCTAGAGTGATCAATATGACATGAGTGAAAATCACACAAGAAAGAAGAGAATGGTATAAATGTTAAATCCATCCATCAAAAGGCCCAAAATCTCACCAGGTATGTATCTATCAAACTCAATTCATCAATCAAACATCCAAAACCAAGCATGCCAAATTCAAGATGACAGAAGAAATTTATAAATCATAACCTTGAATTTCAATTGCTTCAAACTCATAGACTTCACAAATCTCAAAACATCATTGGAAATCAAATAAAAACATAATTTTTTTTTTCAAAAACAGAAAATAGAAATTAAAATAAAAACAAAAATAAAACAGAAAACAAAATGTCAATTCCTCCCCCACACTTAAATTCTACATTGTCCTCAATGTAAACCTCAACAATAAATAATCATTAATAAATCTAGGACAAGTAAGATAAAAGAGAGGAAAGAAACATCCTTATCAACTGAAGTAACGGAGGAAGATGAAGAGATTTCCACCAGGATCCCATTGGCGAAAGCATAATAACCAATTTATGCTTGAAATAACATGAAAGCTTCCACCGGGGTCCCATTGGCTATAACGTAATGACCAAGTTATGGTTGAAACAGCATGAGGGCTTCCACCAGGGTCCCATTGGCCTTCCTTAATTGCCTTGACTTCACCACTGAAAAGTAATATGTGCACTTCATCAACTTCATATGCATTGTTTCTATTGGACCATGGCCCAAAAACAAAATCCACTTCAAGTAGTGTACGTCATCTGGTGCTCTTCTCCCTTCACTGAAAACTCTTCAGAGGCCTGCAATTCTATCTTTCCTTGTATCTTAGATCCTGCAACTGCATCAAAAGTGTTGTTGATAGATCCTTCAACAACATTAACTTCTGCACAAACAGAATCATCAACTCTCAAGAATGCAAAAATTTCAGCACAAACAACACATATCATGTCACCATCACAATCGAATACATGAGTTGCAATGAGTATAATTATTGAAACTAATAAAATCAGAAATTCATCACACAACTCATCATACTTGTCTCTCCACTACCTTAGGAAGGGGTTCAAGAATACTTACCTTAGGGGCCTTAGAGTTTTCCCCATCCTCACTTACCTCTTTAGGCTTTATTTCTTTCTCTTCAATAGCTTGTGGAGGAGAGGTGGGTTCATCTAACGTCTTCCCACTGTGCAATGTGACAAAGACTAGGATCTTCCTTCATATCCTCTTCGAATGTGAGGGAAGTCTCCCGAAATTAGGCTCGACATCTTATCGAATTCGTGGGCTAACGCCCCCAAAGAGTTTTGCGGTGTCGCCGCTCATGGCCTTTGTCTCTTCTTTGAAACCGAATGTTATTAGTGGCCATTTGTCTTATTAGCTCCTCCAGTGAAAGTTCAGGTTGCCTAGGAGGTTGAACTTGTTGCTGCCCATGACTCAAGTTAGGAGGATCCCACCACCCTGGATAATATGTATTGGAGTAAGGGTTGTAGTTGTCGGACGGTTCAGAATATCCCCATACTGCCTCTACCTCCTCATTTGTGTCTACTAGGAAAGTGGGACACAAATCAGTGGGATGTCCAGATGATAAGCAAATCTCACAAGCTTCCATGATCAATGCATATCAACACCTACAAACACTCAGAAAGAAAGAATCAAAAATTAAAATAAAAAAAATAAAAACAGAGTAAAAATAGGAAACAAATTAATAGCGCAATTGGAAAATTAGTTCCCCGGCAACGGCGCCAAAATTTGGTGTGATGTGGAATGCGATTGAAAATTAATATTAAAAACAGTTGCCAAGTTCCACCAAAAATATAAAAAACCTTGCAACCAGTTGTAGTAAGCAAGGGTCGATCCACAGAGAACCAATTCAATTAACACTATCAATCCAATTCCTAAATTAAACTCTGATGAAAAATAAATAGTAAAAGTAAAAGGGGGTTTTGTTGATTAAAACTAAAAAGAGAAATTAAACTTAAACCAAAACAGTAAACACAAATTGAATTATCAAGTTAAAGATATTGGTTAAGAGATGGAATCCACCACTAGATTTATATGATTATGCTAACTTACATACCCTTTATACCAACATGATCAATTATGTTCTTATGTGATTATGAGATAAATCCCGTGTTTTCCTTAAGTTTCGCTTAATTCAGCAACCGCTCAAATCAAACCTTAACCATTAGTTATTTGTAAAGCAACCGCTCTTACACCTACCTAATGATTGCATTAAGAATTAGAAAACCAATCACACTAAGGTCTAATCACACACCGGGATTAAATTACTTAGAACATATATTTCACTAGATCTATTACCGCATGAAATCACAAGCATAATATATCTAGATCTACCACTTTTATAACGGCAAATAGCACAAAGATAATTATACCCACATGAACATCATACATTCCGCTAAATTTACTACCACAACCGCGCATAATAAACCCAGATCTACCGCTTTGAAAGTGGGAACAAGTATAAAAACCTTCATACCAACAATAGATTCAAATATATGAATAAAAACATAACTGTATTGATATAAAGAAATATGCAAGATTCACATAATCAAAACTAGAGTTTCATCTTCCCTTAACCAATCAAGAAGTTTAGCCACTCATGGCAAATTCAAAATCACAAGAACAATAGAAGAAAAACATAGTTCAGAACAAAAGTGCAAAAGAAAACTGAAGATCAAACTAGTTTCCAAAGATCAAGGTTGATTGATCTCCAATTGCTCGAATCCGAGACTCCAATCTTTGATCGAATCTTCCTCTTTCTTGGTTTTCGTGTTTCCCTCAGTTCCTTGATGGCTCTATCTGTCCAGACCTCTCTTAAGGACTCTAAGCAACCCTATTTATAGGTTTGGATACCTAATTTAACATTAAAACACGAAATTAATATTCTGATGCGACGACACGGGCCGTGTCATGTGACACGGCCTAGGCCCTGTACTTTTTGTCAGCCCAATTCCATGTATTTCACAAGTCGAGAGAAGGACACGGCCCGGTGCCCCGTAATTTGACACGGGCCATGTCATTTGACACGGCCCACCCCTGTCAGTTACTTGGGCCCGTAATTTGACACGCCCAGTGCCCTGTAATTCGACATGGGCCCTGTAATTTGACACCTTCATTTTCAGCCCGAATTCTTTACAAATACTTTTCTTTCATTGCTTCAAGAGGTGATATTGATCTCCTTAAGCATTCATCTCTCTCCTCAAATGGCCATCAAGCTTGGTTTGATGCTAATGGACTCAAACACTCAAAGATATCCTGAAAAACATAATTCATTTATGAGTGTTTATAACCGCATTTAGCATAGTTTCACAATAAACATCCAAAGACAACTCTAAATCAGAAACTTAGCTAAATGTCAACAATTGAGCACATATGGAGTCCAATTAAATCAATCATAAGGCATTTAAAGTATGGAAATAATCGACAGATCAGCAGGTCTCAAATAAAAAAGAAAAATGAAGAATTTGAAGTAGTTTTGGACCAGGAAGCCTAAGAGGAAATTAAAAGTGAAGATCAGCACTCAACGCCGCGACGTGGGATTAGTGACACCACGGCACTCCCCTGCTTCAGTACAAAAAATCCGAGGCTGAAGCACCTCAACGTTGAAGAGTGGGCACCTCAGGCGCCTGTGACCTAATTACACGAGCACTGCGACATGATATATTGGATGCTACAACGTGTCCCTGTTTATTCAGCCTATAAATACATTTGCACCCATTTTCTACGGGAGTTTTTCATCTTTTTGGAGAGCAGCTGCTGGTTTTTAGGTTTTTAGACCTAGAGGAAGCAGAAAAGGCTAAGGTTGGAGGCCATCCTTCCTATGGAGGGTGAATCAAGCTTAGAGGATGAAATCTAACGAGCTTCATTCCTTTCCTTTCTTCTTTTCTCTCTTTACTGCTTTATGAACATGATTTATATGTTTGTACTTTCATGTTTCATGGCTAGCTAGGCTGTATATAAGTTTTCCTTTGTAGTTTCCTATGGATATTGATGACTTTGTAATCTTTTGAATATATATTGAAGTTTAGTTATTTTCAATCATATGAAGCTAAATGCTTTTGAGAGTTTGATCAACTTTTGATTGATTTAATGAAATCTAATGAACCTAGACATAGGAATTTGGATTTAAGATCATATGTATGATTAATGCATGTTCTATTTCATTCAATTGGCTTAGATGAGATGATTCGTTAATAGGATAGAAATATACTTATTGGTCATGCATAGTGTGTGATTGAGAATAGATCATTCAAGAGTGGAGTTTGCACTGGTTCTTAAGGAAACTTAGTGAATTGAGTAAATGAAACTAGGGTTAATTGACCGAGACATAGGCTTTTAACTAAATCAAATTCTCAAACTAACTTAACAATTCGTTGATATTGCTTGTAAAAATTGCATGTCATTAGTTGAAATAGGAGATGCAAAAAAATTACTTATTTCTCTATTTATCTATTTATCTTAGATTTATTGCTTTTTAGTATTTATATTCTTTAAAACATTCTTTTATAAATTCGATGCCTTTGGATAGCATTAATTAGACTATTGGCTAATACTTGACTTTTATATAAATACGTATTCCTCGTGAGAACGATATCCGACTCTTAGCTATAATACAAGTGCGACCCGTGCACTTACGGTAAGCAAAAGAGCGAACATAAGGGCTTTCATTTGACCGTTTGAGCCTTTCAAACTAACCTGTGACACAGTATATCCTTAGGTCCCTTTTGCTCCCTTGTTATTGTTTGGCCTCTATTTCTTTTCTTTACCCACATTTTCCTTTTTCCATACCCATAGTAATAAATAAAAAAAAATTCTTCTCTTACATAACTTTTGTTAAGTGCATATCATGTATTATTTTATTATTCAAACCTTCATTATTTTTGTGCATTAAGTATTTCAGGAGCTATGAAAAAAATAGAAAAAATAGAAGAGATTGAAAAGAAATAAGTTTGGGGTGGAGGTTGTTGAAAAAGGAAAAAAAAAGAAAAAGAAAACAGTGAATAAAGTGTTGATTTTTATGTTTTATTTTGCACTTGTTTTATATTCTGTGGCTTGAATTGTGAAATTTGCTTAATTTTGTATCTCAATTTTTCTTTTCATTATCTTACCCTTTCTTTCTTAACCCATGTCATTTGCCTTACATTACAAGCTTTGTAAAGTCTCTTTTGATTATTGGTTATGTATTATTTACATTAGTGGAGAAAGAGATGAAAACAACCCTATAGAAGTAGGTTTCATGTGCATTTGCAGTTTTATAAACCTATCTGAATTTGTACTTTATGAGGAGATTATGTCTTTCATTCATGTTTTTGGGAAGTCATTTATGTATAAGAGTTGCATGTGAGAGATAATGTGGCAATTGGATTGCTCTTGTGTGACACTTTGAAATGAGATTGTGAAGCAATTTTTGAGGATATGAATGATTTTTAATACCAGGTATTGCCATGCTTGAGTCTATTTTGAGTTTTAGTTTGCTTTATTTTGTTTTGTTTTTCTTTTACTTGAGGACAAGAAAAAGCTTAAGTTTGGGGGAGTGACGAACCTGCAAAAATCCAAATTTTTACGGATCAAAATCTTAATTTTTCATTCTCTTTTAATCTTTTTGATTTTATTTTGTTTTCAAGTCTTGTTATATTTTATTATTTTAATTGTGTTCTTATTACGTATTTTTATTAGGTAATTGCACATGGAGAAGACTGGGCATTTGAAGAGTAGAAAAAAATAAGAAAATCCATTCAGAAGCCCAGCGCGTGTGTGCAGATGGATTCCTGATTAGTGGGCTAGCGCCTAAACGCGTAAACTGCAGCGTGAATTTCTTTTAAATAAGAAAGTTTTGCTAAATACAACACACTTTTTACACACTCTTATACACTTGGATAGAACGCAGCAGTCGTCAAGAAGCACAAACCCTAATGTGGTGTGGGTGCAATTAGGCTTGAAGATTAAGAATTTTCTTCATCCTTTCCACCTTTCTACAATGAAGTTTGTCATATTCTTCCCTTTATGTTCGTCTTTTTTCACGTGTAACTAATTTTCCCTTGTTAGGGGGATGATGGATCTTGTTCTTGGATGATGTAACTTCTTTTATGGGTTTCATTTATGTTTTTATTTTATGCTTTACATGTTTATCTCTATTCTTAATGTTTTTCTAAACCTGATCAATTTAGGAATGATCTTTTGGGTTGATGTATGATTTGGAAAAATTTGCATGAACCTAGAACATGTGATAAACAACATAAATTCTGTAATCGCTAGGAATAGACGTTGTGAATTATGTGATCTTTCTTTTAATTCCCTCGTTCTTGATAATGTCTTTCTATTTGGGATTAGATTAAGGGATTAGTTAATTCTAAATAATGTAAGGGGATTAATATACCAAGAGATTGAGGATTAATTAATTTTGAGAATTGACCATAAATCATTGAAATAGAATATAGTTAAACCAATATTTGGATGTGCATTTAAAGAGTTCAAGTGAAGCCTGAACCTTAACGCTTTAACATCATTGTTTTTCACCCTTCGATTTATTGTTTTGTTTACTATTTCTTTTTAATTGAATTTGTAACAACCCTCTTCTCGATAATTTGAATAATGTCAATTTGGCGAACTTAATAATTAATAACATAATTCTCATGGGAATGATACTTTACTCACTCTTTATTACTTTTGTCGATTTGGTGCACTTGACAATATCCACAACAACACTCACGAATTACCAGGCATATGCATGGATTATTAGCACAAAACAATGTCAACAACAAGAACTGTGAAGGTGTACTGTGATTGGTAGGATTTTAACTTACACAAAAATGTTTTGGTTCTTAGAAGTTAAAACTTCACTAATAACATTGTACATTAAAGCTTATTCATCTAGGTCTGATTCATAGTCCAAAAGACATCAAATTCAAAGCATTTACCCTCATGTTAACCCAATTGTTTTAAATCCTTTTCGAACAACTGCACTTGACTTTGAAATATGTGAGAAATTGTTAAATTTTAGTGTTATCATTTTTATAATCTAATAATATTTCAAAGCAAAACTTTTTTTAATTTGACCTTATCTCCAATTAAAACTACCAATATGTACTCTTTCTTAATACCAACTGTTGGCGATCCAATTTTGTTTGTTTATTGCTGCAAACGTCCTTATTTCCTATTCTCTTCTCAAAGTTCTTTTGTTGTTGCACAACGTAATAATTACTCTAGCTTCTCCTAAAAATATGTTGCGTATTGGACACTTAGTTGCAACAAGTCGAATAGATAATTTGGTAGTGGTTTGATAGTGGTTTGATGATTTGAAATTAAGTGAAATGACTTAATAGATATATAAACCACACCCAAAATATTGAGGCAGGCTATGTGGGACTCTTAACACCCATCTCCACAGATGCCTGGACAGAATAGGTGAGCCTAGTGAAGTAGGCGGGAACAAGCCTATCGAAGTAGGCAAAAGAAGCCTGGCAAAGTAGGCGACGAAAATTGAATTTTGGCTCTGATACCATGTGAGATTCTAACATAAAACTAATTAGCATCAAGTGGAGTGACCCAACATATATATAAATCGCACCCGAAGTATTAAGGCAGTCGATGTAGGACTCTTAACATAGATAGAGATTATTGGGTTTGACCTAAATTCCTAACTTGAAATTTTAATTATAATTTTATATTTTATTAGAAAATTCATATCTTGTAATTAATATTACGATATGTAAAAGATATGTAAGAGATATACAAGATATAAAAGATATTTTTTTAATAGGAAACTAAGAATGTAAAGATGGTTACTTGTTAAACAAGTTCTTGTATGTTATAAATACTTATATTAAATGATGCGGATTTAAGAGTTGCAAACCCAAGTGCAGGTTTTCTCAAGTAATAAATTCTTAGTGAGTCCGAGGTCGAACCACAGAGACTTGATAAAGAAAAATTAATTAAGGTAAAGTAAATATTTTGTCACAACAAATAAAAAAGATTTACTTAGGTTAAGAGATCCACTCTTGGTAAATAAAATAAGAACAAGATTAATTCTTTTTATAACTCAATTAGAATCTACACATAACGGAGGTTCCAATAAAAAAATACATCATTCAAAGTTCATTAAAAATTATATACGTAATTATATTATGCCTCCTTTAATCATCTATTAACACCACCACTCATAAATGAGATCAAGCATTCATTGTGCTAAAATCTTGTCTACAACAAATCAAGATCTCCACTTTACAAGGAGAGTTTCTAACACCAACACTTGTAAATGGGTTCAAGTATTCATTGTGCCAATCTCTTGTCTACAACAAATCAAGAACTCCACTTTACAAGGAGGGTTTCTAAATTGATTGAAAATAAAGTACAACACGTATAATGACCACTTGAAAATATATCATTTAAGCACAAGAGAGAAATTAATCTAACCTTAACTTATTACCAAGAGCTTCACCCTTTCACCCAAGCAAAATGAAACTTAGTTACTCATAGACAAGAAGAAAGAAAGAGAGAAGAAGAAGAAGAAGAACATAACTTCAATTTAGAACAAAGAAAAACTACAACAATATAATAGCATAATCTTGGCCTCTAGGACCAAGACTTCTAAATGAGCAGCCAATGGTACCTTTTATAGAGGATTAGGGATACAAAATGACAAGGGGGCTGATTAGTGAGTGGGTGGATGAGTGGAAAATGAGTGAAAAATGCCAAATGACTTTTGATGAGTGAAAAATTATGGAGATTCTTTGTCTCCCGAAATCATTTAGCTCTGAAGTCATTACATTCTTCATTTTCTCACTAAATAGTCTTCATCAAAGTTGTAGGGCTGGATCTTAGCTTTCAAATGCCATTAGTTTCAGTCCAAAAGTATTCCTACAACTCAAGATATGGTCTAATTACTGCACACTACTCAGGCCCAGTGACAGCTCCTCTATTCTAACTTCCAAGCCCAATATGACCCATTAGACCTCAGATTCTAGAAACGTGTTCAACATGAAAGTTGTATATTTTGGTATTAACTATCAACCATCAAAATTTTAGCCCATTTGACATCCTATATCCCGAGCTATGTCATGAACAGTATATATAGGTCAAGCTGTCAGGATCAGCACTCTAGTTCTTACTTCAACTCTAATTTGAGTTATCCAATCATGTGATTAGGCCTTTGATGTCTTATAAAAGTTATATATCTCTCTCTTATCTTTCAAATGAGACTAGAATCACCTAAAAAGACCACCTACAGCCCAAGATATGGTCCAAATACAGAAATAATATAAGACATAAATCATGCTAAAAAATTCAATTAATTCCAATTTGAGTCCAAACTTACAAAACATAACCAAACTTAATCAATTAAGTACATGTAGAGTGTAAATGACTAAAAATAAGGGTTTATTAATGTATCAAATATGTTATTATCATTAAATAATTGGTAGAATAATGAGAAGGGTTGTGAAGATTGAGAGAGATGGTAAATATATAGGGATAATGGTGAGGAGTTGTGGTATAAAAGAGATTCAGAGTGACCACAAACATTATCTTATAATCTTGTTTCAATAATAGACTGACTCGTCTCATTTATAGATATAGGTATATTGGGACGAGTCACATTAAATTATGCATGATTATTTGTGTTACTACTTTTCCCTACATACTTGTATTTATACAAACATGTGTTGAGAATGAGACATTCCCCAACATTGTGTTCAATATATATATATATAAACAATGATATTTTTACTATATTTTTCTCTCACATCACTTTTTACATTATTCTCCATATCATTGATTACATCACTTTCTACTCATTACTTTCTCTCACTTAATTGCGAGCGTAAAAAAAAGTGATAGAAAGTATGATAAAAGAAAAAGTGTGGTGAGATACACATTTTCCATATATATATATCTCGTAAGTTCCGCCGTTCCCTTATGTGTTCATGAATTTTTCCTAAGTTAACAATGAATCAAACATATTTTGGAAAAATATCTAATATTTGTAAGAAAAATGTATCTAAACCAAACAGATAAGTGTAACATTATTTAGATTTTCACATTTTATTATTAAAAATAGTTTTAACAAACCAAACACTTCTAAAAATAAAAAATCATTCTGCAAACTAAATGCAAAAGTTACTATATAAATGAAAGAGTCTACTACAATAAAACAATTATATTTTTGTTTATAACATATAACAATCGCAATTTGAGTTACATATTTCATTGGTGTTTCTATTTTAAGCTATATATTAGGTGAAGCTTAAAGACTCATATCTTTCATATATAAAAGAAGAATACTTTGTTGTTACCCTAAAGTTTCTTTAGGGTAAACTTTTCTGCCCATTATGGGACTATTTATGTAATTTTATTTTGTTTTTACCATTTAATGAAAAAATTGATCATTTAATTTATCATTAATTGACTTTTAAGCTTATTATATTTTCTATGTATGTGCTTTAATTGTTATCTTTTATATACATGTTAATTCTAATGACAATCACATTTAATGATTATTGGTGTCTATGACTCTTACAACTAATCTCTCCATCTAAGAAGAGGAAAGGGCTTGCTCTTTGGCATACACAAAGGGATTACAATTCTATTTTTTACAATTTTGCTCTTATTTTGGCATACGGGTTCATCATTGTGGTGGGTACAAAGTGGTTTGATTTTGGCTCATATGGTGGTTTGTGGCATAAGGGGAGTTTTGGGTTCGGTTCGGCCATTGTGTAACACCCTCCTTAGGGCGTCACACTTCGTGTTACTCAATTATCATATCACCCCTTCGTTATGATTCGTGCTTGTAATATAAATACGAGTTATAAAATTTCTTGATGATAGTAAGATAAACTTAGCGAAAATTAAAACATTACAACATCATCACAATCTAATTTTACATTATATATATAAGTCGTAGTATTGTCACTTTGTGAACACCCAATTTTGACCGGCTAAAAAAAAAAAAAAAAGTAAATAAAAAAAATAAATAATAAAAAATGAAAAAAATGAAAATAATAAAAAAAAATATAAAAAAAAATCACTCACAAATGAGGGACAAGCCCTTTTGCTCCCCACTCACTCACTTTTCACCGCACTCCACTCACGTTATCACAAATGATACACACTCATTTTTTTTTGTTTTTTTTCTTCATTTTGCACACACTCTTTGCACCTCTCCATTCACGTTCTCTCTCTCTTTTTCTTTTCTATTTTTGTCTCACACATAATGTCTTTTGAACCCACTCACGCAACCTCTTTTGCGTAATTTCTTCAATCAGCTCCCAATCCCTCCATATATTCTTTTCCTTCTCTTTTACACGAAGAGGCTTGAGAACTCAAAGCCTCCATAATCCTCTGCCATCATTTTCTTCCGTAGGTCGGGCAGTGCTGCGAACCCAATCCTTCATCTCATCTTCACCGTCCACCTTCAAACCCATCACCCTCTCGCTACCATGTAAACAACTTCTAGAACCACCTCCCAACCTCTCCACGTCCAACCCTCACCTTCCTCTTCCTACCGTAGCCACCCATTACCCACCGAGTCAACTCGGTGCAACTCCAACCTTCCAACCGTGACTCACTCACCATCCTCCAACCTCTTCCACCCAAACACCTTTCTCGCCCAACCTCTCTTCACCCACATAAACCCAACCTCTCTTCACCCCATCCCCACAACCCCTACACCGTAGCCTCATAAACCCACTACCCCCATCAACTTCAAAGCAACCCCTCTCAACGTCAAACCGTGACCTCCAGCCCACATCCTTCCGTAGCCCCACCAAACCTCACCTCTCCTATATCTTCAATCTCCACCCATTCTCCACCATGAACCACCCAACACCATAACAAAGATCCATCCTTCACCTCTCAACCTTCACACCAAAACCCATACCACCCCTTGCATCACCACGTGAAACCTCCCAAACACCCATGCAAGACCCATAACACCTCCATCCTTCTCCCTCCTCATCACAAACCAAGCTCCTCCTCATCCCTCCACCATTTTACGTGAATCCTCCTCTCCTCTCGCCTCCATCCTTCTCCAACCAAACAAACCCAAAGCAACCACCCTTCATCATGTCCCCACCAACAAAACCATGACAAAGACCGTGCGTTCACGTAGCCTCCTCTGCCAAGACCACCACACCCTCGCTAATCTCCTTCAACTTGCCAACAACTTCAACCACCTTCAACCATTTCTACCATCTTCTTCTTCACCTTTTCTCCTCCAAACCGAGACACCACGTGAACTCCCTCATCCACCGTGAACCACCGTTAACAACCTTAACTCCATCTCCTTCCCCCACTTCACCCGTACCCCATGCACACGTAACTACCTTCACCATCACCTTCCTCAAGCTTCCAACCTCCGTTACTTGTAACCAACCCACCGAAAACAACCTTCTTCAACCTCATCTCAAAACCGTGACTACATTTCGACCTCAACCCACTCAACCACCGTTAACAACCTTACCTCACTCCCATCCCAACTTCACTTCTCCCAACCAACACCACCGAGTCAACTCAGTAAGCCATATCCAACCACTATCACGTTCAGACCTCCACTCATCCTCCTAACTCTCCATGTCCTCTGTGAATCCGTGACCACTCATTCACACTACCTCACCATTTGCTCCCTCACCCTCAAGCTCACCAACGAGCCACTGCCCGGAACAGAGGCATCACCAAGACCACCTCTCCATGAGCTCCACCGGCACGGACCCGCCGGCACCGCTCCAGAACCGTCATTGCGCCGCTCCATCACATCTCCGCGCCCTTCCCCGTGTTGAGGTTCTTCTCTGTTGTGTCTCTGCTTCATTTTCTCTTCAATGGTTAAATGCAGATGAAGTAAAAGAAGAGAATAAAGTAAAAAAATAATAATAATAAAAAATGATGATAGATATTGGGCTGCTGTTATTTTGGCCAACCTTTTACGTGTGTTGCTGGGTTTGTAATTTTTTTTTCTTTTTTTCTTTTTTGAAACTTTAAAAGGTAAATAATACAAAAAAAAAACATAAAAAAAAATAAAAAAAATATACTTTGGGCTTACTTGTTAGTGTTATTTAGGATTAGTTCTTGATTAATAAGGTTTATTTAATTTAGTGGTATGTTTGACATTGTATTTTGCGATTAAATAAAAAACAAAAAAATAAAAATAAAAATAATTAAAAGATGAAAAAATCTGAAAATAAAAATAAATTTTGTTTAAAGTTATTTGATTGGTGATGTTTATATTTAGTCTTGCTTTTATTATTATTTATTTAGATCATAAAAAAAAATTTATGTTTGCTTATTTGTTTTTGTGCATTTCTTGAAAAAATGATGAAAATAATAAAAAATAAAATAAAATAAAAATCTTTTTATCCATGCGATGACTAATGATGATGATTGAATAGCGAATGCTATCTTCAATGTCATTTGGATCATAAGGATTTATTGAGTAGCCTAGTGCTAACTTGAATCCTGTGCAAGATTGGATTCGCTTTCAAATAAAAATCTTTTAATTAAAATCAATTAACCCACACTTATTTTATAAAGAACTACGTAACTTTGAGTTCCCCATTGCACCAGGGATACGTAGGAGCGAATTTCATTTCACGTCAAGCCAAATTTAAATTTTCACAATTTTGTGGTTTCGCTTTTTAATTACAATGTTTGTAAAAAGGGGTAAAATAAATATTTTCAAATATTGTTAAGAATTTGCACAATTGACTTAAGGTACCGTCTTAGGACGGTGCGTTAGAAGTGTTTGGGATTAAGTTTCCACCCTTCCCTAAGCATAACCGACTCCGAATCCAATCTGGTTTCAAAGACCATTTTCAAAGAAAGGTTTTCCAATTTTTCCAAATTCAAATAAAATTGGTGGCGACTCCATTTTTCCATTTTCATTTTCTAAAAATCCTATTCGAGTTGCTGTTTTTCCCGCCGCGATTTTTCGGTCGCGACAGATGGCGACTCCGCTAGGGACATTTGGAGAGTCAAGCCTGTCGTTGTTAGTTGTGCAAATTGTTAATAATTTTCATTTATTTATTTTACCCTTTTTATCCTTGTTTTTGTTTTATTTTTGTTTGTAAATGGATTTTATTTATTTTGTTCTATGTAAATATTTGATAGCGATATCCCTGTGTTTGTTTTGACCTGATATACTTGTATATAATTTGTACTTAATTGTGCATAATTGTTGAAACCTTAGGATAGATGATTCTTTGCTGGTTATTGTATATATGTTTCTCAAGCAGGTTGGGGTAGTTTTATCTTTTAAAATTTTTGTACAGTTTGTATGCTCCCTCACACACATCACTATCACTTACCTCACACACTTTTGGGCTCTATACCCGAGTCTGTGCGAACCCGAGAAGTAGGAGGGTCTCGCTTTTGTTATTGAGGGGCTTTATGCTCACTTGACATTTGTTGAGACACCACTCAGTTTGTTACCATTATCATGGACGAATCATATTGAGAGGGTTTATCCCTACTTGTGATTAATTCATGATTTGGGACCTTGTCTTTATAGATAAGGGCAATCTGGGAACCGTGACTTTTAGAAGTTTAGACCATCTCCGAAAATCTTGCACGATAGGTTGAACATAGTGATTGTCAAATCTTAGGTTCCACTTGGCTAGGGCACAAAAGGGAGCGTACTTTCTTTTTCTTTGCTCTCATATCATTCATTCTTGCAAAAAAAAAAATCAAAAAGAAAAGAATAAAAAAAAGAAATTATTCATTGCTTGCATTTTCACAAACATGCTTAGCATTCAAAAAAAAAAAAAACTTGCATTTTCATAACATTGCATAAAGAAAATCATGCATTCCTAGCATTCAAAAAAAAAATCATGCATTTTCATGACACTCCAAGCATTCTTTAAAAAATAAAAATCATGCATTTTCATGCCATCCTTAGCATTTGAAAAAAAAATAATAAAAGATAAATCAGGCATTTTCATAAAAAAAAAGAATTTTTCATGCATGGCATCTTTAGCATTCTAAAAAAATATATATATAAAAAAAAATAAATCATGCATTTCATTCCATGCATTTGAAAAGAAAATGTTTTCATTTCATTCATCTCATTTTATGCATGACATTCCTTGTATGATGTTACCGTCTTCTCCATCCGCATTATGAATAATAAAAAAAAAAAGACAGCTGTGTACCCGACAATGAGGTAGGTAGTGCCATTAAACTTTATCGGAAGCACGTGGAGGTCACTTTTTTTTTCAGCGACAACAACTGCGAAAATCTTGCAAAATATGGATTTTATTGGCCTTCTTTATTCAAGGTCTGACACACCTTTTGCAAAAGTTGCGGAAATTGGTCAATAAAGTTTTGCTTTAAGATTCTCATCCGCACCTACTCCTTAGAAAATTGAGATCTAGGAGGCGCGTTTCTTTTGTTGTCAAACACGTGTATCTTGTGGGGCCATAGACATTGAGAATCCTAGGAATGGTGTTGTATTAAAAGTTAATGGACCAAGACTCAACCATTTTCTCGGAACGTCAAGTTGTTGAGTTCTCTGTGTTGCTTAGGTTAAATGGCGGATAACGGTACTCGTGACTCTCGTGTCGGTTGTTTTTCACTTTCCCATAATAACCGATTTCTTCTCCTTTCAAAATGGAGGTCATTCTCTCAAATCTAAGAAAATATTTTCCTTCTCTCCCTCTAAATGCTCTAACAAAAGTCTATGAAGCTAGGTGTGAGAGACTGAGATTGTTAATGTATAAGGGCATCCCAGAAGATATACGCTGGATAATCGAAGCAAAGGTTCGTTTAGTGGTGAATCTTCGATTCATTTGTCCCATACATGCCTGGTCTCGGTAAAAGTTCATTCTCAAAAAGGAGAAGAGCAAAAAGAATGAAAGTTTGTTACAAGTGTGCACGATGGAATTGCAACACGCGATGTCACTCTTTGGGGATGGTTTCTGTAAATAGAGAAGATAAAATATTCTTCGTTAAGAATGGATCGAGTAAGAGTCATTAGATAATATCTTATTGACTCTTGAGACGCATTCTTGTGGAGTTGTGCAGCGTGAACTTCTTAGTTTGTGGAATCTCTTCAAGGACGAGCAAGAGCGTTACGGTCTTGGGAATCGACTCAAAAAGACCCTTCGTTTGCCAATTTATAAGAAAATTGGATGGGAAGCTTATCCTCGACTCATAGAAGGCGTTTCACCTGCTTTACGGACGTGAAACCAGAGGAAGATGTGAGCCACAATCACAACAACATGTATATATTATCTTTCAAAAAAAATGAAAAAAATGAAAAAACAAATGAAAAAAAAAAAATGAAAAGAGGCGAAACTTCGGTTGTACTTAGTCTTTAATTAGATTAGAGCCCCCGCGTGGAGTGGCGTACCTGGCCATTGACTCGGGTGGACCTTCGCACGCCGGTCGGTAAATAAGGTTCGTGTGCCATGCTCGCAGAGAGCCGCGCAAAGCATTTCCGTGTTTTAACCAAAGGCTCGCTTGCGATGGACGTAAAGAAGCGTCCCGTGTTTGCATTCTCGCGTGACAATGCCTCTGAGCTGAATCCTGTGATTTAATGCCATGGGCTCTTCAGCGACCTCTCACTGGCTGTGGTCGTTGGTGGTAGCTGTCAGATTTACGCACTTAATTAGTGGCGTCATAGCTCAATCCAAAATATCCCACAAGCGGGAGGGAGAAGAATGCCCAGATTGGCTGAGCCGTCTTGGTATTACTGCACTCATGACGCAGTATCAAGATCTGCCATGAAACCTGTACATAAAGGTATGTAATCATTTGTTATCTTTGTATGATTTTGTTGAATTTTGGTTTTGGACAAACGATCTTTTGGATGGGATCCTTCGGGGATTTCTAGACTTCTTTACCCTGATTTTTTTTTTAAAAAAAAGTTAAAAAAAAACACAAAAAAAAGGATTTTATGTTTCTTAAATTCAACCTTTTCTGACAACAAATTCTACCTACCCTTCTAGGTGCAATTATTTCCCTTTCCATTCTTTTTCTTATTTAAACACTCCATTTTCTCCTTCATCTTCAACTCAGAAACACTCAAAGAGAAGAAGGGTATAGAATGGGGCCTGCTATTCGTAACCTAAGAAATGTCTGTGTTTTTTGTGGGTCGAGTTATGGGAAAGGATTAGAGTTTGTAAACGCAGCTAGCACTCTTGGTCGAGCACTTGCTGCGAGGAAGATTCATCTTGTATATGGGGGAGGTTGTCGTGGGTTAATGGGGTCGTTTCACTTGCCGCTCTTATAGGAGGCAAGTTTTAGGTGTTATTCCTAAACCTTTAGTTTGAAAGTAACATCACCGGCAAGACAGTTGGAGAAGAAATTCAGTAACATCCATGCATGGACGCATGAAAATAATGGTGACAATTTTGATGCATTTCTTGTCTTACCAGTGTGGTTTTGGTACTTTGGAAGAAATTTTTCAAATTGTCTCTTGGTTTGAACCGAACATCCACCATAAACCCATTGGTTTGTTGAATGTTAATAATTTCTTTGACTTTTGTTATTTTTTCTTGACAAAGTCAGGAACGTAAATTTATCACTCCTTCTAAGAAGACAACTTCTTATCTCTCGCCTCCACTATTGATGAGCTCATGGATAAATTGGAAGCTTTTGAGTATGTACCGATAAGGTATTGGCTCAGATAGATTGGTCAATAGGAAGCAGCGAAGGAAGTAACAAGAGAAGCAAGACAGATCTGACACTTTCTATTTAATCGGTTTGATTTTATTGTACTTTATTTCTGTTTACATTTGTGTCCGCTTTCTCCAACAGGTAGTTTATTCTATCCTTTACTCATCTATATTTTAACATTAAGGACAATGTTATGATCTGGTTGAGGGGAAGGATCGTTGTGTGCCTAAATATAAAAAAAAAAAAACAAACAAACAAAAAAATTCAAAAAGTGTGTTTGTCAATATATTTGTTGTGTTTGTCAGTAATTTTCTAAACCAGTTAAGGATGGCGGAGTAAAGAGTAATTTTTCTCTTGAGACGCATCTTAATTGGTGGCAGAGTAAGGAGTGTTTTTAGGTAGTAATTAATTAGTATTAAATTGTGGAAGTACTTAAGTTTTATTATCTGATTTCTTTTAGGGTCTGATGTGGCACTGACAATGTGTTTCTTTTACTCGCTTGGCGTTGATTCACTTCTTATCAGAGTCAGATGCGGCACTGACTGTGTGCTTCTCTTCTACTGGGCGTTGATTCACTTCTTATCAGGTTATTTTGCTCTTTTCTATATCATATTGAGGATAATGTTATGATCTGGTTGGGGGGAAGAATGGTTGTGTAAAAAAAAAACAAAAACAAAAACAAAAACAAAAAAAAAGCAAAAAAAAAAAAAAAAAAAAAAAAAAACAAAAAAAAAACAAAAAAAACAAAAAAAAGGTGTGTGTATGTATTAATATGTTTATATGTTTGTCAGTAATTTTCTAAACCAGTTAAGGATGGCAGAGTAGGGAGTAAATTTTACTCTTGAGACGCATTTTAGTTGGGGTAGATAACTAGTTTGTGTGGAAGTAGCAATTGAAATTCAGGAAAATTTACATGATTGAGTAAATTGTCTTCTTTCTTAAAAATCATATGTTTGGTTATGGATGTTGAATTGGTGGACTGAGAATGATAGAGCTATATCTTGTGAAATCTTGAGCCTAATGGATGGATTCAACATTTATGCCATTCTCTTCTTTCTTGTGTGATTTTCACTCATGATAATGATCACTCTAGAACTTGCTTTGATTCTTTATGAGGCTACGTTTCACTTGCATGCATGAACATGATTGAGGCCCTCTGTCTTAGTCAGTTTAACCAAATAGCCAACCTTGTTTTCAATATGATATCAAGCGCTCTTTTGACTTCTTGAAAGTTTTCTAATTCTTGCCAACCTTGTATATTTTCCTTTGCTTAACCCCTTTGAGCTTATTTGACCTTTCTTTGTTTCTAACTCATTACGTGCCTTAAATGAAAAACCATGTTCTCACCCAACCTTAGGGAATAAGAGAGCATTGACGTTGTTATTTGATGAGTTCTTGAACAAGTGTGGGGGTGCATGTGCAGATTGGTTATATAAAAAAGAAAAAAAGAAAAAAAGAAAATATGTTTCTATTAAAAAAAGTAAAAAAAAAAAGAGAGAGAGAGAGAGCTGATTATTGCTACAATCAAAAGAATGCACCATGTGATATATTCATACCTAGAATGAGGGTGGATGATTGGAAATAACAGGAATAGAAGGAGAATGTTCAAGCCTAAAGGAATTCAATCTACCAATTGATCTTTAACAAAACATTAGTTAGATATTGGTCATTGTCCTGTATGAGAAAAAACTAAGAAAATCTCGGAAAGTTAGACTGAATGTTCTCAAACATCTTCTCCACTCTAACTGTATCATAATGCTCTTCTATTCTCTTTGGTATTTAACTTGACATATCCATATTACTTCCACCTTTACCTTGACCTCACTACAACCTTGAATAAAGTCCTCATGATTTGTGTGTGCATGTGTTTTGAGTAGTGGAGAAGTAGAAGATAAGCAAGCTTATGGTAGTGCAATTTTCATGGGTCGAATTGAGTGAAATACCTACCTTTTAAACACTTGAGAGACTGAGAATAAATTCTGTGAGGATCTATCATTCTTTACTCATGTTTTTCAATTGAAGTATCCTTGCTTGTTGAATTGAGATGTGAAGATGTGTTATCTCATGAATGTTTTAATTACTTGAATTATAAATTGCTCTTCATTCTTGAATGTCATTTGAAATTGAGTCTCTTAGAGTTTTTACCTTTTGAGTTTGTTTTGTTTGTTCCCTAGTTTTGGTTTTTTATGTTTTGCCCGAAGACGTGCAAAAGAGTAAGTGTGGGGGGTGTTTGATAATTAATGATGTCCAGTTGTCGAATCTTAACTCAAGCGAAAAAAAAATCTTTTGATTTTCTTGCTATTTTATTTCCTGTGTCTTTAACCGTTGTAAATAATATCCTTTCTGTAGTCGAACTTCTAAGAACAATCTGGAAGTTGTTCGTTTCTTTCCTGTTGTACTTTTTGAATTCATGAGTGTCTGTGACATAATGCTTCAGGTAAAGTGACCATGAGTACAACACCATGATTTGACCATCTAATGGTAATTGCTTATTGACCAATTCAGATCGAAGAGATCTTGGAAATCCCAATTGGTGGAAGAGGAAGTACCCGAGCCAAAAAAAAAAAACAAACAAACAAATAAAATGAAAAAGAGCCCGTTAGTCTGAAAACCTGAAAGGTCGGTCTAAACAAAAGTTAGGGCAAATGAATGGGCAAAATCTCAGAGGAAGTTGGCCTGAAACACCTTGAAGGGTGCACCCAAACCGGGGCAATTTTGAATTGTGTGTGATCACCACACAGGGGCGCTTTGTTTGCATTTAGTTGGCCATACTTGGGGCAAAAATTTTTGAAGGATTAAGGAGAAGTTCGTGTTGAAGGAAGTAGCAACGCAGATAAGGACCGAGTTATCAAGCAGCTTGCGGGGAATCAACTAAATGAGAAACAAGGTTAAACACTCGGGGCAAAATTTTCTCTCAAGGAATCACCAAGCAATGGTTCATCCCATTTCTTGAAAGGAGAGTTGAAAGTGAAAAACAAAGAAAAAGAAGGAAAGGAGAAGAAGAAGGAAAGATGTTTGAGTGGTCAAAGCTTTCCGAAGTCGCCCTTGGTTCAAATGTTTTTAAATAAAATTTAGAAAAAGCAAAAAAAAAAAAAAAAAAAAAAAAAAAAAAGGAGAGAAAAGCAAAGGAAAAACAAAGAAAAGAAAATGAAAAAAAGAAGAGAAGGAAAAATCCTGTTTTTGGACTCGCTTGCCCTTGTCTTTTAAATTTCGGACTCAGCTTGCCCATTGTCTTTTAAAATTTCGGGCATAGCTTGCCCATTGTCTTTTAAATTTCGGACTCGGTTGCCCATTGTCTTTTAAAATTCCTAGGACTCAGTGGCCCATTGTCATTTAAATTTCGGGACTCAGTTGCCCATTGTCTTTTAAAATTCCAAAAAAAAAAGAAAAAAAAAAAGAAAAAAGAAAAAAAAAAGAAAAAAAAGAGAAGAAAAATCCTGTTTTCCTCGACTCATGGCCCATTGTCATTTCGGGACTCAGTGGCCCGTTGTCATTTAAATTTTGGGACTCAGCTTGCCCATTGTCTTTTAAATTTCGGGTCATAGCTGTTCCATTATCTTTTAATTTCTAGACGCATAGCTGCTTGCATTGTCATTTCGAACCTGCTTGCCCATTGCCATTTAAATTTCGGGTCATAGATTGCCCATTGTCTTTAAATTTCGGTCATAGCTGCCATTGTCATTTTAAATTTCGGACATAGCTTGCCCATTGTCATTTAAATTTCTGTCATGATTGCCCATTGTCTTTTAATTTCGGGTCATAGCTTGCCCATTGTCATTTTAAATTTCAGGGTCATAGCTTGCCCATTGTCATTTAAATTTCGGGTCATAGCTTGCCCATTGTCTTTAATTTCGGGTCACATAGCTTACTTCTAATGTCATTTTAAATTTCAGTGGCATTAGCTTGCCCATTGTCATTTAAATTTCGGTCATATTGCCCATTGTCTTTTAAATTTCAGTCATAGCTTGCCCATTATCTTTTAATTTCGTCATAGATTGCCCATTGTCATTTAAATTTCGGACTCACTTGCCCATTGTCATTTAAATTTCGGGTCATAGCTTGCTTATTGTCTTTTAAATTTCGGGCGATTAGCTTGTCATTGTCATTTAAATTTCTAGTCATAGCTTGCCCATTGTCTTTTAATTTCGGGTCATAGCTTGCCCATTGTCATTTTAAATTTCAGTACGCAGCTTGCCCATTGTCATTTAAATTTCGGGTCATAGCTTGCCATTGTCTTTAATTTCGGTCATAGCTTGCCATTGTCATTTTAAATTTCGTACGCAGCTGCCCATTGTCATTTAAATTTCGAGACGTCATAGCTTGCCTATTGTCTTTTAAATTTCGGGTCATAGCTTGCCCATTGTCATTTTAAATTTCAGGGTCATGCGATTGCCCATTGTCATTTAAATTTCTGGACTCGATTGTTCTTTGTCTTTTTTTACCTTCCGTTGAGCGATCGGCTCTGTCATTTACTTTTTGAGCGCATCGGCTCCTGTTTTTAAATTGTTTTTTACTTTTGAGCGCATCGGCTCTGCTCATTTACTTTTTGAGCGCATCGGCTCCTGTCTTTTAATTCTCGTTTTTACTTTCGAAGCGCATCGGCTCTCGTCTTTTAATTCTGTCGTTTTACCTTTTGAGCGCATCGGCTCCTTCTTTTTTAATTCCTGAAGATCGGCTCCATGCATTCCATGCATTTTAAATTCCTGTCAATTTCTTTTGAGCGCATCGGCTCCATGCATTACATGCTTTTTACTTTCTCCTGAGCGCATCGGCTCCATGCATTCCATGCATTTTAAATTTCTGTCAATTCTATGCATTTTTAAATTCTGTCGAGCGCATCGGCTCCATGCATTTTACTTTCTGTCGAGCTTTCTGTTGAGTGCACCGTTCCATGCATTCCATGCATTTTAAATTTCTGTCAATTCTATGCATTTTTAAATTCTGTCGAGCGCATCGGCTCCATGCATTTTACTTTCTGTCGAGCTTTTTGTTGAGCGCATTGCTCCATGCATTCCATGCATTTTATTTTTCTCATTATTTGTCATTGAGCGCATCGGCTCCATGTATTTTAATTTCTTTGAGCGCATCGGCTCCATGCATTTTAAATTCTCGTTGAGCGCATCGGCTCATTGCATTTTAACTTCCTATCATTGTTCTTACTTTGTTTTGCATTTACATCTTGTGCTTTGCTTGGACAAAATTGAGTTCATGTCTTTACTGCTCCTTACGACGATAATAAGAAGACCACAATTTTCTTATTATCTAATAAGAAACAAGCAAAGAGGGGTAACTGTGAACACCTGATTTTGACCGGGCTAAAAAAAAAGTAAATAAAAAAAAATAAATAATAAAAAATGAAAAAAATGAAAATAATAAAAAAAATATAAAAAAAAAAATCACTCACAAATAGGGACAAGCCCTTTTGCTCCCCACTCACTCACTTTTCACCTCGCACTCCACTCACGTTATCACAAATGATACACAAATTCATTTTTTTTGTTTTTTTTTTCTTCATTTTGCACACACTGCTGCACCTCTCCATTCACGTTCTCTCTCTCTTTTTCTTTTCTGTTTTTGTCTCACACATAATGCTGCAACCCACTCACGCAACCTCTTTTGCGTAATTTCTTCAATCAGCTCCCAATCCCTCCATATATTCTTTTCCTTCTCTTTTACATGAAGAGGCTTGAGAACTCAAAGCCTCCATAATCCTCTGCCATCATTTTCTTCCAGAGGCTGGGCAAGCTGCAGAACCCAATCCTTCATCTCATCTTCACCGTCCACCTTCAAACCCATCACCCTCTGCTACCATGTAAACAACTTCCGAACCACCTCCCAACCTCTCCACGTCCAACCCTCACCTTCCTCTTCCTACCGTAGCCACCCATTACCCACCGAGTCAACTCAAGGTGCAACTCCAACCTTCCAACCGTGACTCACTCACCATCCTCCAACCTCTTCCACCCAAACACCTTTCTCGCCCAACCTCTCTTCACCCACATAAACCCAACCTCTCTTCACCCCATCCCCACAACCCCTACACCGTAGCCTCATAAACCCACTACCCCCATCAACTTCAAAGCAACCCCTCTCAACGTCAAACCGTGACCTCCACCCCACATCCTTCCGTAGCCCCACCAAACCTCACCTCTCCTATATCTTCAATCTCCACCCATTCTCCACCATGAACCACCCAACACCATAACAAAGATCCATCCTTCACCTCTCAACCTTCACACCAAAACCCATACCACCCCTTGCACCACCACGTGAAACCTCCCAAACACCCACGCAAGACCCATAACAGCCTCCATCCTTCTCCCTCCTCATCACAAACCAAGCTCCTCCTCATCCCTCCACCATTTTACGTGAATCCTCCTCTCCTCTCGCCTTCATCCTTCTCCAACCAAACAAACCCAAAGAACCACCCTTCATCATGTCCCCACCAACAAAACCATGACAAAGACCGTAAGTTCACGTAGCCTCCTCTCGCCAAGACCACCACACCCCGCTAATCTCCTTCAACTTGCCAACAACTTCAACCACCTTCAACCATTTCTACCATCTTCTTCTTCACCTTTTCTCCTCCAAACCGAGACACCACGTGAACTCCCTCATCCACCGTGAACCACCGTTAACAACCTTAACTCCATCTCCTTCCCCACTTCACCCGTACCCCATGCACACGTAACTACCTTCACCATCACCTTCCTCAAGCTTCCAACCTCCGTTACTTGTAACCAACCCACCGAAAACAACCTTCTTCAACCTCATCTCAAAATCGTGACTACATTTCGACCTCAACCCACTCAACCACCGTTAACAACCTTACCTCACTCCCATCCCAACTTCACTTCTCCCAACCAACACCACCGAGTCAACTCAAGAAGCCATATCCAACCACCATCACGTTCAGACCTCCACTCATCCTCCTAACTCTCCATGCCCTCTCGTGAATCCGTGACCACTCATTCACACTACCTCACCATTTGCTCCCTCACCCTCAAGCTCACCAACGAGCCACTGCCCGAACAGAGGCATCACCAAGACCACCTCTCCATGAGCTCCACCGGCACGGACCCGCCGGCACCGCTCCAGAACCGTCATTGCGCCGCTCCATCACATCTCCGCGCCCTTCCCCGTGTTGAGGTTCTTCTCTGTTGTGTCTCTGCTTCATTTTCTCTCAATGGTTAAATGCAGATGAAGTAAAAGAAGAGAATAAAGTAAAAAAATAATAATAATAAAAAATGATGATAGATATTGGGTCTGCTGTTATTTTGGCCAACCTTTTACGTGTGTTGCTGGGTTTGTAATTTTTTTTTCTTTTTTTCTTTTCTGAAACTTTAAAAGGTAAATAATACAAAAAAAAAACATAAAAAAAAAATATATACTTTGGGCTTACTTGTTAGTGTTATTTAGGATTAGTTCTTGATTAATAAGGTTTATTTAATTTAGTGGTATGTTTGACATTGTATTTTGTGATTAAATAAAAAACAAAAAATAAAAATAAAAATAATTAAAAGATGAAAAAATCTGAAAATAAAAATAAATTTTGTTTAAAGTTATTTGATTGGTGATGTTTATATTTAGTCTTGCTTTTATTATTATTTATTTAGATCATAAAAAAAAATTTATGTTTGCTTATTTGTTTTTGTGCATTTCTTGAAAAAATGATGAAAATAATAAAAAATAAAATAAAATAAAAATCTTTTTATCCATGCGATGACTAATGATGATGATTGAATAGCGAATGCTATCTTCAATGTCATTTGGATCATAAGGGTTTATTGAGTAGCCTAATGCTAACTTGAATCCTGTGCAAGATTGGATTCGCTTTCAAATAAAAATCTTTTAATTAAAATCAATTAACCCACACTTATTTTATAAAGAACTACGTAACTTTGAGTTCCCCATTGCACCAGGGATACGTAGGGAGCAGAATTTCATTTCTCACAAGCCAAATTTAAATTTTCACAATTTTGTGGTTTCGCTTTTTAATTACAATGTTTGTAAAAAAGGGTAAAATAAATATTTTCAAATATTGTTAAGAATTTGCACAATTGACTTAAGGTACCGTCTTAGGACGGGTGCGTTAGGGGTGCTGTGGGATTAAGTTTCCACCCTTCCCTAAGCATAACCGACTCCCGAATCCAATCTGGTTTCAAAGACCATTTTCAAAGAAAGGTTTTCCAATTTTTCCAAATTCAAATAAAATTGGTGGCGACTCCATTTTTCCATTTTCATTTTCTAAAAATCCTATTCGAGTTGCTGTTTTTCCCGCCGCGATTTTTCGGTCGCGACAGATGGCGACTCCGCTAGGGACATTTGGAGAGTCAAGCCTGTCGTTGTTAGTTGTGCAAATTGTTAATAATTTTCATTTATTTATTTTACCCTTTTTATCCTTGTTTTTGTTTTCTTTTTGTTTGTAAATGGATTTTATTTATTTTGTTCTATGTAAATATTTGATAGCGATATCCCCGTGTTTGTTTTGACTCGATATACTTGTATATAATTTGTACTTAATTGTGCATAATTGTTGAAACCTTAGGATAGATGATTGCTTTGCCGGTTATTGTATATATGTTTCTCGCAGGTCGGGGTAGTTTTATCTTTTAAAATTTTTGTACAGTTTGTATGCTCCCTCACACACATCACTATCACTTACCTCACACACTTTTTGGGCTCTATACCCGAAGTCCGTGCGAACCCGAGAAGTAGGAGGGGTCTCGGCTTTGTTATTGAGGGGCTTTATGCTCACTTGACATTTGTTGAGACACCACTCACTTTGTTACCATTATCATGGACGAATCATATTGAGAGGGTTTATCCCTACTTGTGATTAATTCATGATTTGGGACCTTGTCTTTATAGATAAGGGCAATCTGGGAACCGTGACTTTTAGAAGTTTAGACCTGTCCCGAAAATCTTGCACTGATAGGTTGAACATAGTGATTGTCAAATCTTAGGTTCCACTTGGCTAGGGCACAAAAGGGAGCGTACTTTCTTTTTCTTTGCTCTCATATCATTCATTCTTGCAAAAAAAAAAAATCAAAAAGAAAAGAATAAAAAAAAAAGAAATTATTCATTGCTTGCATTTTCACAAACATGCTTAGCATTCAAAAAAAAAAAACTTGCATTTTCATAACATTGCATAAAGAAAATCATGCATTCCTAGCATTCAAAAAAAAAATCATGCATTTTCATGACACTCCAAGCATTCTTTAAAAAATAAAAATCATGCATTTTCATGTCATCCTTAGCATTTGAAAAAAAATAATAATAAAAGATAAATCAGGCATTTTCATAAAAAAAAAGAATTTTTCATGCATGGCATCTTTAGCATTCTAAAAAAATATATATATAAAAAAAAAATCATGCATTTCATTCCATGCATTTGAAAAGAAAATGTTTTCATTTCATTCATCTCATTTTATGCATGACATTCCTTGTATGATGTTACTCAGTCTTCTCCATCCGCATTATGAATAATAAAAAAAAAAGACAAATTGTGTAAATTCGACAATGAGGTAGGTAGTGCCATTAAACTTTATCGGAAGCACGTGGAGGTCACTTTTTTTTTCAGCGACAACAACTGCGAAAATCTTGCAGTATGGATTTTATTGGCCTTCTTTATTCAAGGTCTGACACACCTTTTGCAAAAGTTACGGAAATTGGTCAATAAAGTTTTGCTTTAAGATTCTCATCCGCACCTACTCCTTAGAAAATTGAGATCTAGGAGGCGCGTTTCTTTTGTTGTCAAACACGTGTATCTTGTGGGGCCATAGACATTGAGAATCCTAGGAATGGTGTTGTATTAAAAGTTAATGGACCAAGACTCAACCATTTTCTGGAACGTCAAGTTGTTGAGTTCTCTCGTGTTGCCTAGGTTAAATGGCGGATAACGGTACTCCGTGACTCTCGTGTCGGTTTGTTTTTCGCTTTCCCATAATAACTGATTTCTTCTCCTTTCAAAATGGAGGTCATTCTCTCAAATCTAAGAAAATATTTTCCTTCTCTCCCTCTAAATGCTCTAACAAAAGTCTATGAAGCTAGGTGTGAAAGACTGAGATTGTTAATGTATAAGGGCATCCCAGAAGATATACGCTGGATAATCGAAGCAAAGGTTCGTTTAGCTGGTGAATCTTCAGATTCATTTGTCCCATACATGCCTGGTCTCGGTAAAAGTTCATTCTCAAAAAGGAGAAGAGCAAAAAGAATGAAAGTTTGTTACAAGTGTGCACGATGGAATTGCAACACGCGATGTCACTCTTTTGGGGATGGTTTCGTAAATAGAGAAGATAAAATATTCTTCGTTAAGAATGGACTGAGTAAGGAGTCATTAGATAATATCTTATTGACTCTTGAGACGCATTCTTGTGGAGTTGTGCAGCGTGAACTTCTTAGTTTGTGGAATCTCTTCAAGGACGAGCAAGAGCGTTACGGTCTTGGGAATCGACTCAAAAAGACTGCTGTTTTGCCAATTTATAAGAAAATTGGATGGGAAGCTTATCCTCGACTCATAGAAGGCGTTTCACCAAGCTTTACGGACGTGAAACCAGAGGAAGATGTGAGCCACAATCACAACAACATGTATATATTATCTTTCAAAAAAAAATGAAAAAAATGAAAAAACAAATGAAAAAAAATGAAAAGAGGGCGAAACTTCGGTTGTACTTAGTCTTTAATTAGATTAGAGCCCCCCGGTGGAGTGGCGTGCACCGTCATTGACTCGGGTGGACCTTCGCACGTCGGTCGGTAAATAAGGTTCGTGTGCCATGCTCGCAGAGAGCCGCGCAAGCATTTCCAGTGTTTTAACCAAAGGCTCGCTTGCCGATGGACGTAAAGAAGCGTCCCGTGTTTGCATTCTCGCGTGACAATGCCTCCGAGCCGAATCCCGTGATTTAATGCCATGGGCTCTTCGGCCGACCTCTCACTGGCTGTGGTCGTTGGTGGTAGTCATCGATTTACGCACTTAATTAGTGGCGTCATAGCTCAATCCAAAATATCCCACAAGCGGGAGGGAGAAGAATGCCCAGATTGGCTGAGCCGTCTTGGTATTACTGCACTCATGACGCAGTATCAAGATCTGCCATGAAACCTGTACATAAAGGTATGTAATCATTTGTTATCTTTGTATGATTTTGTTGAATTTTGGTTTTGGACAAACGATCTTTTGGATGGGATCCTTCGGGGATTTCTAGACTTCTTTACCCTGATTTTTTTTAAAAAAAAAAAGTTAAAAAAAACACAAAAAAAAAGGATTTTATGTTTCTTAAATTCAACCTTTTCTGACAACAGCCGACCTACCCTTCTAGGTGCAATTATTTCCCTTTCCATTCTTTTTCTTATTTAAACACTCCATTTTCTCCTTCATCTTCAACTCGAAACACTCAAAGAGAAGAAGGGTATAGAATGGGGCCTCGCTATTCGTAACCTAAGAAATGTCTCTGTTTTTTGTGGGTCGAGTTATGGGAAAGGATTAGAGTTTGTAAACGCAGCTAGCACTCTTGGTCGAGCACTTGTTGCGAGGAAGATTCATCTTGTATATGGGGAGGTTGTCGTGGGTTAATGGGGGCTATTTCACTTGTTGCTCTTATAGGAGGCAATCGGGTTTTAGGTGTTATTCCTAAACCTTTAGTGAAAGTAACATCACCGGCAAGACAGTTGGAGAAGAAATTGTGTAACATCCATGCATGGACGCATGAAAATAATGGCTGACAATTCTGATGCATTTCTTGTCTTACCAGTGTGGTTTTGGTACTTTGGAAGAAATTTTTCAAATTGTCTCTTTGAATTTGAACCGAACATCCACCATAAACCCATTGGTTTGTTGAATGTTAATAATTTCTTTGACTTTTTGTTATTTTTTCTTGACAAAGTCAGTGGAAACGTAAATTTATCACTCCTTCTAAGCAAGACAACTTCTTATCTCTCGCCTCCACTATTGATGAGCTCATGGATAAATTGGAAGCTTTTGAGTATGTACCGATAAGGTATTGGCTCGATAGATTGGTCAATAGGCAAGCAGCGAAGGAAGTAACAAGAGAAGCAAGACAGATCTGACACTTTCTATTTAATCGGTTTGATTTTATTGTACTTTATTTCTGTTTACATTTGTGTCCGCTTTCTCCAACAGGTAGTTTATTCTATCCTTTACTCATCTATATTTTAACATTAAGGACAATGTTATGATCTGGTTGAGGGGAAGGATCGTTGTGTGCCTAAATATAAAAAAAAAAAAACAAACAAACAAAAAAATTCAAAAAGTGTGTTTGTCAATATATTTGTTGTGTTTGTCAGTAATTTTCTAAACCAGTTAAGGATGGCGGAGTAAAGAGTAATTTTTCTCTTGAGACGCATCTTAATTGGTGGCAGAGTAAGGAGTGTTTTTAGGTAGTAATTAATTAGTATTAAATTGTGGAAGTACTTAAGTTTTATTATCTGATTTCTTTTAGGGTCTGATGTGGCACTGACAATGTGTTTCTTTTCTGCTTGGCGTTGATTCACTTCTTATCAGAGTCAGATGCGGCACTGACTGTGTGCTTCTCTTCTACTGGGCGTTGATTCACTTCTTATCAGGTTGTTTTGCTCTTTTCTATATCATATTGAGGATAATGTTATGATCTGGTTGGGGAAGAATGGTTGTGTAAAAAAAAAAAAAACAAAAAAAAAAACAAAAAAAAAAAGCAAAAAAAAAAAAAAAAAAAAAAAAAAAAAAAAAAAAAAAAAAAAAAAAAGGTGTGTGTATGTATTAATATGTTTATATGTTTGTCGTTAAATTTTCTAAACCAGCTTAAGGATGGCAGAGTAGGGAGTAAATTTTACTCTTGAGACGCATTTTAGTTGGGGTAGATAACTAGTTTGTGTGGAAGTAGCAATTGAAATTCAGGAAAATTTGCATGATTGAGTAAATTGTCTTCTTTCTTAAAAATCATATGTTTGGTTATGGATGTTGAATTGGTGGACTGAGAATGATAGAGCTATATCTTGTGAAATCTTGAGCCTAATGGATGGATTCAACATTTATGCCATTCTCTTCTTTCTTGTGTGATTTTCACTCATGATAATGATCACTCTAGAACTTGCTTTGATTCTTTATGAGGCTACGTTTCACTTGCATGCATGAACATGATTGAGGCCCTCTGTCTTAGTCAGTTTAACCAAATAGCCAACCTTGTTTTCAATATGATATCAAGCGCTCTTTTGACTTCTTGAAAGTTTTCTGATTCTTGCCAACCTTGTATATTTTCCTTTGCTTAACCCCTTTGAGCTTATTTGACCTTTCTTTGTTTCTAACTCATTACGTGCCTTAAATGAAAAACCATGTTCTCACCCAACCTTAGGGAATAAGAGAGCATTGACGTTGTTATTTGATGAGTTCTTGAACAAGTGTGGGGGTGCATGTGCAGATTGGTTATATAAAAAAGAAAAAAAAAAGAAAAAAAAAAAAAAAAGAAAAATATGTTTCTATTAAAAAAGTAAAAAAAGAGAGAGAGAGAGAGCCGATTATTGCTACAATCAAAAGAATGCACCATGTGATATATTCATACCTAGAATGGGGTGGATGATTGGAAATAACAGGAATAGAAGGAGAATGTTCAAGCCTAAAGGAATTCAATCTACCAATTGATCTTTAACAAAACATTAGTTAGATATTGGTCATTGTCCCGTATGAGAAAAAACTAAGAAAATCTCGGGAAAGTTAGATCCGAATGTTCTCAAACATCTTCTCCACTCTAACTGTATCATAATGCTCTTCTATTCTCTTTGGTATTTAACTTGACATATCCATATTACTTCCACCTTTACCTTGACCTCACTACAACCTTGAATAAAGTCCTCATGATTTGTGTGTGCATGTGTTTTGAGTAGTGGAGAAGTAGAAGATAAGTAAGCTTATGGTAGTGCAATTTTCATGGGTCGAATTGAGTGAAATACCTACCTTTTAAACACTTGAGAGACTGAGAATAAATTCTGTGAGGATCTATCATTCTTTACTCATGTTTTTCAATTGAAGTATCCTTGCTTGTTGATTTGAGATGTGAAGATGTGTTATCTCATGAATGTTTTAATTACTTGAATTATAAATTGCTCTTCATTCTTGAATGTCATTTGAAATTGAGTCTCTTAGAGTTTTTACCTTTTGAGTTTGTTTTGTTTGTTCCCTAGTTTTGGTTTTTTATGTTTTGCCCGAAGACGTGCAAAAGAGTAAGTGTGGCGGGTGTTTGATAATTAATGATGTCCAGTTGTCGAATCTTAACTCAAGCGAAAAAAAAAAAATCTTTTGATTTTCTTGCTATTTTATTTCCTGTGTCTTTAACCGTTGTAAATAATATCCTTTCTGTAGTCGAACTTCTAAGAACAATCTGGAAGTTGTTCGTTTCTTTCTGTTGTACTTTTTGAATTCATGAGTGTCTGTGACATAATGCTTCGAGGTAAAGTGACCATGAGTACAACACCATGATTTGACCATCTAATGGTAATTGCTTATTGACCAATTCAGATCGAAGAGATCTTGGAAATCCCAATTGGTGGAAGAGGAAGTACCGAGCCAAAACAAAAAAAAAAAAAAAAAAAAAACAAATAAAATGAAAAAGAGCCCGTTAGTCCGAAAACCGAAAGGTCAGTCTAAACAAAAGTTAGAGCGGATGAATGGGCAAAATCTCGTGAGGAAGTTGGCACTCGAAACACCTTGAAGGGTGCACCCAAACCGGGGCAATTTTGAATTGTGTGTGATCGGCTACACAGGGGCGCTTTTGTTTGCATTTAGTTGGCCATACTTGGGGCAAAAATTTTTGAAGGATTAAGGAGAAGTGTGTTGAAGGAAGTAGCAACGCAGACACAAGGACCGAGTTATCAAGCGGTTGCAGGGAATCAACTAAATGAGAAACAAGGTTAAACACTCGGGGCAAAATTTTCTCTCAAGGAATCACCAAGCAATGGTTCATCCCATTTCTTGAAAGGAGAGTTGAAAGTGAAAAACAAAGAAAAGAAGGAAAGGAGAAGAAGAAGGAAAGAAGTTTGAGTGGTCAAAGCTTTCCGAAGTCGTCCTTGGTTCAAATGTTTTTAAATAAAATTTAGAAAAAGCAAAAAAAAAAAAAAAAAAAAAAAAAAAAAAGGAGAGAAAAGCAAAGGAAAAACAAAGAAAAGAAAATGAAAAAAAGAAGAGAAGGAAAAATCCTGTTTTCGGGACTCAGTTGCCCCTTGTCTTTTAAATTTCGGGACTCAGTTGCCCATTGTCTTTTAAAATTTCGGGCCGCAGTTGCCCATTGTCTTTTAAATTTCGGGACTCAGTTGCCCATTGTCTTTTAAAATTCCGGGACTCAGTGGCCCATTGTCATTTAAATTTCGGGACTCAGTTGCCCATTGTCTTTTAAAATTCGAAAAAAAAGAAAGAAAAAAAGAAAAAGAGAAAAAAAAGAGAAAAAAAAAAAAGAAGAAAAATCCTGTTTTCCGGGACTCAGTGGCCCATTGTCATTTCGGGACTCAGTGGCCCGTTGTCATTTAAATTTCGGGACTCAGTTGCCCATTGTCTTTTAAATTTCGGGCCGCAGTTGCCCATTATCTTTTAATTTCGGGCCGCAGTTGCCCATTGTCATTTCGGGCCACAGTTGCCCATTGTCATTTAAATTTCGGGCCGCAGTTGCCCATTGTCTTTTAAATTTCGGGCCGCAGTTGCCCATTGTCATTTAAATTTCGGGCCGCAGTTGCCCATTGTCATTTTAAATTTCGGGCATGATTGCCCATTGTCATTTAAATTTCGGGTCATATTGCCCATTGTCTTTTAATTTCGTCATATTGCCCATTGTCATTTTAAATTTCAGGGTCCGCTTGCCATTGTCATTTAAATTTCGGGCATAGCTTGCCCATTGTCTTTAATTTCGTGCATAGCTGCCATTGTCATTTTAAATTTCAGGGGCATAGCTTGCCCATTGTCATTTAAATTTCGGACTCGCTTCCCTTTGTCTTTTTTACCTTCATTGAGCGCGATCGGCTCTGTCATTTACTTTTTGAGCGCATCGGCTCTGTCTTTAAATTCCTGTTTTTTTACTTTTGAGCGATCGGGCTCCATCATTTACTTTTTGAGCGATCGGCTCTGTCTTTTTTAATTCCTGTTTTTTACTTTCGAGCGCATCGGCTCCTGTCTTTTAATTCCTGTCTTTTACCTTTTGAGCGCATCGGCTCCTGTCTTTTAATTCCTGAGCGCATCGGCTCCATGCATTCCATGCATTTTAAATTCCTGTCAATTTCTTTTGAGCGCATCGGCTCCATGCATTACATGCTTTTTACTTTCTCCTGAGCGCATCGGCTCCATGCATTCCATGCATTTTAAATTTCTGTCAATTCTATGCATTTTTAAATTCTGTCGAGCGCATCGGCTCCATGCATTTTACTTTCTGTCGAGCTTTCTGTTGAGTGCACCGTTCCATGCATTCCATGCATTTTAAATTTCTGTCAATTCTATGCATTTTTAAATGCATTTGAGCGCATCGGCTCCATGCATTTTACTTTCTGTCGAGCTTTTTGTTGAAGCGCAATGCTCCATGCATTCCATGCATTTTATTTTTCTCATTATTTGTCATTGAGCGATCGGCTCCATGTATTTTAATTTCTTTGAGCGCATCGGCTCCATGCATTTTAAATTACATTGAGCGCATCGGCTCATTGCATTTTAACTTCCTATCATTGTTCTTACTTTGTTTTGCATTTACATCTTGTGCTTTGCTTGGACAAAATTGGAGTTCATGTCTTTACTCGTTACTTACGACGATAATAAGAAGACCACAATTTTCTTATTATCTAATAAGAAACAAGTAAAGAGGGGCAACTGTGAACACCCAATTTTGACCGGGCTAAAAAAAAAAGTAAATAAAAAAAATAAATAATAAAAAATGAAAAAAATGAAAAAAATAAAAAAAAATATAAAAAAAATCACTCACAAATGGGGGACAAGCCCTTTTGCTCCCCACTCACTCACTTTTCACCAGCACTCCACTCACGTTATCACAAATGATACACATGCCTCATTTTTTTTTTTTTTTTTTTTCTTCATTTTGCACACACCTTCCGCACCTCTCCATTCACGTTCTCTCTCTTTTTTTCTTTTCTCGTTTTTGTCTCACACATAATGCAAACCCACTCACGCAACCTCTTTTATGTAATTTCTTCAATCACTCCCAATCCCTCCATATATTCTTTTCCTTCTCTTTTACACGAAGAGGCTTGAGAACTCAAAGCCTCCATAATCCTCTGCCATCATTTTCTTCCAGAGGCTGGGCAGGCTGCAGAACCCAATCCTTCATCTCATCTTCACCGTCCACCTTCAAACCTATCACCCTCTGCTACCATGTAAACAACTTCCAGAACCACCTCCCAACCTCTCCACGTCCAACCCTCACCTTCCTCTTCCTACCGTAGCCACCCATTACCCACCGAGTCAACTCGGTGCAACTCCAACCTTCCGACCGTGACTCACTCACCATCCTCCAACCTCTTCCACCCAAACACCTTTCTCGCCCAACCTCTCTTCACCCACATAAACCCAACCTCTCTTCACCCCATCCCCACAACCCCTACACCGTAGCCTCATAAACCCACTACCCCCATCAACTTCAAAGCAACCCCTCTCAACGTCAAACCGTGACCTCCAGCCACATCCTTCCGTAGCCCCACCAAACCTCACCTCTCCTATATCTTCAATCTCCACCCATTCTCCACCATGAACCACCCAACACCATAACAAAGATCCATCCTTCACCTCTCAACCTTCACACCAAAACCCATACCACCCCTTGCACCACCACGTGAAACCTCCCAAACACCCATGCAAGACCCATAACAAATTCCATCCTTCTCCCTCCTCATCACAAACCAAGCTCCTCCTCATCCCTCCACCATTTTACGTGAATCCTCCTCTCCTCTCGCCTCCATCCTTCTCCAACCAAACAAACCCAAAGAACCACCCTTCATCATGTCCCCACCAACAAAACCATGACAAAGACCGTAAGTTCACGTAGCCTCCTCTGCCAAGACCACCACACCCTGCTAATCTCCTTCAACTTGCCAACAACTTCAACCACCTTCAACCATTTCTACCATCTTCTTCTTCACCTTTTCTCCTCCAAACCGAGACACCACGTGAACTCCCTCATCCACCGTGAACCACCGTTAACAACCTTAACTCCATCTCCTTCCCCACTTCACCCATACCCCATGCACACGTAACTACCTTCACCATCACCTTCCTCAAGCTTCCAACCTCCGTTACTTGTAACCAACCCACCGAAAACAACCTTCTTCAACCTCATCTCAAAACCGTGACTACATTTCGACCTCAACCCACTCAACCACCGTTAACAACCTTACCTCACTCCCATCCCAACTTCACTTCTCCCAACCAACACCACCGAGTCAACTCAGTAAGCCATATCCAACCACCATCACGTTCAGACCTCCACTCATCCTCCTAACTCTCCATGCCCTCTGTGAATCCGTGACCACTCATTCACACTACCTCACCATTTGCTCCCTCACCCTCAAGCTCACCAACGAGCCACTGCCCGGAACAGAGGCATCACCAAGACCACCTCTCCATGAGCTCCACCGGCACGGACCCGCCGGCACCGCTCCAGAACCGTCATTGCGCCGCTCCATCACATCTCCGCGCCCTTCCCCGTGTTGAGGTTCTTCTCTGTTGTGTCTCTGCTTCATTTTCTCTTCAATGGTTAAATGCAGATGAAGTAAAAGAAGAGAATAAAGTAAAAAAATAATAATAATAAAAAATGATGATAGATATTGGGCTGCTGTTATTTTGGCCAACCTTTTACGTGTGTTGCTGGGTTTGTAATTTTTTTTTCTTTTTTTCTTTTCTGAAACTTTAAAAGGTAAATAATACAAAAAAAAAAATAAATAAAAAAAATAAAAAAATATACTTTGGGCTTACTTGTTAGTGTTATTTAGGATTAGTTCTTGATTAATAAGGTTTATTTAATTTATTGGTATGTTTGACATTGTATTTTGCGATTAAATAAAAAACAAAAAATAAAAATAAAAATAATTAAAAGATGAAAAAATCTGAAAATAAAAATAAATTTTGTTTAAAGTTATTTGATTGGTGATGTTTATATTTAGTCTTGCTTTTATTATTATTTATTTAGATCATAAGAAAAAAATTTATGTTTGCTTATTTGTTTTTGTGCATTTCTTGAAAAAATGATGAAAATAATAAAAAATAAAATAAAATAAAAATCTTTTTATCCATGCGATGACTAATGATGATGATTGAATAGCGAATGCTATCTTCAATGTCATTTGGATCATAAGGGTTTATTGAGTAGCCTAGTGCTAACTTGAATCCTGTGCAAGATTGGATTCGCTTTCAAATAAAAATCTTTTAATTAAAATCAATTAACCCACACTTATTTTATAAAGAACTACGTAACTTTGAGTTCCCCATTGCACCAGGGGATACGTAGGAGCAGAATTTCATTTCTGTCAAGCCAAATTTAAATTTTCACAATTTTGTGGTTTCGCTTTTTAATTACAATGTTTGTAAAAAAGGGGTAAAATAAATATTTTCAAATATTGTTAAGAATTTGCACAATTGACTTAAGGTACCGTCTTAGGACGGGTGCGTTAGGGGTGCTGTGGGATTAAGTTTCCACCCTTCCCTAAGTAACACACTCCCGAATCCAATCTGGTTTCAAAGACCATTTTCAAAGAAAGGTTTTCCAATTTTTCCAAATTCAAATAAAATTGGTGGCGACTCCATTTTTCCATTTTCATTTTTTAAAAATCCTATTCGAGTTGCTGTTTTTCCCGCAGCGATTTTTCGGTCGCGACAGTCACACTTTAATATTTACAAATTGAACTCTAAAAATATTTACACATTAATTAAACTACATAATGCCCAAGTAACTCTAAACATGCAGAACCCTCAGACGGGTCCTCCTCCTCGACTCCTCAACAGGGAGGAATCCAACTTGACACAAAATATATAATACTAACTGCATACCGAGAGTACGATAGTAAGCTCCCTATTACTTGTTTATGTGAGAAACACATTTTCCATCCAGCTCGACGTACTATGCTTTTGGTTCCCATATACCTTATGAAAGCTCAGCATCTCCATCTCTTTAGAACTCAACTTCCTTCTCGAAAATTTGATCTTCCTTGTGTTCTCACTCAACGTTTTGCTCAATCCCTTTACAGTTATAATTACAATACAGAAATAGACAGGCAAGGAGGTGAGATCACCTACGCTAATACCAGTATGGTAGCAATGAAGATAAACACATACCAACACATCATACATAATTATAATCATGCCACCAACATCATTTATCTAACACATATCATATCATATCATTTATCATCATAATTCATATAATAATTCATAATGATGTCCATGTCCTTATCAATATTCACTTATTCAATAATTCAGTTATCAACCTCAATAATTATGATAATACCCTCAGTATCTCTGTATATGCATCTAGACTCATGTACCTAGACTCAATTTTCCTACTCCATGGAGCTAAAACTCGGTCGGAAAGAGTGATCGAAAAGAATCATGTCCGCACTACATGCCTCGGACCACGTGCTCATTCTCTTTGCTCATTTAGCATTTGCTCATTTAGCATTTGCACATCTAGCATATGCATCACGCCTTTATCGATCTCGATTATGGATAGTGTCTCGGTCCGGATCATCGGTGTGTTGCATCGGTCTAACCTACGGTACAGAAGCTTTATTCTCTGTCCATTGTAGGCAACCCGCACCCCGATGCCCCCAAGGTCAATGAGTGACCTACACTACGCACATCGCACCCACTCAGGAGGTGTGTTCTTTCCTTCTTTCGACAATCAGTCTTATTCAGCCCATCGACTTTTTTTCAATGCACAATCAAATGCACCTTTCTCGTTCAATTCGGTCTCTCATCTTCTCAATTTAATTTTCTTTATCTCATATTCGGGGTCCTCATATAGTCCCAAAAATATTATTACTGTAATTTTATCGTGAAACCATATTTTTCGCATTTTCTCAAATCATGTATCAATTTTTCATCATTTCTCAATCACGTAAAATACTCTTCACACGTTTTAAATCAAGAATACTAGTTTCCTCAGTTAACACCAAAACTCAACTTCATTTTTCATATTTGCATTATATTCCTCATTCAAATAATATTTTCACAACAAATCATAAAAGTCACATTTACGAAATAGTCCCTTGAAAAATTCATATTTTATGAAATCATCCCTCATAAAATTCATATTTACAAAATAGTCCCTTAAAAATTCATATTTACAAAATAGTTTTTCATAAAATTCCTTTTTACGAAATAATCTTTCATAAAATTCATAATTTACAACATAGTTCCTCATAAAAATCCTATTGACGAAATAGTCCTTCATAAAATCACATTTACGAAATAGTTTCTCATACAAATTATATTTATGAAATAGTCCCTCAAAAATCATATTTACAAATTAGTTCCTCCAAAATATAATATATACAATATAACCATTCAAAAATCAATAATTACAACATGGCCCCATTAAACACAAAAATTACAATATTGCCCCTATAAAATCATAATTTGTATTGTTTCTCCAAAATTATTTCATCTTATTGTATTTGACTCTTCCAAATTCAATTCCTTTTCTTTCAAATCCCAAATTCTCAGTTTAATCCATCATATTATTCACATCCTAATTTACACATACACTTACATGCATTCAGTTTCATACATACAAACATTTATCAAAACAATAAATATATTATCACACATGCAATCATAATTTTCAAAGCCATAAACATCACAATCACAAACATAAAATCACCAATAACGCAATCACAACTAAAGAAGCAATTAAACAATAAGTGAATAAACCCTTAAGGGTTTTTCACCAGACACAACCATCTCCACACCACCAAAACTTGGTTGGTGAGGTTAAATCTGCCTCTTACCTCTTGAAGACAAGCTTTCTAAGCTTTCCTCCTTTCTTTGAGACTTTGTTCACCTCCTCTTTAGGAAGAAGGTTGAAGAAGCTTTGAACAAGATAGAATGGGTTTTGTGGCAAAACCTTATGAAGAAGAAATGATTAGAGTAGGCTTTGAATCAAAACAAAATCCAAGAGATGAATGTTTTAAAGGATGGATGGTGTGAGTTCTAGGTGGTGACCGATTGGAAGAAAAGAAAATGAAATAGAGAGGCGTGAGTTTTCCTTTGGAACTTTGAGAGAAATGAATTTATGTTTGAGAAGTAGAAAAGTGAAGAGTGAGGACGTTCGGGAAAAGTCACGGCGTGTGTGATTTTCTTGTGAAATTTGGAATGCTTTACGTGAGTAATTATCCAAATTCTGATTGCATAAGGACAGCTGCTGCCTTGGGATAAGCTTAAATAAAGTTAGAATTTACATGAAGTAAAATATCTACTTCTGAATGCACGTGGCTGATGTCATTCTTTTGACTTTCAAGGCTTTTAGATTGTTCAAGAACCTTGTAGAACCTCCTTCAAGCTGCTACGTGGCCGACGTAGAACCCCTCCAGTTTGCTGCATGAATGTGAGTTTCCAAGAAAATTTTCGACGAAAAATGACATAACAAAATTCGGTTAGATGGGAGAACATTATTTCCCCAAGAATGGTTAAAATCAAGTGTTGTCGGATGAGAACTCTGTCGAATGGTGATTCTGTCAAACGAAAATGAAAGACTGTCGGATGAACTTGAAAAGGTCAACAAATATCCTAATTCGTCGAACAGGTGTTGATGTTGGAGAAATCTTCCAATTGTCGAATCGACGAAATACTATATGGTCAGAAGATCAAATTCGACGGATTTTGACATTAGAGAAGTTTTTCTACTGAAATCAGGAATTCTTACTCGACGGTCGTTAGCACCATAACTCGACGAACCTTATCATTCAAATTTGACGGACATTGGTATCCCCACTCGACGGAAATTGACATTCTAACTCAACAGACATGAGCATCCTCACTCGACGAAAATTGACATTCTAACTCAACAGACATGAGCATCCTCACTCGATGAATATTGACATTTTCACTTAACTGATACTAGCATCCTCACTCGACAAATTTTAACTTGGTACTTAATAATTAAAAGATCTAATTCGACGGATTTTAACATGGTACCAACTAGTAAGAAGATTAAATTCGACGTATTTGGATAGAAGTCCAAATTCGATGGATATGACATTGTCTTAAAAAATCCTATTTCGACGGATTTTGGCATTGTTTTAGAAGGTCCATTTCGACGAATATAAACATCTTCATTTTAACATTGGTAAAATCATCCGACAAGATTTAGGGAAAAGAAGAACCAAGTTATTTTCCTTAACTGATTCTCTGCTAACAGCAACATCCAGTGTTTTGTCGAATCCGACGACGTCTTCCATGTTTTTGAATAGATAATCTTCTGTCGGAAAGATGGTCTTGGTCGGAATAGATGGTCTTTGTCGGAAGAGACAGCCATAACAGCCAAAATCTTTGATTTCTGATTCAAGAATTGAGAATCAGTTTCATCCAGTCTTGAGGTATTTTGGGTTTTGTCGAACTACCGATTGATGTTGTCAGAAAATGCTCTAAAGGTGTTGGATTCAACTCACCATTAGCATATGCTTACATGTAGTCTTATTAATTAAATCCGACGGGATCAAAATGTTAGAAACATGTCTTCAAAAGTATTTGGACCTTGTCCGAATTCTGTCGGTGTCAAGATCTTCAAAAATCTTGGATTGTCGAATGAGTTACGTGAGATTGATCTTTTGGATCCCTGTAAGGCTTGAGAAAGACCGAGTCTATCGACAGGAGTATATTCATAAAACTGTCGAGCTTTGTTTGCTCGGAATAGGCTTGAAATGAAGTCAAGATATCGACAAGAATCTATTCTCAAAAGAAATTGTCGAATTCGGTTTGTCGAAACAGGTTTTGAAATGAAAACCATTTGGGAAAATGTTGAGGAACTTCTGTCGGATTGGGATTTCCAGAATTTTGGTCGAATTAGAATTCCAGAATTTTGGTCGGTTGATTATTATGGCAAATTATACTATACCGGTCAAAATAATTCATAGCAAGAACAACAATTGTGCATCATCAAGCAACATATATTTATCAAGAAAATAGAATTATTTTACGATAAATTCTAAAAATTAATAGATTCTTTTCGTGTTACTCGATTCGGGTTAAGTAAGATCCCCCGTCTCTAAATAATCAGACAAGAATTTCCCCGGCCCGAAAATTATTATTTTCTTGACCAGGAGCAAATCACACAAAATAATCACAAATAATATTGGAATAATCAAATTATTTTTATAATGCACAGAAAACACAAAGTAGTGTAATTCTGTCAGCTCTTGCAACATAGTCTAAAATTTTGGGGTGTTACACATTGAGGAGTGACGATGAGTACATTGAAATGGTGGAGACGTGGCTTCAAGCGCGATGGTGCTCAGTGGTTTTAGATGAATGTGGGTTTCATGGGGTTGACTAGTGTAGTGTTTTGGGTCGCACAACATATGATGTGGGTGGCGTTGATGGGTGGCAATGCAAGGCGTGGGGTGAAGCGTACGAGTTTAGCAGAGGTGGGTTGGGTTTTTGGTTTATTTTTTTTATCGTTTTGAGTGGTGGCTTCATTTTGTTTGTAGGTTTTGAAGTTTGTGATTTGAGAAATTTTGTTTGGTGTTCACAATATAAACAATGAGGGTGTTGATCAATGGGGATAGATTCAGTGGATGAGGGTTTCTGACAAGGTGTTGTTTTTTTCATTTTCTAAATCAATCCTATCATTTTCTAAATTATTTGATGAGCCATGGGTTTATTTTTTTTTTGTTGGAGCTTAACAAGGGTTGGAGTTGTATGTTCCTTTAGCGTCAATGCTACTACAAAGGTTTCAAAGATTGCTTTTTGGTTGTGAGATATGTTTTTGTGGTGATTTGGTGGTTGTTATGGTGCATTGTCATTTGAATTTTGATGTGTGTGATTTGCTTTTTAATTTTTGGCTTTTGAAATTCTCAGGTCCATTTTTTAAGAAGCCAATGGTGAAGTCGAAAAATGTTTAGGGCCATTTCAAATCCATTCTCTTCCTATTTCAAACAATCATCCAGTGGGAGTACAGAAGGTTAGTAATGCAGAATTTTCTTACAATTATTTTTATAACTTTTTAGTTTGGCAACATTTTTTTATTTTACTTTTTCAGGCTTTAATAATATTTTTTCTCTCTTATGAATCAAGATGTGTGTACTACTTTTGTCAAATCTTTCAAAGTTAGAATTTTTCTATATTGTTTTTTTTGTTCTTTTAATGTTTTATTTACAAGTTGGGTGATGTGTGTATAAAATCCATATATTTTATATTTGTTCAAACACAGATTTGAGTGTTTTGAGATAAGAATTATGTCATTTATTTATGATATTGAGTGAATTTTGGGTTCATTGAGTTAAATGTATTTTTATTGTGTTTTGTAGGAATTTAAGGGCTTTTGGGGGTATTTTGAATATAACTTTTGCTATAGAGCTTGAATCAAGCTAATCTTAGTGTCTGTAGAAAATAAGAAAAATTCTTACAACTTTCATGAAGACGTTGATGCCAAGTTCATGCATTAAAAAGGTGAAAAATTATGTGCAAAGTGACTGATGAAGTTTGAACAAGTTAATTAGCATTCATAAATTATAAAGATCAAGTTAGATTCTAAATTTGGAGTGCAAGTAATATCTACTTGGTGACTAAGTATTTCCTGTGCTTATTGTAAAGATTTCAAGGAGTTTCCTAATTTGAGTGAGATATTTGTTTCCAAATTTTTATGGATTCAACAAAAAGAAAATAGGAAACAAGAGATTTAATCAAAGATTAATTAAGGAAAGTATCGCTATCAAACATGTCTTAGTAAATTAGGGATAACTTTCTCTATAAGTATGTAATTTACCTTATTTGGGTGGCCTGCGAAAGATAAGAAAGAGATCTACAAATCTCATGTTGACAACTTTTCTTAATTAAGCTGTCGTTAATGTAAGATTTGCACCCCAAGTAGCAGCAAAGTAAGGCTTGACCTATTTTGCCTTAGATTCCTTGAATTTATTATAAAATAAAGGATAAGGCTAAGCATTTGTGTGTGGCAGTAGTAGCAGAGGAAAAGAATTCACTTTGGAGGCTTAGAGGAGTTTACCATTGAAGACTTCCAAAATCTTTCTCTTCTAGGATTTTTTTTCATGATGTTTCTTCTACCCATTTATTTGTTTTGTGCTTCTTTTGCCATGAGTTGCTAAACTCTTCTCTTGCTAGGGTGAAGATGTAACTTAATTCAATTGACATGTATTAATATTGAATTTTTAATTAATTTCTTTTTTATTCAATTTTAGTGTTTATTATGGTTCTTAATGCTTTTATTAATTAAGTTTCTTTCACAAATTGATCTAGTGAGATGTGTGTAGAATCATAAGGTTTGCATATGACTTAGACCATAAATAATAAGTATCATAGTTTATAATCATCTAGGAATGGAGGTTATAAGTTGTGTGGGAGAATTGTGGTATTTTTCATGAGAATTCATAGAGTGAAGTTCATGCCTTTAAGAGTTGGAGTTTAGATCAAGAAATTGACTAGACTTTGATAATTAAAGAGAATTAACTTGCCAAGGAATTGGGTTTTAGTTAATTAAGAGATTCTCTTCATCAATTGAATGACTAGAAATTAATTAGAATAAAGGTTTCAAAGTTGCACTATTGTCTATGATAAATTGTTGAATTAAGTGAAGTCGGATCTCTAGCACCTTTACCATTGCTTGTTTACACCTTAAGTTGTTATTGTGCTCTCTTACTATTTTTAATTTATATGTTTTTATCTTATTTTTCTTTTCCTTCAATTTCATGTTTTCCTTTGAACTCTTTTAAATCTCAATTTCCTATAGCCTAGATAGTGTTGATTTGGTGAATTTGTATTTGACAACGTAATCTCTATGGGACGATACTCACTCATCATTATATTACTTTTTCAATTTGGTCTACTTGTCAATTGAGCAACAAGTTTTTCGCGCAGTTGTTAGGAATTATTTGTTTGTCAATATCAAAGAGTAGCTCAAAAGACACTAATTTAGACATTTATTTTCCTTGTTTAATTTTTGTTTAGATAGTTTCTCTTTATTTCTCTATTCTTTCTTTTGTTTATGTGAGGTACTGTTGATCCGAAGTCTTTGCTTTTTGACTAGGAAATAGAAAAAATAGCAAGAGAAAATAGAAAAAAATAAAACAAAAGAAATAACTAGATGCAGGAACAAGAATGGCTGGGATAAATCGTGCACCTACAAGAAGAACTCTTGGGGATTATTCAACCCCCACAACTGATGAGAATTTGTTCGGTGTTACCCTTCCTCTAGTAGAAGCTAACAATTTTAAACTGAAGACTTCTTTCATCAATCTAGTGTAGCAGGACCAATTCAGGGGAATGATGATGAAGACCCCAATCTCCACATTGTCAATTTCTTACACATATGTGAGAACATCAAGATAAATGGGCAAGTGAAGATGTAATCAAGTTGAGACTATTTAGATACTCACTGAAAGAGGCAAAAATTTGGTTGTAGTCAGTTACCAATGTCATCACTTGGGATGAGTTGACCAACTAGTTCTTAGTCTGTTTCTACCCACCAGCGAGATTTATGAAGTTGAGAGGGAGATTGTTGATTTTACTCAGAAGGACAGAGAAACATTGCATGAAGCTTGGGAAAGGTTTAAGGAAATGCTCAGGAAGTATCCAAATCGTGGGTTTGATGAGTTCCAACAGATGCATGTCTTCTACAATAATTTGAGTCCAATGACAAGATACATGGTGGATGCATCAGCTGGAGGTTCCCTAAACAAAAAGATTCCCGAAGAAGCAAGGGAATTGGTTAGAATTATAGCGACCAATAAATATCAAAGGCCAAGTGGAAGGTCGATGGGAAGACGTGGTGTTATGGAATTAGAAACTTTGGATGCTCTTTTGGCTCAAAACAAGTTATATTCTCAACAAATGGCTAGTATCACAAAACAAATTAGGGGGATGCAAGTGAATTCTATAAACTCTCTACCTCTAGTTTGTAATTTTTGTGGAGAAAACCATATGAGTGAAGCCTGTGTGGAGGATATTTCAATTCAAGAGCATGTTAATTATATGGGAAGCTCCTCTAAGCCCCAATATAATCCTTACGTTAATACATACAATCCGATATGGAGAAATCATCCAAACTCTTCATGAAACAATCAAAATATGCCAAGACTACCACCACCTCTATACTAACAACCATCCTTGCCATCATCTTCACAACCTCAATAAGAAAAGCCATCCGATCTTAAAATTATTATTGTGAAACTTGCTCTTAGCACCAACAACTTCATGCAAGAGACTAGATCCAATTTCAAGAACCAAGAAGTGGCTATTCGGAGTTTGGAGACTCAAGTGGGGTAACTAGCCCAAATGTTGAGTAGTAGGCAATCGGGTTCATTTCCTAGTGATACCATCATTAACCCAAAAGATGATCTCAAAGGACAATGCATGACCATCACCCTTCAAAGTGGTACAAAACTTAAAGAAAAAGTTGAGAAGCCTATGGGGGAGGTTATTCATGAGTAAGTAGAAGACGAGTCTCCCTTGGGTCAAGGTTCAAGCAAGATTGTCCAATAGGAAGAACAGACCAAGAGGCGAAAGAAAAAGAAGGAGCTTGTCTGGGATAAGCACTATGTTCCATCACCTTATGATAAGGTCTTATTTCCTCAAAAGTTGAATAAGCAAGAGTAGGAAAAGAACTTAGCAAGTTTTTTTGATGTCTTCAAGAAATTACAAATCAATATCCATTTTGCAAAAGCCTTGGAGCAAATGTCTTCCTATGCCAAGTTTATGAAAGAGCTCTTATCAAAGAAGAGAAAGTTAAAAGAAGATGAAACGGTAATGTTGAATGAAGAGTGTAGTGCCATCATCCAAAAGAAGTTGCCTCTAAAATTGAAAGATCCCGATAACTTTAATATTCCATGAACTATTGGGAAATTGACTATTGAAAAGGCCTTATATGACCTTGATGCTAGTATAAACTTGATGTTGTTGTCAATCTTCAAGAAGCTTGGCATTAGGGAAGTCAAGTTAACTATGACATCTCTTCAACCTACGGATCGAATTATTAGATACTCATATGGTATTGTGGAAGATATGCTAGTGAAGGTAGATAAATTTATTTTTTTGGCTGACTTTGTAATGTTAGATATAGAAGAAGACATCGACATCCTCTTATTCTTAGAAGACCATTTTTGACAACTTCGGGAGTTTTAATTGATGTTCCTAGGGGTGAACTCATCTTGAAAGTGGATGAAGACTAAGTGACCTTCAATGTCTTCGAGGATGCTAAATCTTCCCCAATGCTAAATCTCTATGCCCCTGTCAATTTCATTCAAGCTAAGAAACATGAAGCTTTGGCTGTCAAGGACCCCCCACCATTATACAATGTTGATGTTGACCCTCCTAAGACTTAAGATATTGCAAAAAAGAAGGGTCCTCTTAGGGGGCATGATCCACAAGCCACATTTAAGGCACAACATGGTCCTAAAGGTACATCTAAAGACATTTGTCATGACATGGATCCATACTTTGAGTAAGAAAAGGAGTTATCACCTTCCTTTCAATTTAGACCACCTTGATCATATCACTAGACAAAGTCAAGCTAAGGACTATAAACAAGCGTTTCTTGGGAGGCAACCCAAGTTTTCTGTCTTTTTTTTTACTATTTTATCTTTAAATTTGTTGATTTTGGTTATTTTAATTAGCAACTTCTTTTGGTTCACTAACAGCCTTATTGTGTAGTAACGTGTCTTCATTTTGTTATTTTAAGGTGGAGAATGTGAGTTTTGTGCAAGGGATATAAGTCTCAAAGTTGCAGAATTAAGTTTGCATGGGGAGTAAGCTTTAAATTTAGTAATTTAAATATTTGAGCAAGTATAGTTGTTAAAGAGAGTTGGATTTAGTATCCAACTTTTTTATTAAGAAAAAATAAGGCAACACGACCCCCATGTGTCATTTGACACGGGGTCGTGTGATTCCCTAGAAATTGCAATACGTGATGCCAGAAAATGACATAAGGACCCTGTGTCTATTAGCATGGGTCATTTCTGGCAAGCAGAGAATACAAAGTTCTCTATTCCAAAAACACCTAAGCCGTGTTCTTTAGCCCATAAACCCTCATCCCATTTTTTTTCTTATGTTTTCCTATTTCATTTTGTGCATCATTGAAGACTTTGCAGCATTTTAAGTTTGGGGGTGGGCCATTTCGATTTCGATTAGTAATTTTTTTTACATATGTTTGCTATTATTTCATTATTTCTTATTTTATTGACTAACATTTTTCTATTGTTTTGAAGTTAATGTTGAGTCAGCTTAGGCGCCTTCCCGAGTTCGGAGCCTTTGTAAGGGGATGTATATAGATGTCGACCGTTAAAAGGATTTTTTTTCTTCCTTTAGCATTTTCTTTTGTATTTGTTTATTTATTTTTATTGATTTTATTTTGTCATCATCACCCTAAATTCATGCTCACTCAAGCATATGCATAAACTGACCTATTTTGAAAAGAAAAGCATTGCTTTGAAGATTAATCTTAAGTCAAAAGAGCTTGATTCATGTTAGCTTAGGATTATACTGGTTGGAGATTTATTAATGATTGTCATGCGTATTTAGCTTTAGGCATTTGATTTTTTCTATTACATCATTTCTTTCAACTTTTGATTGAATTTGTGTGTTCTTAGAGAAAGACTATATGTGCTAAAGTAAGTATCTAATTGCCTCACTAGTCCTAGAACAATTCTACTACATCTTTTCAAGGTGAAGTCCTAATGTGCACTTAAAAGGAGATGATCTAGGCATTCCTTCTTTAACCTCATCATGACCTTAGACCATCCACTCATCATTATTATCCCTTAGAACCTCATTTGAGTCTTTCATTAGCATATTTTCTTTCATTAACCCATATTTTACCATTACCCTTAACCTTCAAACACTTGCCTACCCTTTTGTTAGAAAGGATTGAATGTGGAAGGAAGAGACTTATTGAGGATCCAGATGCGATGAATGTTGAAGATAAAGGGAGTAGAAGGAAAGAAAAGTCAAAGTCTAGCATATTTGAAACAAAAAAAAAAGAGTCCACCCAATGTGTTGCAAAGAAATAGTTTGGAGGTCGGGGTAAATATTAAAAAAAAATAGAAAAGAAGAAGAAGAAGAAAGTGTGCTAGTAAATTGAAGTGAAGTTTTTCTTTGCAAAATATATCTTAATTTTAAATATATTTTAAACTTCTTCATCATAACTTTCTCATATTTTGTTTTTTTTTTTTTTTCTTTTTTTTTTTTACCTTTCACCTCTTGACCCTATTACAACCCTAATAAAAACCTTTTAATTCTTTGAAAGTGTGCACTATATTAATGAAGAAAAGAGTAGTGGTTTTGCTTATGAGATTTGAGATATATATTCATTCATCAATTCAGTTATGTCACTAAGGTTTTAGACATTAGTTTGTGTGCATTGTCTCATCTAGATGCATATAGATTCTTGATTTTATTTGTGAAAGCTTGCTTAAGTTAAGTTATTTGTACAATGTTAAACGTGTATGTTTGATTGGGTATTTTAACTTCTTAGCATTTGAATGAGTTATTCATGGATTTGGATTCTTGAGGTTCCTTTGAGAAGTTTGAATTGCAATGTTTGACATCTTTACAAAAGAAGTATTCTTGCTGTGATTTTTATTGTTTATACATTGCTTGAGGACAAGCAATTGTTCAAGTTTGGGGTATTTGATGTATGTATAAAATTCACATATTTTATGCTTATTCAAAAATGGATTTGAATACTTTGAAATAATAATTATGTCATTTATTTATGATATTGAGTGAATTCAGGATTCATTGAATTAAATGTGTTTTTATTTTGTTTTGTAGGAATTTAAGGGCTTTTATGGTATTTTGAACATAACTTTTGCTACAAAACTTGGATTAAGCTAATCTTGGTGTTTGTGAAAAGATGAGAAAAATTCTTACAACTTCCATGAAGACATCGAAGCCCATTTCATGCACTAAGAAGGTGAAAAACTGTGTGCAAAGTGGCTAACAAAGTTTGACCAAGTCAACTAACATTCATAAATTTTAAGGATCAAGTTAGATTCTTAATTAAAGTGTAAGTAATCTCTACTTGGTGACCAAATATCTTTGTGTTTAATGTAAAGATCTCAATGAGTTTCCTAATTTGAGTGGGATATTTGTTTCCAATTTTTTTGGATTCAACCAAAAGAAAATAGGAAACAAGAGATTTAATCAAATATTAATTAAGGAAAGTATCGCTATCAAATCTATCTCAGTAAATTAGGGATAACTTTCTATATAAGTATATGATTTACCTGATTCTGGTGACATGTGAAAGCTAAGAAAGAGATTTACAAATCTTATGTTGATAACTTTTCTTAATTAAGCTTCAATTAATGTGATATTTGTGCCCCAAGTAGCAGCAAAGTAAGGCTTAACCTATTTTACCCTAGATTCCTTGAATTTATTATAAAACAAAGGGTAAAGATTTGGTCTAAGGCAGCAGTAGCGGAGGAAAAAAAATTCACTTTGGAGGCTCAGAGGAGTTTACCATTGAAGACTTTCAAGATCTTTCTCTTCTAGGATTTTCTTCATGGTGTTTCTTCTACCTATTTATTTGTTTTGTGCTTCTTTTTTCATGAATTACAAAACTCTTCTCTTGCTAGGATGAAAATGTAACTTGCTTCAATTAACATGTATTAAGATTTAATTTTTAATTAATTTCTTTTCTATTCAATTTGAGTGCTTATTATGGTTCTTAATGCTTTTATGAATTAGGCATCCTTCATAAATTAATCTAGTAAGACGTGTGTATAAAATCAAAAGATTTACATATAACTTAGACCATAAATAATAAGTGTCATAGTTCATAATCATCTAGGAATGGAAGTTATAAGTTGTGTGGGAGAATTGTGGTATTTTTCATGAGAATTCATAGAGTGAAGGTCATGCCTTTAAGCGTTGGGGTTTAGATCAAGGAATTGACTAGACTTTGATAATTAAAGAGAATTAACTCGCCAATGAATTGTGTTTTATCTAATTAAGGGATTTTTTTCCATCAATTGAATGACTAGAAATTAATTAGAATGAAAATTCCAAAGCTACTCTACGGTCTATGATAGATTGTTGAATTAAGTGAAGTTGGATCCCTAGCATCTTAACCATTACTTATTTACACCTTAATTTGTTATTGTACTCTCTTACTATTTTTAATTTATATGTTTTTACCTTATTTTATTTTTCTTTCAATTACTTGTCTTCCTTTGAGTTCTTTTTAATCTTAATTTCCTGTAACTTAGATGGTGTTAATTTGATGAATTTAATACTTGACAATATAATCTCTGTGGAACGATACTCATTCATCATTATATTACTTTCGCAATTTTATATACTTGACAATTGAGCAACATTGGTCTTCAATTACAGTGAGATATCAGAAAAGTAATTATTTTTTTAATTTTAAATTTGTATGATATTAGACTATTGTCTACCCAGTTCTCTTTCACTCTGCCTTCTTTCCCATCTAAAGGATGGGATTATTGAATTTTCTTCCATTGGGTCTTCTTTCTTGGGTTGGGATTGTTATAATATTATTAGTAAAAAATAACACCTTTTTGATTTAATGATTTCGATTAAATATCGAAAGGTTACTTCTTTCTGATTAGAATCAAAGGTAACAAAGTCATTAAGTTGACGTTGTTTGATTTGGAATTTGTCAAGAAATCGTTTGATTTGTCATCAAAAGATGTTAGATTATAAAACTTGTATTAAGTTTCAATTTGATAATGAAGATGTTACTTTCGATTTCATAATTAAGAATTTTGAGTGGATCTTGGAGATCGAAAATTTCAACAGTTGTTGGAGTTGTAATGAAAACTCAAAATTGACAAAATAAGTCTTAATATGAAATCGAGATCATTTTGACTTCATAATAGGTATTGAGATTTCAATTCAATATCGAAATTGAGATTTGAAAAGTAGGTACACTTAGAAAATTCTTGAACAAGAATAGAAGATCTCAATCAGATGGAAAACCAGAAAGTGGTTGAAGATTCAAGTTTGAATTCAAAAAGAGATATTTTTGAATTTAAATTAGAACTTAACAACGGTTGCATATACTAGATCAAGACAACATAAGGATTGATGGTTGAGATTAAATAATTACTTGTAGTATGAGGAACGCTGACAAGGATTTGGTGATTATTAAACAAAGATTACCAATCATTTAGTAGTTATCTTTGTTTTAGACACATGTCAAAATCTTGTAAAAATGGTAGTTACTTAGGAAGTCTATAAATACCAAGATGATGGAAACATTTAGGGGTTGAAAATTCATTACTCACAAATACTTGTAAACTCACGCTCTCATACCCATTGACATGTCGAGCAAACAACACGCAAGTCTAGTCTAGTATGTTTCCATCCACTTTCATTTCTGTACAATTTACAAATTCAATGCAAGTTTAATTTCAGTCCATTTTACTTTCAATCATTTTATTTTATTGCAAAACTATTTTCTATTCCCGATCGAGTGTTCTTTAGATATCATTTGATTTCTTTTAATTGCTTTCTTTACTTTCTTGTAATTTACATATTTGCACATCTACTTTTTTATTGCATTTACTTTGAATTGTTTTAATTTATGCTATTCATTTTTTTTTGCAATTTACATTACCTGTCATTTACTTCAAATGCACTTTAATCCACGTTAATTAAGTAAAGATCTTCAAGGATTTTGTGAAGTTTATGCGCTTAAGAAGTGGCAGAATACTACTAAATATGTTTGAAAACACATCTCTGAGTACTCAGAACCCTCAAACAGGGAATAATAGAGCCAATGACAGTAGAGACACTATAGTCTCTACAAATTTACCACAAGCCTTGGAGCCTGTGATCAGTGAAATCACAGGGGCCCCTGTTTCGAATTTAGAAACTAGAACTCTCGGGGTAAATAGAACTGCATCCTTATATATGGGCTGTGTAATATCCTAATACTAGTATCTCAGTATATACGTCATACAAAGAGATACTTAGCATTATAATGTCACTACATACATACTAAGCATATACTTACATCCATAATATTCGTTGGAAACACTATAGAGAACTATATGAAATGCGAAAATACAATATTTATACCATAATGCATCAAAGTACATATACATCATTAGCGTTAGCAAAGGCTTGAAGTATTACATAACTCTAACCATTTCAAAAGGAATACTAATAAGTACAACAATTTGAAACATAATACATAATCTAATCCTTAGCTTCTTTCTTCTTCTCACTCTTATAAGAAGTTTCACCTGGAATTACATGATGCACAACGGGGTGAGAAACTATATTCTCAGTATGAGTAGTCAAAACTAGTCATACATGACATAAATAAACATAATCTCAATAACAACTAATGAAATATGTTTAAACATCTATAAGGTCTAACTATTGCATTTAGATAAACCAAGTTAATATACATCTCATACATATATCTAGTTCAACTCAAAACCAAAAATGTAAATCTTAGGAATTACTGGTTTCATGTGTTATTTTGTAGGAAGTAGAGGTATCTCCTCACACTACACATATCTTGACACATGAGAAGTTTGGTCTAAATTCTAATTCCGAAGAACCTTTTGGATAACTACTTATCTCTTCTGGCCTTAGCACTATCAAAATATCAGGGTTATATCCATCTTCAATTGAGTCTATCAGACACCCTTCAATTTCCCTTGGCTTTCAGGAATGCTGTCAAAGGATACTTACAAATTCAACACTACCATTCCTTCCCATACATACTAAGTATAATTCTCTTCTTGAAAATTATCCCTATTTGTGCTATAACACACTTTAGGAAACATATTCTAGTGATTCCATCTAGTCCAAAACCTTCAAAACATCAAAAATGACCTTTTTGAATATTCCAGCCTCAGATACGGGTCATGTCTCATTACACAGTCCCCCCAATGTCTTTAGACACGGGCCGTGTTTCTCAACCAAAAACTTCTACAGAACTGTGGTACTATTCCATTAGTTCTTTTCTTGGATTTTAACCAATCCAATCTAGTTTCTAAGTGATTCTAAGTCCCTAATCAATTCTTAAACACATAAGGATCATCAATCACAAACTTAAACCTTTTAATTTGGATTAATACACTAAAATCACCTATAGGGTGACCTAACCCCCCTTTTGTGAATCTAAGATCCAAATAAGATATTCAAAGCTTTTAACTTCAATTAATGCTATGAACAAGTCATAAATAATCAAAGAAACTCAATCATACAAATAAAACTCATCCAACACCTCAAGAACACAAAATGACCTATTGAACACCAAAGTGCATCAATGGAGAAAAAGTGAAGGGAAGTGAAGATGAACTTAAAAACCCTTACCTTTGGAGCTGGGTTGATGAATCAAACTTGGTTGGATCCTCGAGCCTTGGCTTTACCCTTAGTTTTCCTCTTTCTCTCTTCTTCTTGCTTGGTCTTTCTCTCATCTTCTTTTTCTTCTCCTCTCACGGTTTCTGCTTCTGTTTTTGAAGCCAAAAATAGCCGTGAACAAGACTTATAAAGAGGGTTTAAAAGACTTATATGGCCCTTAAGCCAAAACTGATAAAATCTCGATCTATTAAAAACACTCAGATTTAGCTAAATCAAGATTTTTAACTTCTAACAACTTTAAAATAAATATTAAAATTCATATAAAAAGTCGTTTTAACATTATTTGATACTTTCATATTTGCTACTAGTCAAACCAGCTATAATTAGATAACCAGTATGCTTAAAAATGTCAAACTAACTCAATTTACCTTGAAACTTTAACTGTAACTTGTTCTTCATATTTGTGACTTAGAAATAAATTATCCATATTTATTTCCCTCTCCTAAGCAATTTATGCTATCATTTGAGTCATTTTAAGCTACTTTTCACAGTCCTAATTACAACTAAGTACTTAAACTAACTCGGATTATCACAAAATTAAACATACAAGCTAAACAAGCTGTATGCTACCCTTTGAACACATAAACAAGTCTAACATGTCATTTAGGGTATTACAGGCTACCTCCTAGGTTCACTCCCCAAAATGTCACACAAAACATAGGTACTGCCCAAGCCATATATACAAGTCCTATACCTAACATTTCACCAAGAAACCAAATGGTAAATGGTGGTGGCCAAGTTGCAAGAACAAGTACCAATTGAGTTGATAGGCAAAATATGGGAATACCTGTATTCCCTAACATGCCCAGAGATATGTCTTCGATTCCTTCTGGGAATACGAATACAACTTTGAATAATATTAGGCAACAGATTAATGAAATTAACCATGACATGGTCCATATGCTGACTCTGCAGATGACTACTGTAATAACAGTACTCATAGAGTCAACCAATAATACCTACACCACATTGGCTAGACAAATGGATAGGATCGCAGATGTTTTTGATAACCCAGAAGACTCTATAGGTAATCAAAGGGTAAACAATCAGCCTGTTTATCAAGAGAATGCCCAGTTGGTAAATAATCCCAATGTTAATAATATAGTTGAGGATAACTAGTTAAGGGAAATTTCACATGGCCCAAATGTAGGATTTCAAATAGTTAATCAAAATCAAGATGTTGATAACCTCCTAGAAATGATTAGGCTTAATAATCTTGGGGGGTAACAAAATATTAATCAAGCAGTTGAACAAGTGCTTAATAGATATGGGTTTAATGTGGGGTATGCAAATAGACCTTATTTTGCGTCGGCTTTCCCTGAATTTATCCAACAAGCAGAACTTCCTAGAGGATAGAAAGCGTCTAAGATTTCTAGCAAATTTATGGGGAAAAGTAGAGAATCCACAGTAGAACACATTGCTTGATCTACAATCGAAGTAGGTGATGTAGCCACAAACAAATATCCCTAACTAAGAATGTCTTTACTTGGTTCACAACTCTTCCACCAAATTCGATTCACTCTTGGAACCAATTGGAAAAAAATTTCCATGATCATTTTTTTAGAGGAGAGACAAAAGTAAGTCTCGTAGATTTGTTTAACATTAGAAGAGGACATATGGAGTCTATAGATGATTACTTAGCTAGGTTCAGACGAATAAAGGCTAGATGTTTCACCATTATTCTTGAGTTTGAGGTAGTCAAAATAGCTGCTGGTGATTTAGATTACTTCATTCGAAAGAAACTAATAAACCAACAACTCCTTGACATGTCTCAGTTGGCTGATAAAGTAAGACAAGTTGAGCAATTGAAACTCGAAAAGGAAAGACTTAGGAAAAATCTGAGAAAAGAAAAAATTGTTTATGTCGAAACTCTTGATAGCAAGGATAAGTATTTTAAGTAATCGAAAGACAATAAAATAGCCTATGTCAAAATCGATGAAGGTAAGGATGATGAGAAAAATGAGGTTAACATAGCAGAGTTAAAATTTGGTCCTCCTTATACTTGTTCATCTTTAATGCCTAATTAAACTAAAGATAATATGAAGTCCTCTACTTTGCCAACATATGCTTTCAACATTTCCAAAGCTAATTTAATATTTGATGTCTTATTAAAATATAAGCAAATTAAACTTCCTAATGGACATAAAATCCCTTTAGTAGAAGAAATAAAGGGTCAAAAATATTGTAAGTATCATAATAGATATAGTCATTTGACTAACAATTATATACGTTTCAAGGACTTAATTCAAAAAAGCATCATGGAAGGAAGATTGAAGTTCGAGAACAAGAAAAGCATGAAGGTGGATGCTGATCCATTCCAAGTGAATGTCGGCTATATAGAACCAATTGGCTTCACAGAAGTCAATATGGTAGAAGTAAAGGAATCCTCTCCTGGCCTCACTAACTGTAGCCTCGATGAGTTCGAAACCACAAAGGAGGAAGTTTTCCCTAAGGCTTGGGAAACCTTAGTCAAATTCCTCCTGAGGAAGAAAGAGGAGGAAAGGAAGTATCCTTATGCCCTAAATATAGCACTGTCTTCGACAGACTGGTTGCTAAGTCTTACAAGGCAGCTTTGAAGCGGAAGCAGAAGGAAAAAAAACCTTGCAGGAGCCTGGATCAATATCAATAATCAACCAACGAACCACAATGTTGTGGTAATGCAGGGGGCAGAGAGTAATAGAAATGGGAAGATGAAGGTTCCCCCTTCCAATGTTGCCCCTAATCAATGGGTCAGAAACAGTCCACAACGTCACAAAATCCAGAACAGGCCATGCTGGCCAAAGTTCGAATATAGGATAAATCCTTTTGGTGGAATACCAAACACCTAGTTTCGAGGAAAAGGTTCAAACTTGAACCAGGGTTTAAGTCCATATTTATCCAAGTCTCAGTGGCATAAGGCACAGAGACTTCGACAACAACAATTACAGCAATAGACATTGGCCAAGCTATAGCAGGAACAAAGGTCATATGCCCAAGTGGTCCAAGGACCACCCCTAAAAATAGAAAAACAAAAACCTCCAACTCCAATGGACGAGGGTGTTATCACAAATTCATTCGAATCTGGGTTTAAGGATAATTTAGACACTATTTTTGGTGTCAATGTGGTTTCACTTCTTCCTTATAATTTTTCCATTTCAAGTGACCAGGAAGTGGATCAGGAGGAGGATTTCGAAGATGATTCGGAAGAAACTAGTTGGTATATGGTCGAAGAGGATACGGTCCAAGTAATGGAGAATTCTGCAGTCTTCAATACTCTCTCTCTCAAAATAAAAAATCATTTGTGCCCATTGTTTATCAAAGCAATAGTAAATGGTCAATTAGTGGGCAAGGTGTTGGTCGATGGGGGAGCTACCATCAATCTTTTGCCTAAAAATTTACTAAGGAAATTTGTCAAAACGGAGGCTAACTTGTTATCGCATAATATGGTGGTGACAGATTTTAATGGAAGGTCCTCCACATCAGAATGGGCTATTATTCTCGATGTCAAAGTGGCTTCAGTTATGAGGTCAACCTTGTTCATAGTTGTTCCCTTGAAGGCTAGTTACAATCTGCTTTTAGGGAGAAAATGGATTCATATTGTGGGTGTTGTCCCTTCGACCATCCATCAAAATATGTTCCTGTGGAATCAGCTAGGGGAACACGAGATGATTGAGGCTGATGACACCTTGTGTCATGTAAATCAGAACCATGCAAATCTACAAATATATATATCTAGTGTCAAACCATTTTCATTTGGGATTCAGCAGCTCTCGATAGGAAGGGGGTTGAGATGTTGACCCTTACCCTAACAAGTTTCTCTGTCATATCAAAAGCTGATTCATTTTAACTTCAAAATTATAATGATTCTAGGGCGTACAGACACCCATTTAACATTTTAAGCTAAGTATATTCAGCCTTAAGTTGAAATAATGGAGGTTAAGAGCCATATAGCTCAAATTGTAACCTATATGGATGAAAATTGCATAAATTGTGTAATTTTGAGTTAAATGACTCAAATTTCAGCCTATATGCCTGAAAAACTTGGTGTTGCTGAAGACACTAACTTGGATTGTATTTATGATTACTCTTCTTTAAGATTCGAATAAGCCCCTCTATCTTCTGATATTAAAAAGGTGGAGGTACAAGATCCTTTAGAAGAGGTTAATTTAAGGGATGATGTAATATATAAACCAACATTTATAAGTTAACTAATAATCCAAGTTTTAAGTATGAGTTAGTTCATTTGTTAGAAGAATACCAAGACTATTTTGCATAGGAATGTGAGGAAATGCCTAGGCTCAGTCAAGATTTGGTGGAACATAGATTACCAATTTGAACAGGACAAAGACTAATCAAGCAACCTCCAAGAATATTTGCCCCTAAAGTGATCTTAAAGATCAAAGAATAAATCAAAAGGTTACTAAAGGCAAAGTTCATTCGAACCGCCAGGTATGTTAACTGGATTTCTAATGTTGTTCCTGTTATGAAAAAGAATAGTAAGTTAAGAGTATGCATTGATTTTTGAGATTTAAATTTTGCAACTCCTAAAGATGAATATCCTATGCCTATTGCTGACATGTTAATTGATTCAGCCTCAGGTTATGAATTTTAAGTTTCATGGTGGCTATTTTGGGTATAATCAAATTTACATTGCAGAATAGGATGTGTCAAAAATAGCTTTTTGATGTCCTGAAGCAATTGGCACCTTCGAATGGATAGTCATGCCATTTGGATTGAAAAATGCTGGAGCCACATATCAAAGAGTTGTGAATACCATTTTTCATGATGTTATTGGTAAATTCATAGAAGTTTACATTAATGATGTAGTGGTAAAATCGATATTAGAATAGGAACATCTCTCAAATATAAAGCAATCAATCGAGAGAATGCGGAAACATGGATTAAAATGAATCCTATTAAATGTGCTTTTGGTGTTTCTGTAGGAAATTTCTTGCTATTCCTGGTTCAAAAGAAAGAAGTAGAGGTATATCAGAACAAAGCTAAAGCTATTCTAGAAGTATCACCTCCTTCGAATAAGAAACAGCTCCAGTCTTTACTAGGAAAAAATAATTTTCTGAGAAGGTTTATTTCGAACTTATCTAGAAAAACCAAAGTCTTCTCTTCACTCTTGAAACTCAAAGCTGAAGAAAAGTTTTGATGGGAAGAAGAACATCAAAAGGCATTTGACCAAATCAAGCATTGTTTGGCTAATCCTCCGGTAATGACGCCCCCAGTGCCTGGACGCCCGTTGAAGTTGTATATTTCAGCATCAAATAAAATTATTGGGTGTATGTTAGCCCAGGAAGATGAGAATAGAATCGAAAGAGCCATTTATTATCTTAGTAGAGTTTTGATAGATGTTAAAACAAGATATAGTGCAGTCGAGAAATTATGCTTAGCTTTGTATTTCTCTTGCACTAAGTTAAAGTATTATGTAAAGCCATATGATGTACTTATTGTTTCAAAAATTGATATAATAAAGTATATATTATCCAAACCTATCTTGCATGATAGAGTAGGAAAATAAGCTCTTGCTTTAATAGAATTTTCTTTAAAATATATACCATAAAAGGCTATAAAAGGCCAGGTGTTGGTGGACTTTTTGACTGACACCCTTGTGTTGACGTCGAAGAAAAGGATATCAACTATATTGGTTTGAAACCGTGGAAGTTATATTTTGATGGATCAAAACACGGTGGAGGTGTGGGCCTTAGGGTTCTAATTGTTTCACCAATTGGGACTCCAACTAAATTTTTATTCAAATTAAAGCATGCATGTTGGAATAATGAAACTAATTATGAAACTTTAATAGCTAGCTTACAAACTTTAATTTCACTCAAAGCTAGAAGTATTAAAGTATTGGGTGATTCCCAATTAGTTATTAAGCAATTGACTCGAGAATATAAATGCATAAATCAGAATTTGTTTAAGTACTATGCTTTTTCAGCAAGGTTGCTGTGTGAATTCGATGAAGTTATATTGTAACATATTCTGAGGGAAAAAATTATGAAGCCAATGAGCTTGCCCAAATAGCTTCAGGTTACAAGATTTTGAGCTTGACTTTGGTTAAATTGATTGAAATTAGAGAAAAACTATATCCATTTGAGAATTTAGAAGTATGCTTAATTAAGGATATGGATGATTCTGATTGGAGAAAATCGATTGTTAATTATTTACGAAACCCAAACATAGCAGTCGAAAGGAAATTAAAATACAAAGCTTTACATTATGTTATAATGGGAGATTCACTTTATAAAAAGTCAGTAGATGAAAATTTATTGACATGTCTAAGTGAAAAAGAAGCATATACAACTTTAGCAGAAGTACACAAAGGTATTTGTGGTGCTCATCAAGTTGGTGAAAAGATAAAATGGGTATTACATAGGCAGAGAGTCTATTGGCCTATAATGGCTAAAGATTGTTATTTATATACTAAGTCCTGTGAGGAGTGTCAAAAGCATGGAAACATTCAGCATATTCCTGCAAGTGATTTACATTCGATTATAAAACCTTAGCCATTTCGAGTATAGGCCCTCGATTTGATAGGCCAGATTCATCCACCATCTTCTAAAGGGCACAAATATATATTAGTTGCCATTGACTATTTTACGAAATGGGTCGAGGCAATTCCTTTGAAGGATGTTACTAAGCAAGATATTATTAATTTTGTTAAAGAAAACATTATTTATAGATTTGGTATCCCTCAAACTTTAACTACTGACCAAGGCACTGTGTTTACTGGTCGTTATATTACTGAGATTGTTAAGTCAAGGAATATCAAATTACTTACTTCGACTCCTTATTACGCATAGGCTAATGGGCAGGTCGAAGTAGCCAATAAGATTTTAATTGGTTTAATTAAGAAACATGTTAGTCGGAAGTCAGGGAGTTGGCATGAGACTTTGAGTCAAGTTTTATGGGCTTATCGAAATTCTCCTAAGGAAGTTATTGGTACAATGCATATCATTTAGTTTATGGTCATGATGTTGTCTTACCAATCAAAATTAATCTTCAGTCAATTAGGTTATAACGTCAAGATGAAATTCCTACTCATGATTATTAGGATTTGATGTTCGATGAACTAAATCAATTAGATGAGGAAAGATTAATTGCTCTTGAAAATTTGATTCGACAAAAAGAAAGAATTACAAAATTCTATGATCTTCGAGTCAAGAGAAAAGAATTTGTTATTGGTGATTTGGTCTGGAAGGTTATTTTACCTATAGAGAAAAAATCAAAGTCATTTGGGAAATGGTCCCCAAATTGGGAGGGGTCATATCGAATCAAAAAAGTTTATTTTGGTAATGCTTATTCGATTACTAAGGTTAATTCAAATGAAAAGATCACTTCGATAAATGGTAAGTACTTAAAGACATATAGGCCAACCATTCATGAGATCAAAATTTCATTATAAAAGATACCATAAGTTTTGATTCAAAAGTAATCAAAATTTGAATTGTCATTACAAAATATACAAATATTTATTGAAGCTTTGAAAATAATGAGGCCCTAGCATCTACAATTCTCTTCTTTTCCTCAAAGACTGCTTCGAAGGATGGAGCTAAGTTCTAGATAGCTTGCTTCACTTGATTACCTTTAATAGTCCACCGTTCGTAAGTCTCGTTAAAAGCTTGTTCTTCACTTGAACAATCCCCATCTAGGGCTCGAAGTTCACCTTGTTGTTTTTCAAGTACTAGCAGTTCTTGTTTAAGCTCAGTAATTCGTTCTTCATTTTGATTAATATTTTGCTGAGTAGATGAAAGAAAAAAAGTAAGCTTCGAACATTTCTTTTTTACCTTAACAATATTTACCATCAATTGATTCTTTTATTCGAGCAATTGCTAGTTGTTGGTGATGACTTGATTAATGTTGAGGACCTTCTTTGGCAAGTCCTTTGTAAGGTCGATTAAACTCTAGACCACTGATTGGGCATTCAAATCCAGAAGGTGCTTGTTTTGATTTAGTTAGTCAAGTAAGCCTAACATTTTTTTGTTTTTTCTCTTCTATAGCCATAACTTGGCCCAGCCCAAAGCTTGAAAAATCAACCAATTCTTTTAATAGTTGGGGGGCAGAAATACTTTGGACCTCCACTTCTAAGTGGGCTGTCGAATGATGAGACTTCGAGGATAAAGATCGTTTAGATAAAATATCTTCAAGAAGTTTCTGGATGTCATCCCCGTCATCATCATCATCAATGCATATGGTTTCTACTTCTTCCTCGAAAGAGATTTCAGTTTGAATTGATGGAATTTTGGCGGAAGTAGAAGGTGCAACCTTAGAAACCCAAAAGATTTCAATCGTAATTGGTATTTCGGCCTCAGTAGGAATGTTTTCATGCATAGGATTGATTTTTTCCTGCATCAAAGGAAATTAGCAATGAAGGTTTACTTATGAAAATTCTAGTCCATGTTTAATGATTTGAGTTTAAAAAAGTAAACTTGAATGTCTGTCTCGATGAAAGGGACCTTGGAATTGGGTCCAGCTTCAAAAACTATGTTTTCCTAAGGAATGTAGAGAAGGTTAGAATAATCCGAGACAAGTAAAAGGCTGAATAAATTTATTAAATATCAAACCTCGACATCAGTTTCGATAGGGATATCTTGAGCCTTAGTGCTGAATTCTTTTTCGGCTTGAACATCGGCATCGAACATTCCGTCGAAGCGAGAACTCAAGGGTGAAGTTGCTTCTGGCCCAGGGGTGAGTTGGGTTGGAAGGGGATGCGAATCCCTTGGAGGAGAAAGGATAGGTGAAGGAGTCCTGAATCTTCTCAAAGATATTGGAGTAGATTCGCTATGTTCTTTGGGGGAAGATTGCTATTCCAGATAAAAGAAATATTAATTGTCTCAAAGATTTTGAAAAGTAATTAAAATATATATATAACTCACTAATGAAGGTTCAGCTCTCTAAGTAGCTGATGTTAATCTAGCACTCCTCACAGAAATGGGTTCGTCATCCTCTTGAGAGGAGTCTTCAAAACTGTCAGAACTTATAACATGTGCCTCCTTTAACGTTGCATGCTTTATTCGCCCAGTTTTTATGGAGTTTTCTTCAATGGCTTTTCCCTAAAATAAGGAAATCGAAATTAGAAATTGAGAGAGACTGCACAAGAAGAAGGTTCAATGAGCGTGTAGGAAAAGGAAAATGAAATCTTTGAAGTCCTTTAAATAGGGGATTTTTAAAAGTAACTGAAAGGAAAGGGATGAAAAAACATGTGTTGATACCTAACTTTGTCCATAAAATTTTTGTTGCTTAATCAAGAGCTTATGTTTTTTTATGTTAAGCGATGCTTAATTACAATGAGCACATGATCCTTGTCCTTTCTTTTATTTACTCTAATCTCATTTAAGTTTTTCTTTTAAATAAAAAATAAAAAATAAAAAATAAATAAAATAATAATAAAAAGATAGGGGAGGATTCCTTCTTCTGGTTACGAATGGTTAACAGAAAAGCAAAAAACAATTACAATGTTTGGAATGCAACTATCTGCCAATGTCTGCAACCCAAAACTCAAGGAAAGAGCAAAAGCACGAAAATGGTAAGAGTGCAAAGTTGGAGAAAATGACAACCTCAATGAAAATACATGAAAATGGAAAGATCAACAACTCTATTTGCTACCTATACTGATCTCCTTGGGGTTGCAATTTTTTAGCTTTCTGCTTACAAAGCGTGAAAAAGAGTGGGGGGAGGGGGTTGATTTTTTTTGGACAGAGAGGGAGGATCATACAGAGAACACCTGCTTATTGCCATCTCCATTGCCAAGCCATCTTCAACCTGTATCCCATCCTCACCACACCATTCATCACCACCACCTGCACACACCCACTGTTAAGTAATCAACTTCATCCATTTTTAGGGGGGGACGTTCACTCTCAAGAGCAGGGGAACCTTCACTCACAGGAGCAGCCTAAACACCATTCATCATCATCATCATCCTCACCACACATCCCCTCTGCCACCTTCATCTTCAACTATCCACTTTTAACCTCATCACCACATCACCTTCCTCCATCATTTCACCTTCTTCTCTGCCCTATAAGCCTCCATCTTTCCTCTGCCAACCGTGACTCACCCATGCACCCAACCCCCATCACCATCATCAACCTACACTCACCATTAATCACCACCATTATCAATCTTCACTAACTACCCACAACCTCTTCCCACCATCATAAACAACCACCTACAAATTTCATCTTCAACCCCTCATCACTAAAGAAAAATAGCAACAACCCAAAAAAAAAAACACAACAAACCCACCATCAATCTTCCATAACCACCGTCCAAACTCCATGCAGGCCATCCCTCCGTCGAACCTGCCACTCCATGCAGGTCATCCCTCCGTCGTACCTGCCGCACGTCACACACCGGCACTGCAACCTTGGACCCCCGCGCCGGTGCACCACCGAACCCAACCGTGAACCGCTCCACCACGCTGAACCGCACACCACTTCACCGTCCAAGGCCTGCAACCACCCCACGCCGTCGCGCACCGTGCCGTTCAGATCTGGCCGTTCGCGCAACCGAACTCCATCACCACCTCCCTGTTCTGTGTGAACAAGGAACGCCACCCCCAAACCAAGCATCCTCCAGATCCGACCGGCCAGCACCGCCCCGCACGACCGCAACCCACCGATAGGCTCGCGCCAGCACCGCCGTCCATACCACCGAGAACAACCCAGAATCGCCCTCTCACCGCGCAAGCCATCTTCGCACGTCGCACCACCCACGACGCCGCCAACCGGTAGTGTTCCCTCGTCCCGGCGTCACCGTCGACCTGCACCGACGAGCCCAGTCCCGACAAACCCAGCGCCGTCCTCCACGCCGCCGATCTGCTGGTGGGGGTGAGTTTCCCCTTCCCTGTTTTGTTTTTTTTTTTCTCTAAAATGGCATTTGGGAGTTTTGTCTGTTACGTTTTCAACTTTTAATAAACACAAAAGTTTTTTTTTAACATATTGCCTTGTTAGTCTGATAAGAAAAAAGTGGGAATAAAAAATTCATTTGTTTATGGGTTTGGGCTTTTAATGTTTCTGACTTTGGTTTGTTTGATCACTAAGTGGGATATTTGTTGTTTATTAGTTTTGTGTTAAAAATCATGTTAAAAAAAATTTTTGAAAAGTGAAAATAAGAAATAAATAAAAAAGAAAAAAATGCCAAAAATAAATTAAAAAATATAAAAATATAAAAATGAAATATATATAGAAAAGAAAAGATTTTTTTAATAAATGCAATGACCAATGATGATGATTGAATAGCAAATGCTATCTTCAATGTCGTTTGGATCATAAGGGTTTATTGAGTAGCCTAGTACTGCCTTGAATCTTGTGCAATGATGATTTTATTTTCAAGCAAAAATTCTTTTTTTTCAAAAATCTTTTTCTAATTAAAATCAATAAACTCACAATCATTTCTAAAGAACTACGTGACTTTGAGTTCTCTATTGCACCAGGAGATACGTAGGAGCAGAAATCCATTTCTGTCAAGCCAAAAAAAATAAATTTTCATAATTTGATTATTTCTTTTATTTTTTTTCAAAAAAATAAAAAATGAAAAAATAATAAATAATTACAAAGTCTCTTGTTTAAAGGGGTTAAAATAAATATATTTGAGATTATTAAAATTTGCACAACTAACTTAAGGTACCGTTCATGGAACCGCAAAGGTAGGTGTAAGTGCTAATACCTTCCCTACCATAATCGACTCTAGATCCAAACTCATTTTCAAAAGACTAGTTTGCACGATTAAAGGTTTTTCTAATGTTTTCCCAATTTAAATAAACATTGGTGGCGACTCCATTGTTTTTATATTTTTTGGTCGTCCCGTCATTTGATTCCTATTTGCATGGTGGCGACTCCACTGGGGACATTTAGAGAGTCTGGCCTGTTGTTGTTAGTTGTGCAAATTTCAATAATCTTTTATTTATTTATTTTACCCTCTTTGTCTTTATTTTTATTTTCTTATTTGTTTGTAAATGTATTTTATTTTGTACTTTGGTGTAAATATCTATAGCATTATTTCATGTATATTGTGACTTGTATATATATATTTTGTACTTAATTGTTAAAATCCTAGGGTAGACGATTCTTTGGTCATTGTTGTTGTATATATGTTTTGCGGGTTGGGGGTAGTTTTTTGTCTTTTAAGTTTTTGTACAGGTTTGTATGCTCCTTCACACACGTCACTATCACTTACCTCACACACTTTTTGGGCTCTATACCCGAGTCTGTGCGAACCCGAGGAGTAGGAGGGGTCTCGACTTTTGTTATTAAGGAGCTTTATGCTCACTTGACATTTGTCGAGACACCACTCAGATTGTTACCAGTATCATGGACTAGTCATATTGAGAGGGTTTATCCCTACTTGTGATTAATTCATGAGTTGGGTCCTTATCTTTCGAGATGGGGGCAATCTGAGGGCCATGACTTTTTAGAAGATAGATATATCCTAAAAACCTTGCACTAGTTGATTGAACATAATTTAGAGTCATCCATCTCCTTAGGTTACACCTGATTAGGACACAAATGGAGCATACTTTTTCCTTATCTTTTCCTCATGTCATTCATCCATGCATTCCTTTTGGTTTTAAAAAAAAACTCAACAAAAAAGAAAAAAGATACATGATATTGCATTTTCATTCCTAGCTTTTCTTTTTTTTTTCTTTTTCTTTATTCATTATCCATCTATTCCTCATGTCATTCATCCATGCATTCTTTTAGTTAAAAAAAAATTCAACAAAAAAAAGATACATGATATTGCATTTTCATTCCTAGCTTTTCTTTTTTTTTTCTTTTTCTTTATTCATTATCCATCTATTCCTCATGTCATTCATCCATGCATCCTTTTGGTTAAAAAAAAAATTTCAACAAAAAAGAAAAAAAAGATACATGATATTGCATTTTCGTTCCTAGCTTTTCTTTTTTCTTTTTCATCATTCATTATCCATCTACCTCTCATGTCTTTCCTTATCACTTTCTTTTAAATAAATAAAAATATACATCCTCTTGCACTTTCATGGCTTGTATTTTCATTCATTTTTGTATTTTCATAAAAAAAAATTTGTCAGCAGAACAAAATACACATCGTCTTACATTTTCATAACAGTCTCAGCATTTAGAAGGAAAAAAATAAAAAAGGCTAGGCACCCTTTGGGTTTACGACCCTGTGAGGGCTTCTCCATTTAGACTGTTAATACATTTTCTTTAGAGTTACCTCGACGAGAGGTATCCTTAGGGTGCATTCTCTTTTTTTTTTTTTGTTTTACTTACATGTTCCCTTCATTACTTCCTTTTTAGGGTGAGTTTTCTTGGCAAAGTGGAAAGGTTAGTACTCGTCAATAGCAAGGAATGGAGGAAACATATCAAGGACAGAACTCCAGTAATGCAGTCGACCTCAAAAGGAGTATAAGGGTTACAGTAAATGGCAGTTATCTGAGGTATGTGAGGGACGTTACTCAACAAATGACCCCTAAGGCTCGATCAGAGTTCTCAAGCAGTTACGGGCAGATTCTGGATTTGCTGCGCATTACAGTTGAGGAGCCCGTCTTGAGTGGCCTTGCTCAATTTTGGAACCATTCTCTCAAATGTTTCGAGCTACCTAACTTAGACATTACACTAACCATAGAGGAGTATGCGATCATGTTGAGGCTTCCAATGAACAAACACCCAAATGTTTATCTTTATGGAGGGTATTATGTATCAGTAGGGAAGATAGCAGAATTGATAGGGGCTCCAACAAGTCAATTAGGCACGGAAAAGAGGGGAGGAACAGAAGGCTTGAAGAAAAGTTACCTAGAAGCACATCTTCAATATCTAGCACAACAAGGAAAGTGGGATTTCTTCAACAAAACACTGGCCTTAACCATCTTTGGGTTAGTGTTATTCCCATTTACCTCAGATGTGGTAGATCAAGCAGCAATGGATGTATTCTTCAAGTTTGAGAAGTATAAAGCAAATCCAGTCCCTGCTATTCTTGCTGACACTTTCTTGACGATGGAAATCTGTCATCAAAAGGGTGGTGGAAAGATTCGATGCTGTACACATATGTTGTACGTTTGGATCATGACGCATATGGATGTACAGAATCGCCTGGGACTCCTACCTGACCCGTTGAGGAATTTTGGTCGCATACCAGTGAAGCCACAAAAAGCTTATGAATAGAAGAATGAGTTCGTAAGGATGGGGCCAGATTCTTTTAAATGGGTATGCCTGTGGTATCATGGAGAAGAGATAGTTTTCAGCTGTGGTGACTTTCCTAATGTTCCTTTGATGAGCCCTAGAGGTGGTGTATCATACGCGCCAATCCTTGTGCTTAGGCAACTCCGATGGACTCAATATGTGCCCAACGAAAAGTAACTTGAAGGATTCAGCTTCTTATACCAGCAAGATGGAAGCACTACTAAACAAGAAAAAGAGATTAGAGATGCTTGGAAGAATATTCATATGGCAGGAACAAAGGAATTAGGGAAGCATGTGGTGGTTTGTACCCCTGAATACTTGCAATGGAGAGAGGCAAGAAGGGTACAGAATAGTATCCCCCAGACAGTTTCAGATGATAAGGGTCATCCTCAAATCATACCTCAAATGGCCACCGAGATTGAAAGACTGAAAGCACAAATGAAAGTCTTGGAACAAGGAAAGGAAGCCGCTGAGTTAAAAGTAGTCATCCACCAGAGTCGATGCCAGAAGCTAGCTGATGAAGTTGAATATTTAAAAGATGTGTGTGCAGATATGGCTGGGACCCCAAGCCGAGCAAAAAGAGCAAGGAAAGGAAAGGAGATAGAATTTGAAAAGACCACAACAGAAGTTCATGAATTACGAGCAAAGATAAGTGCTCAGGAAGAGACAATGGCGTTGGTTTTGCAAGAGAAAGAAAAGTTGGAGGCAAATGCTAGGGTACAAGATCGTAGAATGCAAGTCTTACAAGAAGCTCTAACTAAGGCGAAGTGCCACTCAGACCAAGGGCGAGCATTAGCTACCAAATATCATGATGCACTCTTGGAAGCAAACCAAAAGAATGGGTATTTGAAGCTCAAAATTCAAGAGTTGGGGCGAGACCATGAGCAGTGGAGACTTGAAGCGCAAAGACTATTGAGGCTAAAAGAAGAATGGGCAGAAGTGTGGTAATCAGTAACACAAGACCAAAGGGCTGAAAAAGAGGAATGAAAGAATAAATTTGAAGACATATCTGATAGCTTACGATATCACACCACACAACTGATTACTCATTTCGAAGAAGCAGACATTCAGGCTCACATAAACCCCTGGTTACGACTACCATCAAAGATTGCTGATTTTATGAAGTATTGTCGAGGTCTTGCTAAGGGTTTTAGAAAAAAGCAAATGAAGTTGTTGATGTAATTGTGCTACATTTTGTGGGAACTAAATCTTGTACTTCTGAAGTTTGAAATGAAAATGGATGCTCATTGCTGTGTTTTGTTTCAAATATCAATCTTGTTATCTTTTTATCAAGATATTATTCATTGAGGTGTGAATTCTTCCTTGAATAAATTGTCAACCATATTTCTGCCTCGAGACGATTTGTCCTTGAGTGAAAGTATGGGGAGTTTGGTCCTACGTCTGTATTGCCAGTGAATGGTGTCCATTGAGGAATGAATATTCCTTTGGATTTACCATCAACCACATTTTTGCCTAAGAAGCGATATGCCCTAGTGCTAAATGTAGGGATTTTGCCTTGCTATCGAATGTTTGTGCGAACCTTTCCACGGTCACCAAGTATCCTCACAGGGCGCAAACTTGTTCCCTTCGCTAACAAGGAACTGCATGCAGAATCATATTTATCTACCAAAATAATAATAATAAAAACAAAAAACATCGGTATAAATAATCAGTGCTTTGCATACATGCATTTTGTCATTTTGGTTCAGTCAATACTAATAATCGCATCATGTTTCCTCGAGCAGAAAAGTAGACACTATAGCAGGAAAACAGCTTCCACGACACCCTTACAGGACTCGTTCCCAAGCAAAGATCATGGATGAGATAGAGCAGACTTAAGATTTGAGGGATGAAGTGAACCAGCTTAGGGAGCAAATGTCCAAGATGATGGAAATGTTACAGTCTATGGAGAGTAGAAGGAGCACAGATGGGAATCCCTCAATGACAAATGAAGGACATCCGGCCACACCTCCTTGCCCGCTTAGTTTCGCTGCGTTCCCCCTGTAATACCAAGGCTTTAATCCTCAAGGGATTACGATGCCGCTAACCATTTGCCCAAACGGCACCACTCAACCTTCAGTCGCCAGTTCACAGGGTAACCAAGGGGCGTCTTTCCCCCCGTATGGTCTCCCTCCAGATTATATACCACCATTAGCCACTAGTTCCCCCAAAAATGACATGCCAACAGTGTCCCCAACTTCAAATCCCTCGAACCTTACCCAAAATCAAGCCACTCAGTCAAATGTCAATGAACCCCCGCCAACACAACACCCATACCCTTTCTTCATCCCGCCATATGGTCTCCCTCCCGGTTTTGTACCACCGCAAACTGCCAATCCTCCGGACAGCAGTATGCTTGCTTCAAACTCCTTAAGTATAACTCAACCATATGCCAATGGAACCCTATTGGGGCAATATTCTGTTCCCACCATCATGCCACAATACCCGTTGAATTCCTCTGTGGAAAATCCCCAGTCCAGGGAGAAGTGGGAAATTCTTGAAGAAAGACTACGAGCCATTAAAGGGGCAAGTGGTTATGGTCTCTTAGATGCCTCAGAGCTCTGTCTTGTTCCGAATGTGGTGATTCCTCCTAAGTTTAAAGTCCCAGATTTCGACAAGTACAGGGGAACTACTTGTCCAAAGAACCACCTAACCATGTACATCCGCAAGATGGCTTCGCATGCTCACGATGACAAGCTGTTAATCCACTTCTTTCAAGACACCTAACTTAAGGCAGCTTCGAATTGGTACACGCATCTTGAGCGTGCCCATATACGATGTTTCAAAGACTTGACTGACGCTTTCTTGAAGCAATATAAGTATAACATCGATATGGCACCGGATAGACTACAATTGTAGAATATAGCTAAGAAGGATGCTGAGACCTTCAAGGAATACGCTCAGAGGTGGAGAGAAATGGCTGCTCAAGTAGAGCCCTCATTAACGGAAAGAGAAATGGTGGCTACGTTCATTGACACTTTGCAATCACCCTTTTATGACAAAATGATAGGGAGTGTGTCATCAAATTTCTCAAACATGGTCATTATTGGAGAAAGAGTTGAGGGAGGAATGAGAAGTGAGAAGATCGTTGAAAGTTCAACAAGAACATTCAATGCCAAGAGGCCCCCGATGGGGAAGAAAAGAGAGGGAGAAACCCATGCTGTTACCTTTGACCAGAGAAACTTCACCCGAGAGAGATATAGCCAAACACCTGTGAACCATCAACCATCCTTCCAGACTCCTTTCGCACCTTACCACCCGTACTTTCCCACTACTCCACCGATTCCATATCCCCAGCCGTATCACCCCCATGTCGCCAACGCTTCACATATTCCTCATCCTCAACCTCACCACCCAATGAGGCCTCACCAAACGCCATATCCTAATCAATACCAGACACCCCCTACCTTACCGCCTCAACAAGCTCAACCATGGACCCAAAACCCAAACACAAACCAAAGAAGACCACCATATAGCCAAGAAAGGAAACATCTTGACCCAATCCCTATGACTTATACCGAGCTGCTACCCCAGCTCATCCGTAACTCTCTCTTGGCTCCTTGCCCGATGAAGCCAGTGGAGCCCCCATACCCTAAAGGATTTGACCCAAATGCCAAGTGCGACTACCATGCGGGGGCTGCAGGCCATTCCACAGAGAATTGCAGAACGCTGAAGTTTAAGGTGCAAGACCTAATAGATGCTAAGTGGTTGAATTTCAAGGCAAATACTCCTAGTGTGGGTCACAATCCTTTACCAAACCATGGGAATCCCACAGTAAATGCTATAGAGGAGTGTTCTGCCCAGCAGCTCATAAGACAAGCGACAGATGTCAAGACCCCCATGAGGGTTATCTTTAAAGAGCTGTGCAAATCTGGGATGATGGAAGCTCATATTGAAGAGAAAGGAGGCGACGAAGGTGAAATAATGTGCAATCTCCATGGGAATGTGGGGCATTCTATCGAGGAATGTGGTGAGTTCAGACAAATCCTCCAAGATCTAATGGATATGCAATTAGTGCAAATAGGTCATCTATGGGACAATGGTGGCATAAACATGGTGGATAAGTGTGCTATTCCACAATTGCAAGAAGGTCAGGAAGCCGTAAACTCTCTGGTCCCTTCCATTGCAAATCCGGCTATCAAACCGTTGGTTATCTATTATACTGAAGCTGCATATGCGCCATCCCCTTGTGGCCCGAAACCTATCACCATTCAAGTTCCCAGTCCTTTTCCCTTCAAGGACACCCGAGCCGTGCCATGGAATTATAATGTGCAGGTCCTTAGAAGCAATCCCACGAATGATCAGTCGGAAGTTGCGTCTGGTTCGACTTCTATTGTTACTAATATATCAGGGATTGGGGGAGTGACCCGGAGTGGCCGCATCTACACTCCTAAGGAGCTGCGAAAGGACCAAGAAGAAGAAGAAAAGGGGAACCGTAAAGGCAAAGTCAAGAGGGAGACTTTCATTGGGAATGAAGCAAAAGAAAAAGAAAGGCCGGAAAAGTCGAAGAAGTACAAAAAAGAGGTATCGGATGAAGAAGCTTATGAGTTCTTAAAGTTTATCAAGCAAAGTGAATATAGAGTGGTAGATCAGCTGAATCGCACCCCTGCAAGGATATCGCTTTTGTCCTTATTGATGAACTCCGAATCGCATAGAAAAGTGTTGATGAAAATACTGAATCAGGCTCATGTTTCTTATGACATTACAGCTGACAAGTTAGGTGGTATTATTGGCAACATTACTGCTGATAATTATGTCATTTTCACTGATGATGAGATACCAACTGAAGGAATGGGGCACAACAAGGCACTGCATATTTCTGTCAAATGTCAAAAGCATATAATGGCTAGAGTGCTCATTGACAATGGTTCCTTATTGAACGTGTTGCCAAAATCAACCCTGTCCAAGCTGCCTTTTGATGGAACTTGCATGAAGCCAAGTACGATGATAGTAAGGGCATTTGATGGGACTAGGAGAGAAGTCATGGGGGAGATTGAAATACCAGTTCAAATTGGTCCCTGCACTTTCAATATACTCTTCCAAGTGATGGACATTACGCCATCCTACAGTTGTCTCTTAGGATGACCATGGATTCATTCTGCTGGAGCTGTGCTTTCTACCTTGCACCAAAAAGTAAAATTCATAGTTGATAACAAGATGATTACTGTCTTTGGCGAAGAGGACCTGCTGGTGAGCAAGCCATTGGACACTCCTTATATTGAAGCTGCAGAAGAAGCTCTTGAAACCGCGTTCCAAGCGCTAGAGGTTGTTAATGCCACCTATGTGGAAGAAGGAGCTCAAGGTCTGAAGCCCCGGCCATCTAATGCATCCATAATGATGGCTAAGGTAATGCTTGGAAAAGGATATCAATATGGAAGATGACTAGGAATGAATGGACAAGGCATCGTGAAATTTTGGGCACCGTGCGAAAACAAAGACAGATTTGGGTTGGGGTATAAACCCACCAAAGCAGACAAAAGAAGGGTCCTAGAAGAGAAAAGGGAGAGGAGGCTGGCTAGGTTGGAAAATCGGGAGCCTAAAGCTGAGGGGATCCCCATCTGTGACATCCGACGAAACTTCCGAAGTGCGGGATTAGTGTTTCTGAACCAAGTGACCGCTATCGAAGATGACCAATCCGTCAATCATGGTGTCAACTTGGTGTACCCTTGCTCCCCAGATGCAGAACTCAACAATTGGGAGAGCGTTGATTTTCCCATGACCTGTGAAATTGATTCAAAGTAATTTTGTAATGCTAATCCTTTAGCTCTGCCCAAGGCTTTAGGATAATGTGTTGTGAAAGCGGGCTCACATGTTTCCATTTCAATATTTACTATCAATAAATGCATTTTCAGATTATCTTGCTATTTCCCTTTTTTTCTTTTTTTAGCTTTTTGCTCGACCATTTCATTAACCTTTATTCATTACCCTTTTTTTACTTGTGTTAACACCAATAAATGTAGATCTGAAAGTGACTCTCTTGAAAATAACAGTGCTATGACCCCATTGTACGATTTTGACCATCCCGTTAATCATGTTGATCAGGATAATGATGACAATTGGGAACCCTCTCCTGAGCTAATGAGATTAATGGAACAAAAGGCCAAGGAAATTCAACCCCATGAAGAGCCAACTGAACTGATTAATTTGGGGACAAAGGATGATAAAAAAGAAGTTAAAATTGGCACTACCATGAAAGAAGATGAGCGAAACAAGTTGGTTAAGCTCTTATCTGATTATTGTGATGTTTTCACCTGGTCATACTAAGATATGCCTGGCTTAGATACTGGATAGTTGAGCACAAATTGCCATTAAAACCAGAATGTCCTCCGGTCAAGCAAAAGTTGAGACGAATGAAGCCAGAGATATCACTAAAAATTAGAGAAGAGGTTAAAAAGCAGTTTGATGCAGGTTTCCTCACTGTTGCAAAGTACCTTCAATGGGTTGCTAACATCGTCCCTGTCCTAAAGAAAGATGGGAAGGTGCGAATGTGCGTTGACTATAGAGATTTGAATAGGGCCAGCCCTAAAGACAACTTCCCTCTACCTCACATTGATGTTTTGGTGGACAATACGGCTCAACATGCATTCTTCTCCTTCATGGATGGTTTCTCGGGATACAATCAAATCAAGATGGCACCTGAAGATATGGAGAAGACCACATTCATCACTCTGTGGGGAACTTTTTGCTATAAAGTGATGCCATTTGGATTGAAGAACGCCAGAGCAACTTATCAAAGGGCGATGGTGGCATTGTTCCACGACATGATGCACAAAGAAATAGAAGTTTATGTGGATGACATGATTGCAAAGTCAAAAATAGAAGAAGATCACATAACTGATCTGCAAAAGCTCTTTAAACAGTTGAGAAAGTTCAGGCTCAGACTGAATCCTACTAAGTGCACTTTCGGGGTAAAATCAGGCAAGCTCTTGGGGTTTGTGGTTAGCAAGAAAGGGATAGAAGTTGATTAATAATCACATATTTTATTCATTAAGAAACCCTTATGTTTAGTCACTTACACTCTCTATATTCTTAATTGATTGAGTTTGGTATGATTTTGTGAGTTTAAGCTCAAATTGGTCCTAATTGAATATTTTCAGCATTATTAAGATTTGACATTGTTTCTGTATTTTGGCCATAACTTGAGTTCCTGATATCTGATAATCATGACTTTTACCTTGTAGGAAAGCTAAGAGGAAGCTCTACAACTTTGATGAAGAGTTCGAAGTCCTAAACAGATGTCTAAGGGACCTAAGTTTACATGGAAGTCAGAATACGGGTTCTATCACTAGAATCCGAATGGTGTGCACTCATAAAATCATATCTCAAGCTGTAATAATGGAGATGGGCTAAAATTTGGACAGCTGATAGTTAAGATCCAAATAAACAACTTTTATGAAGAATACTTTTTGAAAAAATGAAGTCTAATGGGTCAGTTTAAGCTTGCAAGTCGGAACAGAGGTGCTGAAGTTGGGTTTGAGTAACCTGCGGTATTTGGGTCATATCTTAGGCTGTAGGAAGCCAAATTGGACGATCCAGATATGCATCTTATATCCAAGACAAAGATCTACAACTTTTATGAAGAGTACTTTTCATGGGTCTGTAGTATAGTTGGTCGTTTTTGGCTTCTAAGTCAGACAAGAAATTTTTGCACTCACCAACCCTCTCAACTACTTCACTCACCAACCCACTCAACTACTTCACTCACCAACCCTCTCAACTACTCCACTCACCAACCCTCTCAACTACTCCACTCACCAACCCACTCATCCACCTACTCCCCTTTGTCACCTTAGACTTCTATAAAAGGCACCATTGGTTATCATGAGTAAGAAGTTGTATTCTCCTTCATTTCTCTCATAGTTTCTTCTTGTTTCTTCTAGTTTCTCATAGATTTTTTATATTTTGATGCTCCCCTTCGTGGTAATGGAGGGCTAAGCTACTTTCGGTCAATTTAGAACTCTTGAAGAGATTGTGGTTTGGATTCTTGAGACCTTGGTTATGTATTGTATTTGATTTGTAATTGAATTTCTCTTTTTCTTCTTCTTCTTTCTTCTTCTTGATCTTGAATGCATGAATGGTGATTCTATTTATGTTGATCTGATTTGATCTTAGTTTAAGATTGAGATTTGTGATGAAACTTAGAACTGATTGATCTAAACTAATCACATAAATGAAGATTGAGATTTGTGATGAAACTTAGAACTGATTGATCTAAATTAATCACGAAGCCGAAAAGGTTAGGTTACTTGATTTGTGCCTAAGTTAATTGAATTTGGTACTTGAAATTAACATAGATCTTCATGAATGGCGTGATTGCGGATTTGTGTTTATCACTTGTTAATTGAATTCGACGATCGTCTAGTATGAATTCCGGATTTGATGCAGAGATCTCGGTTAGATCCAAATTAACAATTCAATTGCGCTTCAAGTGTTCTATGAAGGGTCTATGATTGAATCCACCCAATCTTGGATAGGTTTCTAAATTGACTGCTCTTTAATTGTTATTTCTTCCTTTAATTTTGTTAAATGCGATCTTAAACTGTCAAACCCCTTTTGCTAACTTTCACTTGATTTGATTAAATTGCATCTACAATCCTCATGGAGATGATCCTGTTGTCACGTGCTACAAGCTTAGGTAATAACTTCGGTTATAATTTTGACTGAGTTCGGCGCTCGTCAAAATTTTGGCGCCGTTGCCGGGGATTAGTAAGTGTAATCTTTTCATTTTAAGTGTTTTTACTAACTTTTACTTTTTATTAACTTTTCTAACATTTTTATCCATTGTCTAGTATATTTTGCTTATTTATTTGTTTTTGTGTGATGCATGACTAGGTCTAATCCTGATATCTTGCTTGAATTTGATCCTGAGATTGATAGAACATTGCATAGGTTGATTAGAACTCATAGGCTAAGTGAAAGAATTAGTTCTAAATTTAGTTATGACATTGAATCTGAAGGTGCACTTGAGATCTTAAGTGATTTTAAAATCATGGCTGATAACAGGCGAAATAGGACCCTTAAAGAACTTGCTGCTCCTGATGTAACTTACCAGTCTTTGTGCATTCAATATCCTGATCTTGATGCTGACTTTGAGTTAAAATCTGGATTGATACACTTGTTGCCCAAGTTTCATGGTCTTACAGGTGAGGATCCCCATAAGCACTTAAAGGAGTTTCATGTGGTCTGTTCAACCATGAAGCCGCATGGAATCTCTGAGGAGTATATCAAGTTGAGGGCATTCCCTTTCTCTCTTACTGATTTAGCCAAAGATTGGTTGTTCTACCTTTCACCAGGTTCCGTCACGAGTTGGGATGATATGAAGAAGTTATTCTTGGAGAGGTTCTTCCCGCATCCGAGAGTTGCCATTAGAAAAGACATTTGTGGCATAAGACAAATGACTGGTGAGACCTTGCATGAATATTGGGAGAGATTCAAGAAGCTGTGTTCGAGCTGTCCCCACCATCAAATTAGTGATCAACTCTTGATTCAATATTTCTATGAGGGCTTGCTGCCAATGGATAGAAGTATGATGGATGCCGCATCTGGAGGTGCCTTAGTGGATAAAACCCCTACTGCAGCAAGAGATTTGATAGCAAATATGACAGCCGATGCTCAACAATTTGGCACAAGAGTCCTTACGTCCACCAGAGGAGTCAATGAAGTTCAATCATCTCAAGTCGACCAACAGAGAATGGAACACAGACTTGATGAATTAACTTCTTTGGTAAGGCAATTAGCAGTGGGACAACATGTACCAGTTTTCGTACAAGAGCTTGCAAGGGTGTGTGGCATTTGTTCTTGTTCATCTCATCCTACTGATGCATGCCCCACACTTCAGGAGGGTGGTTTTGTTTTTCCAGAAGCAGTCAGTTGCAGAAGCTGGCATTTTTCCTGGTAAACCTTAATATCAGCAGTCCCAGCAGCTAAGATATGATCCATTTTCTAATACTTATAACCCTGGCTAGAGGGACCATCCTAACTTGAGATATGAGAATTACGTCAAGCAACAACAACCCCAACAAGAAGAAGAATTTAGACACCAAGTCGTAGGTCCTAGCAACAAATACCAACCACCTGCGCATTCGGGACAACAACAAACGTGCGGCCACCGTGCAGGCAAGCAGCCCCTCATGTTGCCAAGTCCAGTAACCACTCCATCCGAGCCATCATTGGAAGATTTATGAAACAGATGGCTACAAATAATGTTCAGTTCCAACAAAATGTCAATGCCACCATTCGAACACCGCAAACTCGATTGGGCGGTGGCCACCACCGTGAGTGAGTGGTGAAAAGTCAAGGGTCGAACCAATTGCCTTCACAAACAAATCAACAACCCAAGAGGCAATGTAAGTGCCATTAGCTTGAGAAGTGGCGAGAGAAGTTGACGGTCCTACTCCACCACAACCTCGAGCTACAAGTGCAAAGAACCGGAAGGTGACCGTAAATAGAAGAAAGTGGATAGCTCGGTCAAAAATGTGACATAGAAGAAATGTGCGAGAGAATTCAAATCTGGTCATTCCACTACCTTTTCCAAA